>CANNZV010000254.1:94676-444565 GCA_947561585.1 Caprella mutica
AAAAGTAAACTATAGAACACCTAAAGGTATATATCAAATAAATTAGGATGATTGTTCAACCACCCACCGGATATAAACAGCTGGAAGTGCATATATCGTCTTCCTTTTAATGCATATGCCTTTTCTTATATACATTTTCTTTTAAGTGCATATGCGTTCTCAAAAAGCATAAAATCTGTTGCATATGCAGTATATTTTCAAGTGCATTTACTGCATATTGTCGCAACCCTAGACATAAGCATCGGTGGCTGCACTCACGGATAGAAGAGGAAAATGAAGAGGTGATAGTAAATGAAGCCTACGAGTCTACCTAACACAAAAATTTAAGACCTGGTAGCATAACACTAGCGATATCCTCTAAATCTGCAAGTACATAGCGTAAAGAAGGATAAACATTATCTGCCTGGAAAGGTTTCTCCATCGTATAAGCTGGATAAATACAATTTACTAGTTTTAGTCTCATCCCATTGATAGATTTCATCAATAAGAATTTGATTTGAAACTTAAATATTCGTTTTCTCGAAATAAACGTGAGACTTAGGGAGGTGTGGCATAACTCAGGAGATAAAAAATAATTTTTTCAATGAAACAAATGATAGAAGTTATTTTATAATCAAATCACATTATTATACATAAACATATATAGTAAAAATTGTAACATAAGTATAGATATATATAACATTCGCTTGAAAAAAAAAAAGAGATCCATGAGAAGAAACACTGAATTAACTACTAGACCACTTTATGGCACATACTGATCTAGGAGACAGAAAATAATACAGAAATTGTTGAAAATTATTCTTGAATCTAATAATCATTTGCTATCTACCTAAGTAATCGGAATTTTCTCCGATTATATAGTTATATTGCTCTCACATGCAATTTGGAATTTGCCTAATAGGACGTAATGTACAACTAATATCTCAATTGACTAAGACTCTAGCGTTCAACTGTCAGATCTGATTGCATTGACAGGGTAGGTGAGAGTAGTGTTGAGTAAATCATTGTGAATTAACAGAGAGTTTTTAGAGTAGTGCACTACCAGCTCCTTCAAACTATCGTATATCAAGTATGGCTCTGCAAAGCCGTAACCCCCTTCAGATTTGTGGATCAAACAGTGCTGCACTCCTTTGCCGCATCTGAAACAAAATACATCACCATATAACAACATTTCTAAAGAGTAAAAAACATTTAAAATAAATTATTTCTGGTTATCAAGAAACTACATTTTCCTGATTTCAATTGGAAGAATTGTAGCCCAATTGATGAAATATTAACCTAAAAATTTAGAGCAAGACATAAAATACTTTAATTAGTTACTTAAAATTAGTTTCAGAAAATGGCATAGTCTTCAAATACAATGTACAAATATAAATAATGTATACCAAGCGAAATGATTAGAGTAAGTGAAGTACGTGAAAAATAAAACCGTTCCGATGACACTTTACCTAAACTACATCTAAAATGTTTTCCAAGATAAATGTAAGAAACTATATCGATTAAGCACTTACGATATGGAAAGGGCGTAACTGTCTATCATTCTTGTTCTGATCAAGAAAGTTCCCTCTGGTTTGCCCAGTAGCATCTTGGTGGCCTCTTCACGGGTGCAGGAATCGCCAAACAGCCACGTCTGCTCATTGTAAATGTCTTGGGACTGAAAAAAAAGAGATGATACAGACGTTAGCATAATATATTACAAAAAATGAACAATCATTCAAAAAATTAGTCTGTGATATAGCAGATGTTACGGTTGTTCTTGGATTTTCAGATGGAGACATAGAAATGCAGAAGACCATGAGCCTTTGAAGACTATATTATAAAAAAAAAATACTTTTTTAACGATTATACTTACAGGTTGGACATCATTCAGACCGGGTTCACTCGTCAATTTCTCCTCAGGAACACCCATATTGAGCAGCAAACTGCAAAGACTGTTTTTCGTTTTCTCAAGTCTATTCAATTCTAACTTCAGACCGTGCATATCTCTCTCGATAGACCTGTGGAGGAAATACCTCAGATTAAATTAGGTCTCAACACAGATACTTCGAGAGAACTATTCTATACACTGTTTCTTCGTTACAATACAACAACAAATATTAACAAGATTGAGACAAAACAGAAGAGCACAGTATCGAGGTAGAAGTCAGCTCATATGATTGAATAAGTCTTCAAAATGATGAACACTACTAAGTAGCTAATGTTATAGAAGGGATAACACTCACCTGTGCTCATCCCACTGTCTCTGTAGTATCGACTGGTGGTACTCTACAGCCTTACGGACAAAATCCTGAAAAGAGAAGACACGCATTGGTTACTCTACTAAAATAAATAAAGCCATATCGCTGAAATAAAATTGAAAGCAACTTCCAATAAATAAAATGCGAAAGTGTCTCCATGAAAGAAGTCACTACTATCGTCCAACTGTTGGAGATAGGGTCAAGCAGGTAAATTACGGCACACTAAGTAATTGCGGCTTCTAACACCAGAAACATCATAGCTTCAAAACACTCGTTAAAAACCTTCATTACTAAATTATAGATTATACTGCGCTTCTTTTGGTAGATGAGTAAAATTTTAATGTTATTTAGTTTCAAAATGTTTTAGTAACTTTCTTGAGAGGGCCGCAATTAACAAATTAAAAGGCCACAATTTACCTGCGTTCACTCGTAGCCAGATACAAAGGGTGTCACGAAAACAGCACCAACATTACAATTCCCTAGTTACTAATAATTAGATTTTACTAACAATCTACATAATTACGATTTGAATTTTTCAAAAATGAAAGTTTCAATAACACTACTTATTGTTCTGCTCGGTTGAGAAAAATCTAATCAATATTTTATGAACGGAATGAAGGCGACCAGTTAAAGTTACTAGGTAGAGTTTTGTAATTAGTCATCCTCTGTCATTTATAGTACTATAGTAGAAATTTAAATAGAATAGTTGATCAAAAGCATTTAATTCAAAGATACAGTGATTCGGCTATTTTAATTTTTACATAAATAGCAATAAATAAAAAGTTAGAACATGCTACCTACCCACGGAAACCTTTTCCAAGCTTCTTTGTTTTCATCAATGAATTCAATATTATTATTGAGGGTTATATTCAATTATTAGGCAGCAATCGCTTTGCCTTGTTAAATACTTTGCTATGGTTTGAAATAACCAAGATACGGAAAAATACAATAGGGCGAGAAAAGTGTATTGCGGCAGACAGTTGATTTCGACCATGAAAGTTATTTCGCTATGAGATAAAAAATATTAAGTTTCGATAGATATAAATAACTATATTTATTGCAATTGTGTGTACCTAGGTACAGCATAATGTATGAAGGAAAATGGATCTTCACTACAAAAAATATCGAACCCAAACGCGATTCACTCTACTCACCCTAAGCAAACTATCCTTTAGCGTAGTAATAAATCGCTACAAAGCATTACCATCTACAGGAGAACCTATCTCGTGTTACTTATGCTAAAACTCCATTCTATGTAATAACCTATGGAACAGTTCTATCATATATAGCTAGGGTCACGCAGGTAAATTGCGTCCCTTTAATTTTAGCCCTTTCAAGAGTTTAAAACTTTTTAAAACCGAAATAACATTAAAATGTTGCATAGCTATCAAAAGAAACGCAGTGCATGCTATAATTTATTAATTTGAGTTTACAACGAATGTTTTGAAGCAATGATATTTCTGTTGTTAGAGGCGAGGCCGCAGTTAGTGTGCCGCAATTTACTTGCTTGACCCTACCTATGGAACAGCTCTATCTATCCAATGTAGCTACCTATGGAAGAGCTCTATCCTATGTTTACACTTATAAGCTATCTACTTTCGTCTAACCAAGTAAGAAAATACTGTAGATCTTATCATCATAGTTTTGTTAATAAGCTTCATATAGATTATAGATAAGCTTTACAATTTAGTAAAGCGCTTATCTACTTTCTTACCAAGTAAAACTTAATTCAGAAAATCGAAAAAATTGTATAGCTATATTTAACTTAATGATGAACAATAATATACATTATTGATGGCAAAAGGATGCAATCACAACAAAATATAGTGTGAAGTGAATCAGTCGACAGATTTTAACTATTGAATACTGATGAGACCATCAGTGAATCACAGTGATTAATTCCCGTGGATGAGATATTCAAACGTTTAAGTTATACCTAAGAGGAGCCCTGATGTATGCACCCCAAGGAAGCTAGGACTAGGGTATATTTACTTGAAATTATTCTAATTCTTAACAATGATCTAGTTCACTAAGTCAATTATTGAAGAAAATAATTTAAATTTTAAAAATCTGCCTAAGTTCTAGGGAGGTGAGATGATTGCCAAGATCAATCATATCTTGGGTATTGAGCTAAAAATCGTCTTGCTAATTAATCTCTACCTATCTAAATAAATATTATTATATTTAGGTAGACCAAGAGTATTTATCAGACTATTAAATTCAGTTTAGATTTTAGAATGAGACTAGCTTACCTAATAGACTTAAAGACACCACCTCACCGCACTGTACAGAATCTAAAGGCATACTGAGTGGCATGTACTAGCAGTTTAAACTTTAATTTCAATGCATCTACCAAAGCAATCCAAGTGCTTTCACATCTTCGAACACAACTAAAAGCTCACTACCAAATGAAAGGTAAACTGCCAAAGATATTCAACTTTAAGACCCACATTCAGGTAGTTAGATTATTTGAGTTTATCGAGAAGTATTTAATGATAATTGTAATTTAAATATGTGTTCAACGTCTGCTTCAGACATACCATTGACTATATAGTTGACATCCAAAGGAAATTAAATACAAAGCGAATGGAAGAAGAAGTCGGAAAGTAAAGTGGCTCCATGAAAAAAGTCACCGACCACCGTAATTGACAATGCTCATGAATGCAGATACTGAATTAAAGATGATGTCAGAGAAACGCGCCACAAAATAAAAAAAAAACTGCTGCTCAGTTAATTCTTCTTTCTCAATGTTTTAACTTATCAGTAGGTAGTGAATAGAAAAAGTTGAACATTGGTAACGTAAACTGACGGTGATAGAGAATTTAACTTGCTTAAAAGAATGATTTAAAATATTTTGGTCATATATATATATAGTTACACGGTACATAATTAGTTAATTTAGGACTTGTGGGATTTCGACATCATAAGTTGAAAGGAAAATAAATAGAAGGAACTTTCGAGAAAGTCATACAGGAAAGTTGCTTCATGATCAAATTACTATCTACCATCATTCGATGACATTGCTTATGTGAAACAGAATAAAATGAGCTAAAACATGATTAACATCATAATTCAATATAAACAAATAATCACGACCTGTATTTTAAAGTTTGCAAACATAAAGTCTATTATAGTTAAATTAAGGCAATTGGTGAACATACCTGTCTCTCCTCGATAACCTTCCTATTTTTGGTTAATTCTTCTATTTCATGCGGCTGAGCTTCAGACTTTATTCCCATGTGTTTCTCGAGGTTTTTTCCAAGCCACTGTAGAGTCTCATTGTAGGTATCGATTCCTTGTTTAGTTATTAAATAGTCCATTGAGATAGAGTCGAGAGAGGCAGCGTGCTCATTGTACAAGTTCTCTCTATCCTTGAGCTCTCTCGTTATTTCCTGTAATTCATTGAACATCTCCTCTACACTAGACTCCCTGTCAACGCTATCTTTGCAGTATTTACGAACAGGGTACAAGAGTCTAATGTCCAGTGTCTTATTGAATTTAGAGAGGTTGCGTTCGGAGCAGTAGTTTATCAACTCCTCTACGGAGTTGAAGTTAAAAGGCTCGGTGAAGCCGTATTTGCCATTACTGTGATGAATCTTTATCAGTTTGTTACTGCCTCCTTTTCGCAATGTCAAAGTGTATTCATTGTTGCCTGTGCTAGCGTCACGCACGAGAAACGTACCGTCTTTGGCATCCTTCATTAGAATATTCACCTGAAATAGAAGTACAGGAGAATTAGTTCACAGATATTATTATTATAGTAGTTAAATGAATAATAAAGTTAATAAATACTATAGTAACATTCTATACTCACTCTATCCCTCGGTATGGCACCCCAATACCACTCGGCTTCTTGTAAACTCTTGGGAGCATTGGACGATATACCCAGGTTAGGGTTGACTTCACCCAGTGGTAGTAGTTTGAAATTAGTAGTGGGGGGACTCAGTGGATTGGCAGTTGGTCTAGGAGGGGGTGTGGGGGGACTGTCGAACACAGGCACAGGGTAGCCCCAGTCCACTTTAAGGAGCAACACCTCCAATATTCTCATGTGTGCCTCAGTGTTACTTGCTAACTGTACAATCTTCTCCCATGGCGGTCTCATTAGTAAATGACATACGGAGCGAATGAGAATAGTGGGGGGTTCCATATTTCCACCACCCACTTGTAACTTACACAATTGGAGGAAGTGAATGATGAGGTATCTAACGGTGTCGTAGTGTGATTTAGGTAACTGAGTCAGCAGTTGACTCATGCTTTTCACGCAGTCATTTTCGTGGTGAACATTGCGAGCTATATCTACAAATGACTCGTAAAAATCCTCGGGCAAAACCGGTTCAGGTAATTCTAGGAGAAATCTTTTAATGAGGGAGGCTATTGTGTGGGGGTCGTGTCCACTGAGGTCCAATTGGCTATAGAGGTCAGGGAAGGCAGAGTCACAGGCATCTCTTAGTATGTCCAGATCGTCGGGGGAGGAGGGGGGTGTGCGGTAGAGGCGGTAGATGTTGAGGGAGGGAATGTTTGTAGCTCTCAGCACTAACTCATCACAACACTTGGCCTGAAAAAAAAAACACAATTTAGAAACGCTAAAAATGATAATGCTGTAACATGGGACTGGAGCACCTTACTTTACATAATAAATTTAACTAGGGTTAAATTTTAAAGCAGTCAATAGAGATCTCGAATAATTCATGTCTATTTAGTAACCAGTAGCGCTATCTTCATATAATTTGTAACTGATTCAGATGCTCACTATATGGTTTTAGTCAAATAACTTAATCTGAGACAACGTAATTAATGCTAATTAAAGGGTCCAAGACTCCAAGTGGTAGATAGATCCTTTACTCAGTATGACTGATGAAATTTTTTCTTAATGCCTGATACTTCCTTTGCCCTAGTTAAAGGGAAATTCATTCAAAATCAGCCTTAAGGATGCCCTTCGGATCTAAGCCAATTGAGCCACTACCCACCAGTAGTAGAGGCACAGAACTGTCCCCTGCCGTCACTTGGTTGCAGAGACTCATACCGAAGAGGGAGGAAGGTTTGATTCTCTTGACTGTCTTTGGGGTGCAGGACATCACACCTGTGGCTGCACACGTCCTGTGTACTATCAGGTCACAGTCTGGGGAAACATAAACACTAGTGAGACATTTGATTTTATATTATGAAAATTGGGAACACTTTCACGCCCGCCCGAAGTATTCACAAATATCACAGACGTTTGAAGACATCAAAATTTCATAGTGCAGAAAGATAAAATTGGCACGTGAAGAGTTATCAATTATATGAATTATTGCATACAACTATAGTTTGCTATTCGAGGTGCATCTTTGGTTAAATTTAAGTAAATACCAGAGTTTTGAACCAGCTGTGATTGCTATAGCTTTCTTATCGCAACTATCTATATATTAGAATTCAATTTGGAGCGCATTGTGCCAATTCAACATGACTGCTATGCAGTTTGTGTGTCGAGAAAGTGTTAATAAAGCAAGAACAACCATCCAACGTGAAATTATTTTGTTGGTACAACATAATATTAGAGCATTCTCCAGCCATGTTCTATTCTACAATAATCACTCAACTATTTAGCAATTACAATATTATCAAAGAAGTGATCTAGTTTCTTTATATAGATATGAAAGATCATATACAAATTTAAGGATCTTTTCAAACATTTCAATCAATAAATCCACTTTCAAACGAATTTCTCAATTGTTAGCTATAAAACAGACTTTAAGAAGCAACTAGCTAGTTGCTAGAGTCTAGAATGAAAGACTCACCACTGCAGTAGTGTCCCTGACGCACGAACCCCTTGAGGTACTGTCCACACTTGTCACAGGTCTGAATCTGGTTGAAAGAGAAGGGTCTGAGGTTGGGATGAGAGGAGGCAGGGGCCATGTACTCTGGGTTGTCTAGGGTTGTCACTGAGCTGCCTTGTTTTAGCTGCTCAATGCACAGCATGATACTCTTGCGGTGGAACTCTTCCTTGATGCCCATGTTCTGTAAGGGAGAGAAATACCTTTAGTATATAATGGAGAATATTGAGAACTGAAGAAAGAAAGATGCACCTTATTGCTACCTGAAAATTTAGTTAATGCTAATTATTTAACGAGGTTAATCTTAAAAGATGCGACAATTTCAAACTTGAAAAGCCATGTAATTTCAGGAATCTCACAATATTGTTAGAGCTATGCATTAAGAAAAGCAGAGGAAGATCCCCTTCGGTACTAATAGGGTTAACAATAAAGTTAATGCTATTAATTTAGGGCGATATTCCATTTTCGGACGTCGAAGGAAAGTAAATACAAGGGACTTGGAAGAAGTTATCAGGCAATATGTGACTCAATGAAAATCACAACTGTATCGCCATTTATTGATTATGATCGTACCTACTAATTGAATAAAGGTAGTCATAATAGAAATGGGCAAAAAGAGAAGTAAATAAGAGGAAATGTAGATGTGATACCAAATGCAGATAACGAGCAGAAATAAACAAATCATTTAAAAATTCTCAGGTCAAAAATATAATACTAGATTTATCTTTCAAAGCTGGAAGTAGCGTTTGAAATTTAGACAATAAAAAATTGTATAAAACGCACAGAAAATAAGTGAAAATCACAATGTAAAATTATTCATGTTGTTATAAATATAATCATAATTGTATTTCCAGGTACCACGTAATTTTAAAAAGTTTTCCATATATCATACGAATTTTTAAATCAATTCATAATGTTAGATAATAAATTACCGCATTTTCACAGAAATCAGGTAGCAAATTGATAAAAGCTTGACAGGTTCAGAGTTATTATTTCTTTGCATAATTTCTTATTATACATTTGTAAGTTATAAACTAAGCGCCTCTTAAGTAAAAATAGGTAAATCCCGGCACACTAACAAATTTCAGACTCAAACCATGGGAAAAGATCATAGCTTCGAAACACTCACAAAATTAATAAATCATAACCTGTATTCCTTTGATGTGCAACATTTTAATAAAATTTAGTTCAGGAGGATTTAGAGACTTTTCTTGAGAAAAGCTGCTGAACATTAAAGGGCCAAAATTTATCTGCGAGACACCATGAAGAAAATATTAACAGTAGCTACTAATTTCATGAAACGCATTGAATATGTAGCAATAATAAATATACAATTTATGCAACTGATACATTCTTTTAGTTCTTATTTCAGTCGGGTCAGAAAGAGAATAACAGAAGAAATAGAGTATAAAGGTAAATAACTGTTCTCACCGAAACAGAAGCATTGGCAACTTCTGAATTATTAACTGCGAAACTATCATCATCGGAATGACGAAGTGACTCATCATGGCATGTACTCTCTTGCTTACAACTGCCATAGTCGAGATTGTTTTCAAATAATCTCTGATCACCGCACTTTGTTTGGTTTGTTCTGAATTCTTTCGTTTGACCGAAATCTTTCCACCCGGAATCAAGATCACTCAATTTAAGGCAACTTTCTGAGTTACTTTCTAACTTAGAGCAACAATCTACATTGGCAACTTTTTCACTTTTGCTCTTGAAGGAGAAATGGAAGAAATGTTTCTTAGTAGACAATGGCGTTTGAGCGTCTCGAAGCTGCCGTTTGTTTGTGGAAGGAGTTGGCGTGTCTCTTCCTTTCCTCTTCTTCGAGGAGCTTTGGGGAATACTAATAGTTTGCTTGCTTGTTGGAGTGCAATTGCTTTTCTCATCACTTTTAAATAATGCCTTAAAAGAAGGCCTCTCACTTTCCACCAGAGGAGAAGAAGCGTTAGCTCCATCACTTCTAAGTCGCGCGGACCAGCAGCGCAACTTAGCCATTACAGGCGTGTTGAAAGGAGACAACAAGGGACTCATAATGAATAAAATAGTAAAGTAAAACATAAATATAGCTTAAAATGGCAGTGACCAGCACTGTAGCACATCATCATAGGATGACTAGAGAGGAGAGCAGCGACACAGTCAGCCCATGTCTCATGGCATCAGAGAATACACTGACTCACAAACTATTCAACACCAAACTTCAACTACAGAAAAACGAACATGAAATAAATCGGAAAAACCGAACGAGTTTTCGATTCGCAAACCTGTCATAACGTGGAGCTCTTCAGTATGATTATTTTCCCGTCTACAATAAAAGTTTTCAATTTATTTACTGGCACGTGTCGGTTGTAGACACATAATTCGTTGCCACGGTGATTTCAATTTCCAGTTACCCGATTTAGAAAATGCACCATCACTACCTATTTTTTTTTTACTCCTCTACCTTTGAATAGAGACAAGAAATGTCATTTCAAAGATTGATATACGTTAAAAGCATGTTCAATGAAAGAAACTATAATCTGATAATGTTTTTGGTTGCTGTTCGTAGAGATATCATGAAATCATTTAGGCCAAAATTTTAAAAGCGAAAAAATCGCATACCAAAAAATGTGACTAAAAGGGACAAGGAATAGGATCTGCAGATGAAACTGAAGATATTAATAAGTTAATAGCTAATCTAATTTAAAATCTGTTACTTTACTATGTACTACCAAAACATGACATGGAAATAATTGAACTAGGGTCACACATGTGAACCATTTAATAACGTTCATCAATTTCTCTCTCTAAAGAGTCTATATAGCTACTGCTGAACTGAATTTATATTCAAATGTTGCACATCAAAAGAAGCCGCAACGCATGTTATGATTTATTGAGTCTTTTGAAGCTATGACTTGTATTAGTGTTTTCGTGGTATGAGGCTAAAAAGTGTGCCGTAATTTACCTGCTTTACACTAGAACTTCATCAACACTTCAAACTACTCTAATTAGTTCAATGAAAAAGGATTTGATGTCCATACATTTTTAAGCGAATTTGTGACCAACTCCTCTATAGGAATATTATTACCCACCCTGCTGCAAAATCTATCTACCCAGTAAAATCAGATCAATATCTAGTTCATCAAACTCGCTACTCTATTCATCATCACGTAAAGATGTGCAGAAGTACGCTTCTGCTGAACATCAAGCGCCAATTACTTATGGATGACAAATTAAAGATGAGAAAACAGATCATTTTAAGAGAAATTAGTTGGTAATTTTAAGCTAAATATTCTGTGTAGACTTTTTTAAATATAGAACGATTGCGATAACATTAATTAGGAAATTTTGATTCGAATATTTTAGTCGTGTACAGATCAGTAGGTAATTAGTTTATTGAAATACGACAGCAAAAATAACATTGAAATTAATGTATATTATTATTTAACTTTTCTAATATTTTAAAAGCTGCCGCCACACTCTAGTTACTGAATCCTAGAAGTGCCTCCTTCATAACGAATAAGTAACGATTGTCAATCGACTGCCAGTGTCAGTTTTAAAATTTAAAACTATAGCAGTAACTAACCCTAGGCTAGAGTAGGGTAACTTTATCGGTCAGTTTAGAAAAACGATATAATAATAATTATGTATTTTTTATTTTAATTGGTATCCATGATACCCGCAAGTATCATGGATACAAACTAAAATAAAAAAATAAATATTTGAATAGGTTTTCCTTAAATGACTGAAGATATGAAACCGATCGATAATTCGTTAGTTACCCTAGTTCACGGTAGACAAAAGGAGTAAAACATTGGATCATTTTGCGCAATGGTCTTAGCTCTAATAGAGCAATGCAATAGTTCACACCAAGTGAGATTAATGGCTAGGATTCGCCACTAATGCCATCATTTATTTAGATCAAATTGAAGTGAATTGGCTATAGTGACACATAGGAAGTATAGCCACTACACTCACAGTAAGGGTTACATTGCTACACATAAACTATTGAAAACAACTACTGTCGACACAGGGATATTCAATGAAGGAACATCAATAGTGTAATTGACAGTATTTAGATGTACTGTTAGTATGGCTCTTGCGTAATAAGTAGCTACTTATAATACTATATCATAATTCATGAGAAAGATGAAAGGTACCACAGAGAGTACCTAGGTACTATCTGTGGTGTCTAGGTACTCTCTGTGGTGTCTAGGTACTCTCTGTGGTGTCTAGGTACTCTCTGTGGTGTCTATGTACTCTCTGTGGTGTCTAGGTACTCTCTGTGGTGTCTAGGTACTCTCTGTGGTGTCTAGGTACTCTCTGTGGTGTCTAGGTACTCTCTGTGGTGTCTAGGTACTCTCTGTGGTGTCTAGGTACTCTCTGTGGTGTCTAGGTACTCTCTGTGGTGTCTAGGTACTCTCTGTGGTGTCTAGGTACTCTCTGTGGTGTCTAGGTACTCTCTGTGGTGTCTAGGTACTCTCTGTGGTGTCTAGGTACTCTCTGTGGTGTCTAGGTACTCTCTGTGGTGTCTAGGTACTCTCTGTGGTGTCTAGGTACTCTCTGTGGTGTCTAGGTACCACTGTACCTATCGCACTAAGGTCGTTCGTAGCTCCATAGATAGGGCCTCAGTGACCAAGGCTGTATCAGCGATTATGTATGGCCGCCCCTCCCTTCACATTACATGCTATATCATATATGTACATGAGGCAGATAACATAAGAACTGCCGAGCTAAAAAAATCAGTTTGTCACTTTACTCACTGGCGTAAAATGGAGGTGAAGAAATGGCACAAAATCAATAAAGACACTTCATACCAAATAATTAACAATAATAGTATTAACTAGATAATATTAACAGAGTAAATTAAGTGAGTTGGTAATTAAAGTGTTGTTATAGGTTTGATTGAGATAGCGAGAGAGGTGATAAGACTTACCGTGAGCTTATCATAATCTAGAGATATGAGGTCCACTCCCTTGATGTCTTTGGCTTTGAAGAGTTCTGTGTACGGGGACAGGTTCAGAGCTGACATCCAATCCACCACGTTACCAGCAGTCCAGTCTGCCAGGGGCTGGGGGAAAAACAAAAGACATCAATAAAGTGCATGGAAATAGATGACAGCATTAAATAACAAATGTGAATTAAATATGAGCACGAGTCTCTCCATTGTAGAGAGAACAATAATTGAACTTGTTATTTTAATAGCGTTCTCTCTGCAATAAATACATTTCTAATGCTCATATCTGCTATTCATGAGGTAATTGTCACTTTTCCCTAATGGGCCTAATCTATTGACAAGTTTTAGAGGTAATCAGTGAGTTGTTTGACACACTTTCAGCAATAGCTAGCCACTAGTTTCCATGGTAGCACACACACACGGCACTGTAAGTGCTTAGTAATGCCATTATAATAACTAATATTACAATGCAATTTAATCAACATTATTTAGCATACACCTAGCAAGTACTATTCACAAACGTGTAGATATCTGTTGAAAACATGAGGATGCTGACTAGAGAATTTATTTTTCGTATAATTAGCTGTTTCACAGAGTACTCCTATTCCAAACGTTACCTCAGTACTTTAATCGTAACAAATGAATTAGTATGATGGGAAATAAGTTAGTCATATCTATTTAAAGTTTTAATCATTTCTTCTGAGATGCAACTAAACACACAAAACACATAGAAATTAAATCAGAGTTTTACCGAGAAATACCAATCATCACTTATAGTCTTATACAGTACCAGTTGTTCAATGTTCATCCAATGAGAATTCAATTAATATAATGGGTTTGGGATCATACTTATATACAAGAACGTATTATGTTAAATATTATGATTTAACAAAATTATATTTTAGCTACTGTCAAAAGTAGAACTATTGATATTTTTATTGATATTAGTGCGATCTTTAGCGATGACACTGTGACAAATAATTAAATAAAAAGTGTGGATGTTGTCTCTCCGGTTTCGGACAGACAGACTGCTCTCTCATCATACTGAAGATTTGTATGATTAGGATAATATAGAGCAGTTCGTATGTTTTCCCTTGTTTATATTTTAACTGCAAGAACTGAGAGAAACAATAGGGACTCTCCCCTTTATATTTAAAACACTAGGTACAAAGGTCAGTCGATCACTTTCTCCCTGTAACTAGTTAGTAACTAACTTTAGTTTAAACTGGCAGTTAATGCTTATCACGCTCATGGCTCGTGACAACGGCACAAAGCTCACTGGCGCTCATATTGAGCATAAGATAAGATCAACTAAAATGCAAGTGACCTACTAGTGTCACTGTGGATGTGGGAGACACTCACAGTAACCGTACACTGTAGGTGTACTGTCAATAGAGTAATTAAATATTAGATTATTAGCATAACTGAGAAAAGGTGAGTTACAACAATGGACGGTAGGATGAACTTACCTTTACCGTTAAGAGGGTTACCCTCAAATGAAGCAAACCGTAATGTGTCCTTCTACACAACAATCAAATAATGGTATTTACTATGGGAATTGAAGAGCTCTATAAAATACCTGCAATGAATGCAGATTAGCGTGTAAGAGTGAGGCAGCAAAGGCAATTATCAAGGCTTAGGGTACAGCACGAATTATCGGTAAATTCCACAAATTCGGTCATATAAGAAAAAATAATATAATAATAATTATTTAATTCGTACCTTAGTTGATATCCCATGGTATCTGCAATTATCATGGTCACCAAATACAATAAAAATCAATAAATAATAATTATTATACAGTTTTCTCTTATAAAACCGAAGATGTGAAACTGACCGATAATTCGTAACTTAGCCTTCACTCTGCGACACTCTAGTGGCAGAGTGTGTCGCCACAGCATTCACACTAGTGTCACACAGCACAGCTAGGGGCTACTGGTGCCAACTCAAGGTCACACTGTGTCACAAACATCTAAATCATTAAAAACAAAGTACCTAAGATATTATAAAGTGTTTAAATGTATTTGTGAGCGAGTAAATAGAGTGTATTTCTTATGATGTGTTCTGCCTGTGGTATATTGCTCAGCCTTCAGTCTATATTAAGAAACTGCTCTGCCCTTACTCCTCTCACAAGTGATAAACACGGAGAAATACACAAAATAATCACTTAGATAGTAAGGGAACGTAACGAGTTATCGAACACTTACACATCTACTATTACATAATAAAAGTACATATAATCTATTTGTAATTCTAAATAAATAATTCGTAGGGTGTTTAACGTCAGCTTCGGAAACAAAGGCAATACGTTAAAGGAAAATGAAATAAAAGGGACTCAAAGAAGCCTTTAGAAAGGAAAGCGGAAAATAAAGAGAAAATGAAATAGTTTTCTCTCTCAGGAGCGAAACTGTGTAAATGTTCGACAACTGGGAAGTTGCCCCATTATCTTTCAGTAGCTCCTTTACAGTGTACTAACATGGCCTTGGATAACTCTGTACCATTCTTGTGTATGGTGAAACTTTGCACACATCTATAGTGACAACAAATAGCAGATGGTGATGTTATAAATACAAACAAATAATGTCACTGAATTGAGTGAAGCAGTTTGCATACAAAACATTTGATGATAACAATAAAAAACTAATATTTATTTCCTAGTCCATGAAAAGAGCTTAAGTTAACCAGTGCCTTTTTTAAGTCACAGCAACAGTAACTTTATGGAATGATGAAGTAGTTAATATTTGTTATTTTGCACATGGTAACTGTAGCTGAGAGTGCCAAGTGAGAAGATTGAATGCCCCAAGACAACTGCAATCATTTTTTGCAAGTGACTTTGAATGAAGGATTAGCTAATTAAGGTGTTTGCCTAGCAACTCCATTAGGATCAGCAGAGTGTTTTCAGCAAGCAAGGTGACTCCGTTAAAGCACTGTCAGTTCACAACACTCCGCTACATTTCTTTCTCAGAAGCACATTTCACTGTATTAGCGCTGTTGCTAACCGAGCCTCGTGTGTGCACACCAAATGCATTCAACAGTGACGCGTACATGTGCACTGTGGAGGTGTGTGTACACTCTTACGGAGGTGTGTGCGTGCGCCACCTCCACAGTTACCCAGCTGTTTAACTGGATCTACCAATTCATTTTGCAGCACAGAGCTACCTGTGCAAAGGGGTTGCATTTCACCCTATCGCTAGGGTTTCTCCTCCTAAGAAAAGCTACCAGCCCAGCACTAGCAGAGAGAGAGAGAGCTTAGCACCAGCAGACACACACACAAAGAGCTGGGGAAGAGAACTACAGCGAAATCTTTACTACACGCTCTCGTACTGCCCTCACTTTTCTTTGTGTTAACAGAAGCGATTTGGCGAGCTGTAGCCTTTGCTTCTCAGTAAGGGAGAACTTATTTCAGCGAAAGAAGTGAGTACCAATAGTGAGAAGAGAAGTCAGTGTAGAGACACAGTCACACACACACTCAGTGTAGTAGAGACACCGTCACACTAATATAACAATGTAATATTCATCATCTATCTTATTCATTAGAAAGGAGAGAATATAATCTAGCTTTACCATTCATTATTAGTTTACACTAGGAAACTAATAACTTCACTATTCATTTGAAGTATGAAAAGATATTCTGCGTGACACTTATGAGACACTAGAGCGAAAGGCGAGGCAAATCACTATAGAGTGAGGCACTAGATGCACACTAGTCAAGGGAGAGCGAAAGGTGAGGTAAATCACTATATAGTGAGGCACTAGATGAACACTAGTCAAGGGAGAGCGAAAGGTGAGGTAAATCACTATAGAGTGAGGCACTAGATGCACACTAGTCAAGAGAGAGCGAAAGGTGAGGTAAATCACTATATAGTGAGGCACTAGATGAACACTAGTCAAGGGAGAGCGAAAGGTGAGGTAAATCACTATAGAGTGAGGCACTAGATGCACACTAGTCAAGGGAGAGCGAAAGGTGAGGTAAATCACTATATAGTGAGGCACTAGATGAACACTAGTCAAGGGAGAGCGAAAGACGAGGTTCATAATCCAATGCCATCTTATTCACTAAACCAACCCCCTGTTTCTGCTGTCTCTAATACCAAGGACAGTCTGAATTATAAATTAATGAGTCTATCCAGCTAAACATGGCATGAATTTCATTAAATAATCTAATTCATTATTTCATATCACAAATTTACCCGAGTAATACAATTCCAGACTAAATTTTCATTTTAAGATAGAAATGACTTCCGAGATGAAGAACATAAGAGTCGGTAGAAATCTCTTAAAGTTGTGATTTTAAGGTAAACAGTTTGAACAAATTGATAAAATTACCATTATTCCACCAAAGAAACACAGTGCACCTTAAGAATTCTTTTTGTTCTACATTTCTTATAGTAAGTAACAACAAGGAAATGATTACCTGACAACTTGTTGGAGGCTTTTCAAAGTTGTAGGTAGAGAGGCAGGCTGTTACGTAGACAGCTTAAACTTAGGGTACAAGCTATTGCTATGTCCATAGTGCGATTAAGAAATACGTGAATAGCAACACAAACTCGTATTCAACTAGACTACGCCTGTGTCACATACCTACCACAAGTTAATACCTTGTATTTAGTCTCTAGAAACCATCAGCGATATATTAACCAGAGACAACTAAGGTACAACCTCTATTTTGCCAACTGGTACACTTAATGGAACGAAAATTGCAAAAGAGTCAGAAAATCTATTTGAAAAATGAAAAAAAGATAATCAATCGTTTTACATTCCAAAGAAATTAAGCAACTAAAGGGAGAAATGAAATGAATTTTGGAAATTAAGGTTACAACATTTCTTCTTTATATGTAATGATGAATAATGTAAATATTTAGTGAGATCAGAAAGTGTAATGGAGAGTTCCAATCCGTCACAATGTATATTGTCAAGGTAAAGCTGAGGGAGAGCTTGAACAGGGGTGAGAACACTTAGCATCAAAGTACTCTGTCACTTCTCATTGCACCAGAGGATAAAAGAGAAACACACAATGAAACATTCTCAAGATAGTCTTTGAGCAGTAAACAACAAGAAAACGACAGCAACATATTCAAAGATGAGAAAAAGAGCAACTAAGTGAGTGAGTGAGATGGAAAGGGATGACCAATTGGTATGAAATGGAGACATTTTCTCACACTCTGTGAGTCACTTCTCTCAATCAGTGAGTCACTTCTCTCAATCAGTGAGTCACTTCTCTCAATCAGTGAGTCACTTCTCTCAATCAGTGAGTCACTTCTCTCAATCAGTGAGTCACTTCTCTCAATCAGCGAGTCACTTCTCTCAGTCAGTGAGTCACTTCTCTCAGTCAGTGAGTCACTTCTCTCAGTCAGTGAGTCACTTCTCTCAGTCAGTGAGTCACTTCTCTCAGTCAGTGAGTCACTTCTCTCACACTGTGAGTCACTTCTCTCACACTGTGAGTCACTTCTCTCACACTGTGAGTCACTTCTCTCACACTGTGAGTCACTTCTCTCACACTGTGAGTCACTTCTCTCACACTGTGAGTCACTTCTCTCACACTGTGAGTCACTTCTCCCAGTCAGTAAGTCACTTCTCCCAGTCAGTAAGTCACTTCTCCCAGTCAGTAAGTCACTTCTCTCACCCAGTAAGTCACTTCTCTCACCCAGTAAGTCACTTCTCCCAGTCAGTAAGTCACTTCTCTCACCCAGTAAGTCACTTCTCTCAGTCAGTAAGTCACTTCTCTCAGTCAATAAGTCACTTCTCTCAGTCAATAAGTCACTTCTCTCAGTCAGTAAGTCACTTCTCTCAGTCAGTAAGTCACTTCTCTCAGTCAGTAAATCACTTCTCTCAGTCAGTAAGTCACTTCTCTCAGTCAGTAAGTCACTTCTCTCAGTCAGTAAGTCACTTCTCTCAGTCAGTAAGTCACTTCTCTCACCCAGTAAATCACTTCTCTCAGGCCAGAGGCTGGCTATACCCCCGTTCTCGCTATCAGCTTTATAACTCAGTCAAGGGGCCATTGCGTCACAGGCACCAGAGTTCATTGAGAAGAACGGACCGAGAGCAGGTAGGGACACAACAATAATTAACTGCATGTCTAATCAGAGAGAATAATGCTCTAACATGTTCAAATAAGTAAATTAGTGTGAACTAAATATATGTCTGCAAGAATATAAACTCTAGATAATTGCACAGGCAGAAATAACAGCTATTATTATTCCACTGAAACTGGTTAGAAGACATCTCTATTTAGACAGAAACAAACTCTCCTGCTTAGTGTAGTTTGAAAAGACACACAATGGCTGCAGACAGTTGGAGTGATATTGCCATCAGCAATCAATAGAATGGATAGCAAAGAGTTCTTTGGAGCAATGAATCGGACCAAATCTTTCAACGGACAACATGTCCTACATGCTGAACTGGTTTCAAATCTATTGCCCGCCACCAACACTAAACAAATTCCAATGACAAAAACCAGTTACAATATTCAATGAACAAAAAGAAAAGTATATCAACAAGTTACATTGTAGTCTTTCTATGGCAAAAACATTAGAATTGTTGCTACTGAGCGCCAAATTCTGATTCTTCAATGGAAGGAAGAGAAAAAACAGAACAAGTTGGTGGAGTGAGAGATGAAGAGAAATACAGTGGTTAATTTGACAAACAGTGGTGGTATTAACGTTTGCACATAGAGATGTTCATCTACAGTGTCTTTGGGTTTTAGAGTTCTTTATAGACAATATCTAATTTAACCGATAACGTGGATAGCAGCCAAGAAGTCATTTATTGGCCATTATTTACAGAGAGTCATAGCTGAGCAAGTATCATGAGTCCACAGCATTAGAAAATAATGATACGCTTCAATACATAAGGTTTAATTTGATAGTCCTCTGTTCAATCTAACGTTTATTCATTAGTTCAAAGCAGGCAGAAGGTAACGGCTACTGCGCAATACTCTAAAACACACTAAAAGTTGCTGCAGAAGTAAATAGCTAATCTTTCAATTGTTTAATGAAAACTCATTTCAATATAATATGTAGGGATTACAATTTGCGTTCTTATGGCATAGATTTACATAACTAGAACGCATTAATGAATTGATACGCAATAGAAAAGAAATGAATACTTTTATTTGTCAGAAGCGATAGACAAAGAGGAATAATAAGAAGGCTAATAAGCCCAGTTTTGAATAAGTGATAATAGCCACAACAGTCGATAGCACTTATAAGCGATAATTTACAAAGCACTGAAACGATAGAGTAGAAATTTTTCTGACCTCGATAGACAGTGTGTGTTGGTGTATCGTGACAGAGTACCATTACGATAAAGACGTGAAAACGATAGAAAGAAATCATAGCCGCGCGTTCACTTAGGAGTAATTAACGTTAGTAACTATGAGGCTAACCTTCGCTTGGTATCAGCATCTGCACACTATCTTATACATTAAATTAACTAACCTTCAATGCATTTTTAAGAGCTATTGACTTGACTGCTTACAAATCACACCAATGTCAGAACATCACGTCAATAATTTGAATAAGTTCTAAATGACTTAACCTTCAAGTGACATTGCCATGCTTGGGACTAACACAACACAACGAGTCCATTGGAGTGACGACCTTGGTGTGACATTGCCTAAGTAGGTCTCCTGGGTCTTCGGACAACAGTTTGACGTCCAGTACCGGTAGTGTGGAGAGAAGAGCCAACACACCGGTAGTGTAAAGAGAAGAGCCAACACACCGGTAGTGTAGAGAGAAGAGCCAACACACCGGTAGCGAGAAGTTATAGCCAACACCGGTAGCGAGAAGTAAGAGCAAACACACCGGTAGCGAGAAGTCAGAGCCAACCACCGGTAGCTAAGCGAGAAATCATTTCCCAATTGGTAGCGAGGTACTGATAGACTCTCAGTTAAGCTGATGTAAATTCTGTCCCTTCAAATTACAGAACTAATCTTTTTGAGTCTAAGCAACAAACAATTTTTGTGTCAGAAATGAGAAGGTAGAGTTCAAAGTTGGAATAAAAAGCTTTGAAGTAGAGCCCATTGAAAAGACTCATAAATACTAATTGTTGCTTCTCTTCAAAGAAACACACAAATGATTATTGCCAAAAGTATTTCATAATGCCGAACAATCGGTATGTAAATCTCTTGCTGAAAAGATATGCGAATACATCGTGTAAAAATAGAATTGCTAGCTATGGATTTCGTAAAGAAATAGACGCAAAGTGCTTTAGAAAATAACATCGCCTGATCTGCCCCCTTCATAACCCATAGAACCCGATGACAAGTTGCAAGTCTAACCTATTTTAGCTAGATATTAAAAAAAACTGTAGCACAGACATTTTATTAAAGTGTAGCACAAACAATCTCACGTATCACGATCTCCACATTTATTTAACTAAAGAAATTGTTAGGATTTTCCAAATGGAGTATATATTACTTTAATGTTTTAATATTAAATTGAATGAATTTTAGCCAGCTTCAGCATACTATGATGGTCAAAATATAATATTATATTTGAAGTTAACCTAGTATTAAATAAAACGTAAAGGCATCTGATTACAATATATAATTGCTAGCAAAAACAGATAATAAGCGTCAACTGAAGCAGAGGTTTATATACTGCATACACCAAACAAGGACACCAAACATCTAACGCCTATACTCTGATTGCGAAGAATAAGGCAATGAAAGAACACAATGAAATGAAAATATAATATGAAAAGTAGAATATAACGGTATAATCACCTATAACTGAATATTTCAGTTATTGATCGAAAAGGTAAAATCACTACAACCTATAGATTCTAATGATGGACACTTAAATAACTTGAATTACGAAATGAAAGTTCAATTTTAATTATAAGTGATTTTTTTCAACATTCGAAATAGTTATCATTCACCTACAGCATTACTAATTACATTGCATTGAATTGATTAGTCTATTTTCTACTTTATCGGCAAAAACAAACATTAATTAGATAAGCTAATATGCACCAATGAAATGGGGTACACGACTATTTCTGAATGAGAGGCAAGTGTCTGGCGCCAAAATAACACAAGAATAGACCAATCTAATTGGAAAGTTATTAAATATACTAGATCAATAACTACCTGTTTTTTTAATGATGCTCATGACTACAGAACAGCTAATGTGTGTCCACATTCACACCCTGTTGATTTAAAAGCTCTATCTTTCCTAACTGTTAGTGTCGTTAATAAATTGGTAACATTAAAGTAAATTAATAAGCAATTAACGAGTCCTCTTATGGCGCACTATTAAAATAGCGCTGGAGAGAAATAGGTAGGGTAAGTTACGAATTAAAGGTCAGCTCCACATCTTCGGTCATGAAAAAATATATATGTTATAATAATTCTAACTGGTATCATCGTATCCATGTTAACTAGAAGTATCATGGATACCAGTTAAAATATAAATTAAAATATTCTTATATAGTGTTTTCTTATATGATCGAAGATGTGAAACTGACCGTTAACTCGTAACTTACCCTAGTAGTTCGTTTGACACCACACCACTGACTAAACACTGATGTCCATTTTGGTCTTAGGTCAGTCATTGCAAATTATATTGGCAGATATTCGTACTCTAACCTTCGTCAGGTGCAACATATACGTACACGTCATTAAATTTGATAGCAAGCAATTTGAAGGAGATAACACTCCGAACAAGATACAACAACACCCTGCCCACAGACCTATAAAGAAAAAAAGAAAACTAGCCTTTCCACTGCTTTCGAATGAACTATCAGAGAAAAGAGTCACTGTGATGATGTACTATCAGAGAAAAGAGTCACTGTGATGATGTACTATCAGAGAAAAGAGTCACTGTGATGATGTACTATCAGAGAAAAGAGTCACTGTGATGATGTACTATCAGAGAAAAGAGTCACTGTGATGATGAACTATCAGAGAAAAGAGTCACTGTGATGATGTACTATCAGAGAAAAGAGTCACTGTGATGATGTACTATCAGAGAAAAGAGTCACTGTGATGATGTACTATCAGAGAAAAGAGTCACTGTGATGATGTACTATCAGAGAAGAGAGTCACTGTGATGATGTACTATCAGAAAAAAGTCACTGCATAATTTCACAATCACACTTTTCTAATTTTCTATTATTTTCAATCTGACAAAATTCGCATCGTATATCCAGACCAATTTAAAAATAACTGCAATCATAACAATTAGTAGTTTCTCTTCGGAAATGTGAAATTAGTAAACTGTGAAGAAATCATCAGAGGTGAACTTTTCCCTGACTGCAAGTACACATGGTGTCATCAAAACACATGGAAAGGATAAAGCTATACATTTTTTAGGATTATTAAGAGTTAAATTGAAAAATAAAATATATCAGTACTTGCAAAACAATTTCTTCGTTAGAGTTCATCATCAAGATGAAAAACATGTTGATTATAATTGCTGAAGTATTAACTTTATTTCAGTTTAATCATTGATCGATATTAACTGAAACTTGATAAACGAAAATACTCCTTTTTTAAATGCAAAACTCAACTCAAATTATTTACATATAAATTGTTCATTTTAAAAAATAGAATTGCAGTACGTGATAAATTGAACTACTTTCGCAAGAGTGTCCACTCAATTAACCAAAAGGGCAAGTTACAGGCATTGCAATTAGCTACAACATTTCATTGAATAAATGTAAAATTAGTGGGAAATCAAATTACGGATAGACTTTCCTTTGTCTGTAAAGTTTACATGTAAATATTAATCCATACCTTGCAATGTTACTAGTGTAAATAAATTGAAAATATTACAATAAAGCATTGGTAACTCACTGACAATTTGTACACATACACTGTAAATATTTGCAGGTGATATTGATAGTCCGATAGTGTTTGTCTGATAGTGTGCAAAGATGATGCAATAGTATTACCTCATCACAACATGTTCCTAACATGTTAAGAACCACACTTAAAAGCTTTATAGAGACTGATGCAGTCTATAGTGAGTAAATGTTATCAGAGTATTAATATGATTTACCAAGAAGCAAATAGATAAGCAATTGTCACCAGCGACTTTCCAGTGCCTAACTACGCACTAATAACAAAGAACATATAAAAAGAGGATAGCAATGAACACACTGTGCGCACATACAATTAGTATAGACTTTTTTCATCTCAAACAACATTTTGATAGTTTCAAAATTCCTTCAATACCTTCAAAATATCGAACAAAAACTAGCATAACAGCCCCAGGATATGAAGTGATGGGCATGACTCACGAATTGGTAACTAATTCCTGTGGTGATACCACACGCAAATTAAAGCTTTCTATTGTAATTCTCTGATAATTAGGGAGATAATGAATGGCTTCACTTGAATGAGGTACTTCGGAGTAATGGAACAAACTACAGTAATTGAACTTGCTAAAGAGATCGCAACGCGGAGACATTTTTATTGTCGGTTCCACGTGTGTATAGAGAAAAATAGCGAGAATTTATGAAGAAATACGCTCCTGAATATCAGGAGACTTTTCGTGTATTTGCATTAGATTGGCAAATTATTTTCTCCACATGTTAAATGAAAGAATCACCATAAGTGACAAGATATCTTGGCATATCTTTTATTACATGCTTGTCTTGAGAAAGTGTGTCTAGAGACACTAAATAATGGATGTAATGGCTTGGCTCTTACTCTTCTTACAAGATGCAAATTAAATACCGCATTAAAATTTCAATTAGTTATAATTAAAAAAAACAATTATTCGAGATAAAATTATTCTCTGTAAAATGAATAAATCTAGATATTCTAATGACCGTTTATAAAAAAATAACCTGTTGAAATTTCCATCTGGTATTTAATTACCATGGTAATGGTTACGTTACCCGAACTATTACCAGCCAGTTACTATTCATTTCATTTGCTATTTGGAAAAGTTGCTAACACATCCTGGCACTTCATATAAATAACTGAAGTTTCAAAGGAAATTTTAATGGTTATAATGTATTTTAAAAAGCTGTATTTGAATCAGACTCAAAGACTAGCATGTGCTCCATCTGTTGCAGCCACACCAGTGTCAAAATTATTGAGATTATTTTATCATTATATGTTCATAAGGAGCTGTACGATAGTAGTCTTATAATTTTGATGCTATTAAATAAATAGTGAGCGACAATCACATTTACATTCAGAGACTGGGTTACATGCATTGTTTCGATGCGGCACTTTATTAATTACAAGTTTTATAAATGGTTTTCGAACCATTAAATATTACTGTGGATACTAATAGTATTTCTCTTTCCTTTTAATAACGAAGAGCATTTGTAAATATACCGTCATTCTTTTATATGAGCGTGGTAGAAGATATAACATTACTCGCAATAACTATATTTGAAGTGTGTACTGTATATAGCTCTACCTAATGGTAATTCAATCCGCATAAGCAATCAGAGCATCAGAAAATAGTGTACATAGAGTAGGTACTCAAGGTCGGTACTAAATAGACACCAACGGTACTAGTACTCTATCTGCAGATTGAATGACAATGGAAGTGTCTGACATCAAACAGTGTGACCATACCAGGCACAGTTACATAACTAGAACAGGTTTGCTATTAGCTACATCGTAAGGAATGCAATCAGCATAATTTGGAAAAAAGGGCGAATTACGTCAACTGTTAGTACATGCAATAAATACATGCTAATATTTATATAACTATCGGCACGGTTATTTGCTCTTCAGAAAACTCATCGCATGTACTATCCTGAAAAGATATGTAAACACTATAAAATAATTAACCATTACTAAATATCATTTGTCAACCGTACAATGCAGCATATAAGATACCTAGCTTGGTATAATTTATACTTAGCATATTGTAAAATATTTTCAATTATGTTATCAGGAAGATTTATCTTGGTTGGAGCAGAGTTATTAATTTCCAGTAACTGAACCAACCAGTATGTTCATTAATCATTACAAGTTAAGGCTGAATATAAGATACTGATTTGAAGTTTAATAGTATAAGTAATAAGTAGCGTGTAGGTACAACATTAGACTCCTGAGCTGATTGATCTACACCAATTGTGAAATTACAAAGCACAGTAGTAGTTAACAGTCTTAGTTTGTACATACAACTTTGATAGTCTGAACACACGTGTGTCATGACACAAAAATGATGTGTCAGCAATGTGATAGACATAGAGCGTGTACCAATGACAGATAAGCAGCATGCAAATGACAGAGTGTCAGGCAGCATATCCTGGAGAGAAAAAGTGTGTCTGTCAGACAGTTGGTATAGGAGTGTGTCTGTCAGACAGTTGGTATAGGAGTGTGTCTGTCAGACAGTTGGTATAGGAGTGTGTCTGTCACACAGTTGGTAGAGGAGTGTGTCTGCCAGACAGTTGGTAGAGGAGTGTGTCTGTCAGACAGTTGGTAGAGGAGTGTGTCTGTCAGACAGTAGGTATAGGAGTGTGTCTGTCAGACAGTTGGTATAGGAGTGCGTTTGTCAGACAGTTGGTAGAGGAGTGCGTTTGTCAGACAGTTGGTAGAGGAGTGTGTCTGTCAGACAGTTGGTAGAGGAGTGTGTCTGTCAGACAGTTGGTAGAGGAGTGTGTCTGTCAGACAGTTGGTATAGGAGTGTGTCTGTCACACAGTTGGTAGAGGAGTGTGTCTGCCAGACAGTTGGTAGAGGAGTGTGTCTGCCAGACAGTTGGTAGAGGAGTGTGTCTGTCAGACAGTAGGTATAGGAGTGTGTCTGTCAGACAGTTGGTATAGGAGTGCGTTTGTCAGACAGTTGGTATAGGAGTGCGTTTGTCAGACAGTTGGTATAGGAGTGCGTTTGTCAGACAGTTGGTAGAGGAGTGTGTCTGTCAGACAGTTGGTAGAGGAGTGTGTCTGTCAGACAGTTGGTAGAGGAGTGTGTCTGTCAGACAGTTGGTAGAGGAGTGTGTCTGTCAGACAGTTGGTAGAGGAGTGTGTCTGTCAGACAGTTGGTAGAGGAGTGTGTCTGTCAGACAGTTGGTAGAGGAGTGTGTCTGTCAGACAGTTGGTAGAGGATTGTGTCTGTCAGACAGTTGGTAGAGGAGTGTGTCTGTCAGACAGTTGGTAGAGGAGTGTGTCTGTCAGACAGTTGGTAGAGGAGTGTGTCTGTCAGACAGTTGGTATAGGAGTGTGTCTGTCAGACAGTTGGTAGAGAAGTGTGTCTGTCAGACAGTTGGTAGAGGAGTGTGTCTGTCAGACAGTTGGTAGAGGAGTGTGTCTGTCAGACAGTTGGTAGAGGAGAGTGTCTGTCAGACAGTTGGTAGAGGAGTGTGTCTGTCAGACAGTTGGTAGAGGAGTGTGTCTGTCAGACAGTTGGTAGAGGAGTGTGTCTGTCAGACAGTTGGTAGAGGAGTGTGTCTGTCAGACAGTTGGTAGAGGAGTGTGTCTGTCAGACAATTGGTAGAGGAGTGTGTCTGTCAGACAGTTGGTAGAGGAGTGTGTCTGTCAGACAGTTGGTAGAGGAGTGTGTCTGTCAGACAGTTGGTATAGGAGTGTGTCTGTCAGACAGTTGGTATAGGAGTGTGTCTGTCAGACAGTTGGTATAGGAGTGTGTCTGTCACACAGTTGGTATAGGAGTGTATCTGTCAGACAGTTGGTAGAGGAGTGTGTCTGTCAGACAGTTGGTAGATGAGTGTGTCTGTCAGACAGTTGGTAGAGGAGTGTGTCTGTCAGACAGTTGGTAGAGGAGTGTGTCTGTAAGACAGTTGGTAGATGAGTGTGTCTGTCAGACAGTTGGTAGAGGAGTGTGTCTGTCAGACAGTTGGTAGAGGAGTGTGTCTGCCAGACAGTTGGTATAGGAGTGTGTCTGCCAGACAGTTGGTATAGGAGAGTGTCTGTCAGACAGTTGGTAGATGAGCGTGTCTGTCAGACAGTTGGTAGAGGAGTGTGTCTGTCAGACAGTTGGTAGAGGAGTGTGTCTGTCAGACAGTTGGTAGAGGAGTGTGTCTGTCAGACAGTTGGTATAGGAGTGTGTCTGTCAGACAGTTGGTATAGGAGTGTGTCTGACACACAGTTGGTATAGGAGTGTGTCTGTCAGACAGTTGGTAGATGAGTGTGTCTGTCAGACAGTTGGTAGAGGAGTGTGTCTGTCAGACAGTTGGTAGAGGAGTGTGTCTGTCAGACAGTTGGTATAGGAGTGTGTCTGTCAGACAGTTGGTATAGGAGTGTGTCTGCCAGACAGTTGGTATAGGAGAGTGTCTGTCAGACAGTTGGTAGATGAGCGTGTCTGTCAGACAGTTGGTAGAGGAGTGTGTCTGTCAGACAGTTGGTAGAGGAGTGTGTCTGTCAGACAGTTGGTAGAGGAGTGTGTCTGTCAGACAGTTGGTATAGGAGTGTGTCTGTCAGACAGTTGGTATAGGAGTGTGTCTGACACACAGTTGGTATAGGAGTGTGTCTGTCAGACAGTTGGTAGAGGAGTGTGTCTGTCAGACAGGTGCCTGCTAGTTACAATCAGCCTCACTGCCAATAGCAACACTCCCTCCCATTTACAGTCTATCACCATTAATTGATAACCATTGCGTTAACATATAATATCAGAGACAATAGGTAGTTGTTAGAGTGGAGATAGCGTTAGGTAGTCACAGTGTCTGTCACTCACTCTAGCGTTAAGGCAGAACAATAAGGCACACTAAACTAATTTAGTTAAGGTAAGCAAATACTCTTAATTGACTTAATTGAAACATCAATGGATGAAAACAGTAAACTCTTCTGTTACTTTAAACAGCAGTCCCTAACTTTCAAACTCTTTTCTATCCTATTCAATTAGTCTCCAATTTGACTGGTAAAGAATATATACCTACAATAGAACTCTGCATGGAGTCATGACTCAACCTCGTTACTTTGAAGAAATCGAATAATTTTACTGCAAGAGCTTTCATAACAGATATATAAAAACTTAATAATGTGTACTTCATTCTACATGCTCATTAATCAACAAATTAACTTTCCCTCAATACAAGAAAATGTAGTATATACGTACGTTACGACACAACAATGATTGAAGACATATTCTAATAGGTATAATTCTCGGTAAAATATCTAATTTCTTACTATGATATTTAAGAAGAGATATAACTTGCATTCAAATGACTGATCTGCTTATGAAGAATATATCAAAACATCCTTAAATGAGAGACATAACATGTAATTTGGTCATAAATTGATGTAACCTCTACATAAGGATCGACAAACTATCTATCTAAAATGGTTAAGTTGAATGAACTCTTTTAGTGACAGCTTATCAATGTACATCGAGTGATATGCTTCAGAGTCACACATTTCACTTATTTTAGTATAACTTCTAAATTAGATGATAAACATTGCAATAAAGTCATGAATAGTAAGAAATTAAGCGAAGCAATAATCATCAAGAGAAAATGTTACTCATTAGGAAAAATTCTCAACTTTAACTAAATCGAAAGTTTCTATATATTTTAAATGCTCCGCTAAGTAGTGATGAAATCCTTTAACTTCACCATGTCACTAATATCAATAATATGCACTTCATAACATATTAAAAGGTACTGAAAAATATACAGTTAAAAATATAACACTATAAATTAATTCACTGAAGGCTCAGGTACTCACCAAAGTTACAGGTACTCACCAAAGTTACAGGTACTCACCAAGCTACAGGTACTCACCAAGCTACAGGTACTCACCAAGACACATGTACTCACCAAGACACACATGTACTCACCAAGACACACATGTACTCACCAAGCTACAGGTACTCACCAAGCTACAGGTACTCACCAAGCTACAGGTACTCACCAAGCTACAGGTACTCACCAAGCTACAGGTACTCACCAAGCTACAGGTACTCACCAAGACACATGTACTCACCAAGACACATGTACTCACCAAGCTACAGGTACTCACCAAGCTACAGGTACTCACCAAGCTACAGGTACTCACCAAGCTACAGGTACTCACCAAGCTACAGGTACTCACCAAGCTACAGGTACTCACCAAGCTACAGGTACTCACCAAGCTACAGGTACTCACCAAGACACATGTACTCACCAAGACACATGTACTCACCAAGCTACAGGTACTCACCAAGCTACAGGTACTCACCAAGCTACAGGTACTCACCAAGCTACAGGTACTCACCAAGCTACAGGTACTCACCAAGCTACAGGTACTCACCAAGCTACAGGTACTCACCAAGACACATGTACTCACCAAGACACATGTACTCACCAAGCTACAGGTACTCACCAAGCTACAGGTACTCACCAAGCTACAGGTACTCACCAAGCTACAGGTACTCACTACTCACCAAGCTACAGGTACTCACTACTCACCAAGCTACAGGTACTCACTACTCACCAAGCTACAGGTACTCACTACTCACCAAGCTACAGGTACTCACTACTCACTAAGCTACAGGTACTCACCACGTCATCAGGCAGGGGCGATCCACCGCGTCCGTTCTCTGCCTTCCTACTGCATGGGTGGTGTGCAGAGAACTTCTCGCACTCTGCATGGTAGCAAACTCTGCACTCTAGCAAAGGAAACAACGAGTGAACGTTATGGGGAGTCTTAATGAACACCTCGGGGCGACTGCCCGGTTTGTTAAGGGTATAATTGCAGTGGTCCACATTGAGCACTGCGGGGGGCTTAACATTCTTATCGTAATAAAGGACTTTATCAATGCCCGTAGATTTATTGAGGTTGTTCTCGGGGTCGAGAGAGGACGGGGTGCTCGTGACATCGAATGTGCACGCGTGGGGAGGAGGGCTCGAGGAACCAGAACTGGTGGAAGGGGGTAAAAAATGGGCTTTCATTGATTCACAAATGCCCGCCTCTAGTCCACTTGTATCAAACATATTATTATTATCAGAGCTGGTGTTAGCAGACATTTTAGAGTGAGTGAGAGCAGTACCTCATATTTGCATAGACTTTCACAGGCAAAAACACTCCAGCCAAAGCACCAGCTAACATTTTACGGGGAAATATTTCACAACTTATTACACAATTCACGAGCTACTTCATAGCAACAAAATATTTCAAATTAATGAGTGTATGACACTGATACACAGGACAAGTGTTTTCTCAAAGAGAAGGTAGAACTAGCACTGAAATGAAAGTGTGGAGCGATATTCATGTCGCGGCACAGCTTAGTTTAAAGACAGGAGTTGTGAGGACAATGGAATATCGATGGAGAACAGGCGTTCGCGGGGAAGAGTGGAGGTGCGCGCACCCTTCCATCACCAGTGTTGCAAAGTCACTGAAGAGAGGCATGCCAACAAGGGACTACACCTCCATAGACCCTACACACCGGCAACACACTCTACCGGTACAACACCACAATAACGGACAAAACAACCATTTAAAACAACTAATGACAAGCCTTGCAAAGCACACGAAAACAGCAATAAGAAGGACCCCAGCTAAGCCCTTAGTGCCAAGCCAACAAGCAAATTGCGAGAGAAATCAAAAGTGAACGAGTTAACCACAGAGAAACAAAGAAAAAAGAAATAAGTAGAGCACATAGTAACTGAAAGAGGAAAAGGCCACAGCACGTGTGCAAATATCACAGAGTTAATCAAATGGAGGATATCATATTCTCACTTTTAACTTCACTAATTAGTTGAATGACTTAGAGAGTTAGTAACTAAAGACAAATACGAGGCAGTTTGACAGCACACACACAGGAGGAGAGTGTATCCTACACACCTAGGAGGTAATTAAGTGGAGAGATGGTGTCTTGAAAGCTGGAAGAAGGTTCAAATGAAGGACAATCCCGAATTGCAGTGGCATGACAACAGTGTGCGTGAGCAGCTGTGTGTGTGTGTGTGTGCGCTAACACCCAGTGACCTCTTTAGCCGCTCTCTTCTTCGATACGCACACGCACTCTGTATGCACACACACAGCCACCTAATTTGCAACACTTCCACAGCTTCTGATGATCATCATTGACTGCTTAATGCTAACGGCGCGTGCAACACCCACCCTAAGAACACACGCAAACACTAACAACACTAAACGAACACAAAAGCAAATGAGTAAACAGTGAAACAACATTTAGAGCTACATGTTCATTAGTACAACCACCATCACACTAAATGCAACCACCATCACACTAAATGCAACCACATCACACTAAATGCAACCACTATCACACTAAATGCAACCACAATCACACTAAATGCAACCACAATCACACTAAATGCAACCACAATCACACTTAATGCAACCACAATCACACTAAATGCAACCACCATCACACTAAATGCAACCACAATCACACTAAATGCAACCACCATCACACTAAATGCAACCACAATCACACTTAATGCAACCACAATCACACTAAATGCAACCACAATCACACTAAATGCAACCACAATCACACTTAATGCAACCACAATCACACTAAATGCAACCACAATCACACTTAATGCAACCACAATCACACTAAATGCAACCACAATCACACTAAATGCAACCACAATCACACTAAATGCAACCACAATCACACTTAATGCAACCACAATCACACTAAATGCAACCACAATCACACTAAATGCAACCACCATCACACTAAATGCAACCACAATCACACTAAATGCAACCACAATCACACTAAATGCAACCACAATCACACTTAATGCAACCACAATCACACTAAATGCAACCACAATCACACTTAATGCAACCACAATCACACTAAATGCAACCACCATCACACTAAATGCAACCACAATCACACTTAATGCAACCACAATCACACTAAATGCAACCACCATCACACTAAATGCAACCACAATCACACTTAATGCAACCACAATCACACTTAATGCAACCACAATCACACTTAATGCAACCACAATCACACTAAATGCAACCACAATCACACTAAATGCAACCACAATCACACTTAATGCAACCACAATCACACTTAATGCAACCACAATCACACTAAATGCAACCACAATCACACTTAATGCAACCACAATCACACTAAATGCAACCACCATCACACTAAATGCAACCACAATCACACTTAATGCAACCACAATCACACTTAATGCAACCACAATCACACTAAATGCAACCACAATCACACTAAATGCAACCACAATCACACTTAATGCAACCACAATCACACTAAATGCAACCACAATCACACTTAATGCAACCACAATCACACTTAATGCAACCACAATCACACTTAATACAACCACAATCACACTTAATGCAACCACAATCACACTTAATGCAACCACAATCACACTTAATGCAACCACAATCACACTTAATGCAACCACAATCACACTTAATGCAACCACAATCACACTTAATGCAACCACAATCACACTTAATGCAACCACAATCACACTTAATGCAACCACAATCACACTTAATGCAACCACAATCACACTTAATGCAACCCAGCATTCGCCAACAACTCCCAGCATTCGCCAACAACTCCCAGCATTCGCCAACAACTCCCAGAATTCGCTAACAACTCCCAGCGTTCGCTAACAACTCCCAGCGTTCGCTAACAACTCCCAGCGTTCGCTAACAACTCCCAGCGTTCGCTAACAACTCCCAGCGTTCGCTAACAACTTCCAGCGTTCGCTAACAACTTCCAGCGTTCGCTAACAACTCCCAGCGTTCGCTAACAACTCCCAGCGTTCGCTAACAACTCAACAGCTAAAAAGTGCTCTCTATCATTTAGACTCTTTCCAAACAAGTAAAGTTCTCTTACGATATCATGAGAAATAGTCTTTCAAAGTCACGATACATGTAAACAGAACAACTCACCTCACGATACTCTCAGGAAAAATCTCACACTTCAGCAAGCCGTTCACGATATCTGAGAACCGGTGACAATACATGAAGTAAACTCTTAAAACATCCCCGCAATAAATCACATGGGCAATAAAGTAAGAATGTGTATTGTGTATGTCGAAATCAGAGTGACATGAACGCATGAAGGTAGAGCGTGTGGAGGGACAAGAAGCACAGCGAGCTACGGAGAATTGGCCGGAACAGAAGCTGATTATGATGTATCCTGTGCCAAGCGATATGCACCAGCAGCATGGCAACCAGTCAAACGCACTGCTAAACTATCTACACCCACAATTATAAACCTAGTGCTAGACCATCAAATAGCCAAATTAAATACTGAATCCACTTTTCATTTACGCGCAGCCGAGACTAATTCATTTGTCGTGATATCATACTGTCTAGACAAATCAACATTCAGGTAATTTGTGTCTAAGTCCATCAAAGCGTTAGTTGCTTTTGATTTTGTACCCAAGAGAGTCCAGTGTACCCCCGTACACCGAGGGTTAAAGAGTATTTCGTGTTTATAGTCGCATGACGCATTATATTAATCGAACGATTTGACGTTAATTGAGCAGATGATGGAAATATTGCACAATGAATGCATTTCTGAGCGTGCATTGGACACTAAAAAATAAGCAGTGCGAATAGATTCTATTAGTTACTAATAAATAAGGTAAATAATGGAGAATTACATACCAATCTGATATTCATTTGCTCACATTGAAGTGAAAATACCGTCTCTCACAACATCACTTTAATGCTAATAATTATGATAGAGCTCCATTATTACTTCAGTGAAATGAAAACGAATACAAAAGCATAATTATAACCCTTTTCAGTTAATAAAATAATAGACGGTAATTAGAGCTTACTGTAAATAAATTTAGAAACAATAGAACTATAGAGTAAATAACCCAATAAGGTGTTCTGACCATATATTTTGCATCTATATACCATTGAACTTTTTCATTCCCGCATGTTTACACATTAAGATAATATCATAAAGCTAACTCTGGGGAAATTGAATACTTGCACAGTTACGAATTGAGGAAAAAATCATATATATAATTCGCATTTAAGTTGTGCATAGTGATAGACTAATGAGGAGGTGAATCTGTCCACTGAAATTGCTACAGCTACTCGCAATTTACTGACGAGGAAAATAACACAGAAAACTGTTAAGAATTTGTCACACACAACATCAAGATATTAGGAAGTTTGTTTTCAAAACAAAATTGGCCTGATTCAAAATTAAGGAAATTACTTCATAAAAGTGGTAAATTGCATTATATGAATTACATAACCTATTTAAGGTATACTTTTCATACCGAAATGAATAACTATAACTTTAACATAGTAAAAGTTACATAGATCATAACGTCCGTTAAATAAAAATATTTACTTATATTTTTTCCACATGTCAGATTTCCTTCCGTAATGTGCAAGTATAAAAATTTAGTTCATTGAAATTTCTAGTCATTTATTTCCTCAAAAGTTTTCAGAAAGCATGTTGTGAATGACTTTACAGTTTACACTAGCACACAACTGTCACCGGTGTGCTGGCCGAGGAGGTAAGATAGAAAGACGTACAGATTCGACAAATTGCAGCTACTACATGTTCTCCTTGAAACCTTAAATCTAACTAATGACTACCTTTACATCAAATGATTTTAAAAATAAACGGAAGAATTTTGTCAAACCTATTTCTAAAGATTTCCTTTATCTATAATATATTTCCTTTTAAATTTCGCAAGAGTATTTATATAAAATATAAATAGATTTCATTAGCGCCACTCTATTGAGTGCTCAGGAATTGAAAAAAGCTATCCAGTGCAAACACAAACAGTCTCCCATAAAAAAAATACTAAAATGACAACAATCACCAAACACTAAGGAGGGAAATGGAGAATTTAGTGCAAAGAAAATTCAAGAATATAAAATAGATAATAGTAATTCTATTTGAATTACTCACAAAATAAAGGAGTATATCGATCGTATTTGGAGAGTGGCTAATGTTTATCGTTTTAGAAGTTGTAAACGTGCATATTTATTTCCTCAATCAACATGAACGAGCATTCACTTTTTATATAATATTTTATTTACGGCATAAAGCGGAAAAGTTTTACGTCACCCTTCACTGCAGTGACCGCTGCTTCAATAAAAGCTTCGAAATTAATGGAAAAACATAAAACAGCTCGTAAATGCTATTTCTCAACTAAAGTTTGGAGTTTTTTTGGAGTTTTGGACAGTGGAATACTAGTTTATTGCTTTACAAATGAAACTTATGAATTTTTATCACCTAGATTTACTCAATTATTTACGTAGTCAAACGGATAATGCAGTGTATTTTATTACTAATTCTAATCAAAAATATATATTAAAGCAATCTAAGATGGGTAGAAATGGGTAGTTAACTAGTTATGTAGTTACTATTGGAATAACTTTTGACATGATAAATAAATATACTTACATGGTATATGATTATTTACCTTTACAAGAAAATAAGAACTATCTTGCCGTTTTTGTGGTTAAAAATATGTATCATTATGGTCATGTATATATTTAGGTTTAAACACTACAAATTTAAATTGGAAATGGCTTTTTGAGATATGTTCTATTTTTGAGGCGGTGGTTGGAGTGAAGGGGTGACTGTGACGTCATGAATTTTGCATTCTCTTCCGAATTGCAAGAACAGATAATGGAAGAGGTGACTTCAGAAGAAGATAATTAATTTAGTAGGGGTTTAACGTCTGCTTCGTAAACAAAGGCCATATCGCTGACGTCAGAAGGAAATTAAATACAAGGGACTGGAAGAATCAGCCAGAAAGGAAAGTGGCTCCATAAAAAAGTCACTTACCACCGTCGGTGACCATGATCATGGTTGCAGAAAAGCTACTCCGTGAATGCAGAGCACGGAATGTGACGAAAAGGGACACAAGCACCGGTGGCTGCCCTCACGGATGGAAGAGGAAAATGAAGAGGTGATAGTAAATGAAGCCTACGAGCCTACCTAACCCTAGTGCTATCCTCTAAAACTGCAAGTAGCGTTAAAAAAAGATAAACATGGTAAAAATGAAAAAAGATAATCCAAACCCAAATAACAACAATTCGGGGCCCAAGGGACGCCATCCCCCTTCTCTTCCATTCACAACAGACAGCTTCAGGATAGAGCACCTGGGGACTCAAAAGAAGATATTTTATATCTCACAATACTCTGTAAATAAATTCTACTCTTTGCTTGCGAGGTCTGCGGTTCAACATTGAATCTTTAAAAATTGAAACTGCAGAAAATTAGTGATTTTTGTAGTCTGATTTATCATTGTAGAAATGAAAGATTCATCATTGTAGAAATAAATGATTCATCATTGTAGAAATGAATGATTCATCATTGTAGAAATGAATGATTCATCATTGTAGAAATGAAAGATTCATCATTGTAGAAATAAATGATTCATCACTGTAGAAATGAATGATTCATCATTGTAGAAATGAATGATTCATCATTGTAGAAATAAATGATTCATCATTGTAGAAATGAAAGATTCATCATTGTAGAAATGAATGATTCATCATTGTAGAAATGAATGATTCATCATTGTAGAAATGAAAGAATCATCAATGTAGAAATGAATGATTCATCATTATAGAAATGAATGATTCATCATTGTAGAAATGAAAGATTCATCATTGTAGAAATGAATGATTCATCATTGTAGAAATGAATGATTCATCATTGTAGAAATGAATGATTCATCATTGTAGAAATGAAAGATTCATCATTGTAGAAATGAAAGATTCATCATTGTAGAAATGAATGATTCATCATTGTAGAAATGAAAGATTCATCATTGTAGAAATGAAAGATTCATCATTGTAGAAATGAAAGATTCATCATTGTAGAAATGAAAGATTCATCATTGTAGAAATGAAAGATTCATCATTGTATAAATGAATGATTCATCATTGTAGAAATGAAAGATTCATCATTGTAGAAATGAAAGATTCATCATTGTAGAAATGAATGATTCATCATTGTAGAAATGAAAGATTCATCATTGTAGAAATGAATGATTCATCATTGTAGAAATGAAAGAATCATCAATGTAGAAATGAATGATTCATCATTATAGAAATGAATGATTCATCATTGTAGAAATGAAAGATTCATCATTGTAGAAATGAATGATTCATCATTGTAGAAATGAATGATTCATCATTGTAGAAATGAAAGATTCATCATTGTAGAAATGAATGATTCATCATTGTAGAAATGAAAGATTCATCATTGTAGAAATGAATGATTCATCATTGTAGAAATGAATGATTCATCATTGTAGAAATGAAAGATTCATCATTGTAGAAATGAAAGATCATCATTGTAGAAATGAATGATTCATCATTGTAGAAATGAAAGATTCATCATTGTAGAAATGAATGATTCATCATTGTAGAAATGAAAGATTCATCATTGTAGAAATGAAAGATTCATCATTGTAGAAATGAAAGATTCATCATTGTAGAAATGAAAGATTCATCATTGTAGAAATGAATGATTCATCATTGTAGAAATGAATGATTCATCATTGTAGAAATGAAAGATTCATCATTGTATAAATGAATGATTCATCATTGTAGAAATGAAAGATTCATCATTGTAGAAATGAAAGATCATCATTGTAGAAATGAATGATTCATCATTGTAGAAATGAATGATTCATCATTGTAGAAATGAAAGAATCATCAATGTAGAAATGAATGATTCATCATTATAGAAATGAATGATTCATCATTGTAGAAATGAAAGATTCATCATTGTAGAAATGAATGATTCATCATTGTAGAAATGAATGATTCATCATTGTAGAAATGAAAGATTCATCATTGTAGAAATGAATGATTCATCATTGTAGAAATGAATGATTCATCATTGTAGAAATGAATGATTCATCATTGTAGAAATGAAAGATTCATCATTGTAGAAATGAAAGATTCATCATTGTAGAAATGAAAGATTCATCATTGTAGAAATGAATGATTCATCATTGTAGAAATGAAAGATTCATCATTGTAGAAATGAATGATTCATCATTGTAGAAATGAATGATTCATCATTGTTGAAATGAAAGAATCATCATTGTAGAAATGAATGATTCATCATTATAGAAATGAATGATTCATCATTGTAGAAATGAAAGATTCATCATTGTAGAAATGAATGATTCATCATTGTAGAAATGAATGATTCATCATTGTAGAAATGAATGATTCATCATTGTAGAAATGAATGATTCATCATTGTAGAAATGAAAGATTCATCATTGTAGAAATGAAAGATTCATCATTGTAGAAATGAAAGATTCATCATTGTAGAAATGAATGATTCATCATTGTAGAAATGAATGATTCATCATTGTAGAAATGAAAGATTCATCATTGTAGAAATGAATGATTCATCATTGTAGAAATGAAAGATTCATCATTGTAGAAATGAAAGATTCATCATTGTAGAAATGAATGATTCATCATTGTAGAAATGAAAGATTCATCATTGTAGAAATGAAAGATTCATCATTGTAGAAATGAAAGATTCATCATTGTAGAAATGAAAGATTCATCATTGTAGAAATGAATGATTCATCATTGTAGAAATGAATGATTCATCATTGTAGAAATGAAAGATTCATCATTGTATAAATGAATGATTCATCATTGTAGAAATGAAAGATTCATCATTGTAGAAATGAAAGATCATCATTGTAGAAATGAATGATTCATCATTGTAGAAATGAATGATTCATCATTGTAGAAATGAAAGAATCATCAATGTAGAAATGAATGATTCATCATTATAGAAATGAATGATTCATCATTGTAGAAATGAAAGATTCATCATTGTAGAAATGAATGATTCATCATTGTAGAAATGAATGATTCATCATTGTAGAAATGAAAGATTCATCATTGTAGAAATGAATGATTCATCATTGTAGAAATGAATGATTCATCATTGTAGAAATGAATGATTCATCATTGTAGAAATGAAAGATTCATCATTGTAGAAATGAAAGATTCATCATTGTAGAAATGAAAGATTCATCATTGTAGAAATGAATGATTCATCATTGTAGAAATGAAAGATTCATCATTGTAGAAATGAATGATTCATCATTGTAGAAATGAATGATTCATCATTGTTGAAATGAAAGAATCATCATTGTAGAAATGAATGATTCATCATTATAGAAATGAATGATTCATCATTGTAGAAATGAAAGATTCATCATTGTAGAAATGAATGATTCATCATTGTAGAAATGAATGATTCATCATTGTAGAAATGAATGATTCATCATTGTAGAAATGAATGATTCATCATTGTAGAAATGAAAGATTCATCATTGTAGAAATGAAAGATTCATCATTGTAGAAATGAAAGATTCATCATTGTAGAAATGAATGATTCATCATTGTAGAAATGAATGATTCATCATTGTAGAAATGAAAGATTCATCATTGTAGAAATGAATGATTCATCATTGTAGAAATGAAAGATTCATCATTGTAGAAATGAATGATTCATCATTGTAGAAATGAAAGATTCATCATTGTAGAAATGAAAGATTCATCATTGTAGAAATGAATGATTCATCATTGTAGAAATGAATGATTCATCATTGTAGAAATGAAAGATTCATCATTGTAGAAATGAATGATTCATCATTGTAGAAATGAAAGATTCATCATTGTAGAAATGAAAGATTCATCATTGTAGAAATGAATGATTCATCATTGTAGAAATGAAAGATTCATCATTGTAGAAATGAAAGATTCATCATTGTAGAAATGAAAGATTCATCATTGTAGAAATGAAAGATTCATCATTGTAGAAATGAAAGATTCATCATTGTAGAAATGAACGATTCAATTAATTAAATTTGTAAAATAAGCAAGAAAGTGATATTCCTAATATTTTTATGAAATAATTTTTGTTTTAGTTATTGAATTCATTTCTAGTAACAATAATTGAAAACGGTTGATACATGTAAAGTTACGTTCATAATGTTCAGAACAAAAAAAAAAAACTTAAAATGAACATAACTTTCCTGTAACTTTATCCCCATTTTCAAAATTTCACGCATTATTGATAACGTACTCTTTTGTGTTTGTAAGAAATTGAGTGGAGAATAAATTATGTAGCTATGTCATATTTTGTATTTATGTGGAAAAACCAAGGCGTTCATAATGATTTGAACGTTTTATAAAAAATAGATAAACCAATGATGAAATGGAATAAGTACGAAAACCAAAGGTGTAATTTAGTAATGAGTGTGGAGGCAAATCAAGTAAACAATTTTTGTATTTCTTGAAGAGATGTTTTTCACTCTTCATTTAAGAAGTCAACAATTTTTTGGTCGCTTTAGGATGTTATCTTTAACAGTAACTGTAACATTTTCGTTACCGTAACTGTAACATTTTCGTCTTAAAAAAAGTTCACCACATTTGCGTTGAGGTAAGGGGCATTATGTTGCCCGCATATTACTGGTTGTTAGACAGAATTATTCAGTGAATGCAAAACATGTTGCTGTACAAGTTCCTCGTAAACAGCTGTATTTATTTTTCCGTGCATCCTCATCAAAGACCCCACACCAGCATCAGATATCACCCCTAGGACTATGACGCTGCTCCCTCCATCCGATTTTACACTTTTGTGAACGCAATTGGATGATAGTTTTACTCTTCTCCTCTATGAATCCATCTTCTGTCATTAGAACCAAACAATTAAGCACCAATTCATCGCTGAAATGGACAGTTTGTCATACCCGTTTGGACCATAACACATGTTCAGTTGCAAAAGAAAGAAGACTTTTTGTCTTTAGAACTTATCAATGGTTTGATTGCAGGGGCTCGATAAGTAAATTTTCTTCATCTATCGACGAGATATTGTTAATCGAGACACAGATATATTGGATCTTGTTTTATTTATCTAGCAACAGTGGTGAATCTGTCTTTTTTCACCAATTTAGAAATCACACGGTCATCACTTCTAGTAGTTTCTCGTGGCCTGTTTATACATTTTCTACCTAATCTTTGAGACTTTATGAAAAACATTGAAATTGATCCAACACTTAAACTATCCTGTTTTCTTAGCTTTACGATTTCTGTTATAAATATTCTGCAACTGTTTCGGGAGAAGAATGTAAACACTATAGCAACAAGCACTACACATTAATTATTAAGACTTATACAGCAAATTTTCTACATCACCCTGTGAGTCAATTGACTGACTATTTCAACATCACCCTATAAGTCAATTGACTGACAATTTTAACATCACCCTATAAGTCAATTAACTGACTATTTTAACATCACCCTATAAGTCAATTAACTGACTATTTCAACATCAACCTATAAGTCAATTGACTGACTATTTCAACATCACCCTATAAGTCAATTGACTGACTATTTCAACATCACCCTATAAGTCAATTGACTGACAATTTTAACATCACCCTATAAGTCAATTAACCGACTATTTTAACATCACCCTATAAGTCAATTAACTGACTATTTCAACATCAACCTATAAGTCAATTGACTGACTATTTCAAGATCACCCTATAAGTCAATTGACTGACTATTTCAACATCACCCTATAAGTCAATTGACTGACTATTTCAACTTCACCCTATAAGTCAATGACTGACTATTTCAACTTCACCTTATTACTGAATAACTTACCAGAACACTGCACTCCGACTTTCCCAATGCCGCACACGAAATCCCCACCTGTAGTTCAAAAGGAGAGAATCAGTAACTTATTCAGTTGATGTGAAGGGATAATAGTAAGGAAAATAGAGCGTGAACTAAGAACACCAGTCAATAGGGCACTAATATGATGTAATCAAAAAGTTGCACATCAATACAAACTTAAACATTATTTAATTAAAATTCAAGTAAATGAAAAAGAAAAAGTAGAAAAAGTATTTGAAAATTAGCCTATTTGTCTATGAAAAAGATATAAACACAATCAGTCCGCTTGGCACAATCAACCATTTCTACTTAGCTATATCAGCAGAGGAGCTAGTTGTATAATTAATACTAGAAAATGAGACTTTTAAAACTGTATAAAATAGCAAGTAGTTTCACTCCTAGTTTAAATTGAATTACATTCTAATCAAGATATAGACAGAGTTACTCTTTAGTTTCGTGAGCTACTTAGCCCAACTACTCACAGTGTCCACACATTATGGGGGAGGGGAAGAAGACATCGTGGTTGAACACATGACTTTGGAGGTGGGAGAACTTATCCATAAAGCTGGCAGGGTGTTTCGGCAGGTGGGCTGTGTTATCTGAAAAACAGAAAAAAGAGTCAGAGCTAGTGAAGTGATACCAAAAATGTCATGAACAAAAAATAACAACATGAAGGCTAGCTTTAAATAAAGATGTCCAAAACAGAGTGGCTATCCTTGTTGCAAAATATCTTTTCTTCTGTATATTTAGATGACAGGAATATTCTTAGATTTTATGTATGTTATAGTGTAAGCCTCTGAGCTTACAGGGCCATGAAACTTGTATACTAGGGTGGGCCAAAAAATACGTTTTGTTAAATTGGGATATTACTTATGGAATAGTGTTATAAAGTTGATATGACAAGTAAAGGTACGTGTACTGAAATTTGAGTGAATTCTGACATGATTAACAGTTGCCCCAAAGCGATTCAAATATCAGAAAAGTAACATTTTTGTTTTGGCAAAAAACTCATAAACTCTGATTTATATCATTTGAAATAGGAAGATAGCTTGAGAAGAGCTTATTTTGGTGTTTGTGCCGGAAAATCAGACAGGTACGACAATGTTTACAGTTGCCCCCACCCCTCCAAATTGTTCTAATTTAGGCACAGCTAGAGACTGTAGTCAGTGCAGTGCTCCACACTTATGGAGGTCTGGTGCTCAATGAAGAATATATAGGGAGATTCATATGCAGGAAATAGAGCAAAAATATTAATTATTGATTGATAAACCAACATTCAAATCTTTGGGACACTCGGTGACTCAAAAAAGTTGACCAAGCGAATTGCATAGTATTATCCAATTGATGAAATCAGAGTAAATTGGAAATTTTGAAATATCATTTTGTACAAAATTTCAAATGTTTTGGGGCAACTCAAAAATATCCAGAAATGGCCTGGAAATTGGCATGCAATGTTCTTTCATAACGTATCAACTTATCTTATTATAACTATTCCATATGAAGATTCTGAGGTTTGCCCGAAACCCCTATTTTTTGACCCACCCTATTTTAAATTGTTATTTTGTATATAAAATTATGGGGTCTAGGACATTTCGTCCACAGACAATTCGTCCACGAATTGTTTTATTTTGTATTTTAAAGTGTATATGGAATATATTTCATAATATTTTTCATTATTACATTAATAGCCAGGTGTAACTATGTAATATTATTATAGTGATTTAAGCCAAACCGTTTCATATGAACACATAAATAATGTTTATCTATCGATTACAGTTATAAAATTAAATATGCTAAACAGGTTGACTGTATCATCAAGTTATTTCCCTTAAATATTTTGCATAAATTGACGAGTTATGAGTATACAAAATATGAAATAAAAGGGTACTAATAAATAATAAGACTGAATATTGAAACGTAAGAATGAGAATAAAATAATTATAATAGAGGAAAATACTAATTATTTTATATGGTTTTAATATGAGTCTGAAAATATTGAACAATCCGATAACACAGATGTTTTGACGTTTATATAATTAAACGTAACACCAAAATGTATCAATATCTAGCTAATTCTTTTATATCATATTTAAATATCAATCACTTGTTTAGTAGTACATACATGTAGGTACTTTATGTAGTCTCTGTTGAAAAAAATGTCATAAAAACTAATTTCTGAACCAATATTGCTTCTATTAAGCTAATCCGAGTGGTAGTTATTGTGAAAATACACCACAATAATTGTAGTTATTGTGAATATAGAAAGAAAGTCTCCATTTTCAATGTTTAAGTTCGTACTATAATAATTTCGAGACATACCTCGCTATTATTATAGATTTTATAAGACCAAGTTACAATAAAAGCAGGGCCTGCCTGCATTTCATTAAATAAAGTACTCAGTTTTATTATTTTCTTGTTTCCAGCCAGCAGGAGCAGGAGAAGAAGATTGCAATAATAATTAAGGCAAAGACCATAATTTTCTAATTACCATCAAAAAAGGTGTTTTCTACTTTTATATTGTAGAATATATATATATAGTATATAATAAACAATATTGAGACAAATTTCATTGAAACGTCGATGAGCCTTTAGAGTTACTACTTTTATGGATGCTTTTTCCGAGTTTCTGAATAGGTGTTTAATTTCATTAGTTGATATTTTTAGAATAATTTTCGACAACCAGATGGTTAAAAACTTTTGAGTGGCCATTTAAGATTTTTATTAAAAAAAAAAAAAAAAAAAAAAAAAAAATGACAGGAGTTAAAATGTTGCAACGTTTCGAAAAAATACTTTTTTCATCATCAGGCTAAAAACATTTATCTGAAATAACATGAAGAGTTTAATATATAGTTAATGAATGAATTTACTAAATTATTACAGTATGTGATTCACTTTCTTTTCTCCTCTATAATATAGTTTTCATTAAGTCAGCTCTCATATTACCGATCAATTTATATTACCGATCAATTCATATTACCGATCAATCCATATTACCGTACAATCTATATTATCATTTTTTTTCTTTACTTTATACTTTTTATTTTCCATATTTCATATTTTCCATATGATGAAAAAAGTATTTTTTCGAAACGTTGCAACATTTTAACTCTTTTAACTTCTAAAAATATCAACTAATGAAATTAAACACCTATTCAGAAACTTGGAAAAAGCATCCATAAAATTAGTAACTCTAAAGGCTCATCGACGTTTCAATGAAACTTGTCTCAATAATAACCTGTTGCCTTCCTACACTGATAATAAACAATATGTACACATTATAACTATAATACAAAATAAATCATTTCGTGGACGAAATTTCTGTGGACGAGATGTCCGTGCACGAAAATTATGATAGTATGTTGCTGTCTATAATTTCATGAATAAATTTTATCATTAATATATATATTTTTTTAATTCACATTAATCTTCTAATTTATTAAGTTTAAAAATGATTCGTGTTGTAATATAGCTATAATGTTATATAATATATAAGTAGATATATAGGCTGATAGTTCAAACTATATTCAGTTTATATGATTGTATAGTATCATCATATAGATTTTTAATGTTACAAAATTTATGTATAATTTTTAGCTTGAATCTCATTAATTTACATTGACAGGCTAATAGTTAGGGCGTATGATAATCATATTTTGTTAGTGTTCTCTATACAATTTAAATTTAAATTGAAGATCTAAGAAAAAGTGATTGAAATATGGGTATTATTTTTATTAAATTAACTTAAAATCAGTTAAATTTGGGATTCTCATTTTTTCATCTACAAGGTTCGCTTCACACTTGCGTGCGTGTTTTAACACCACGAAAAAAGCTCTGATCAATAAAATTTCCAATAGCTAATTGGCAAATTTCAACTAGAATAGAGAACATAGCTACTTCATACTAACCTGCATTCTTCTTCAGTGAATGTAGTTTTTTTGTTATACCAAAATAGACCAAAAATGAATCTACCACCATTGAACATAGGAAGTACCTATTATGTAGATATAATAACCATCACATGTTATCCAAGAAACAACAGTAACATGTTACCAAACTAAACCATATATGTACTTCGCATTTTATTAGCAAGTGATGGTCGTTATGCATAATATTTTTATATTCATAGACTGAAATAATATAGGTGGGCTCCCTGTATGTGTCAAACTCAAAATGTTATAATAATTTGTCAGTGCAGTGATGTGTGCTGATCTAGTACTGTATAAAGAGAAAAATATTTGTGTTGAATGAATTACTCACTGTTTTTCATATTGGCAAAGGGCTGATTTGAGGGATTATTTGAAAAAGAGAACTGGTCTCCATAGTTGTTCATGTGACGAATATTTGGCTGGTACATTTGTTGCGTGAAAGAATCATAGCCCCCTGCATCACCATAGCCACCTGCATCACCATAGTGACTAGAGGAAGAAGATGGACTGCTTTGTCTCGTTGACCAATGACCCTGAAAAAAAAACAATTATTCACAGCACATTAAGGAGTAAATGATAATTAAAAAATAGAAACTATCCCAATGAACATAACTTATCAAAGACTATTCATTTCATATTCTCTCCTTCCTGACACAAAAATTTATTGTTTGATGGCTACAATAGATGTGAAATCTACATTTCCATTGCTTCAATGAGGGGTCATAGCTGTAGGTATTCATTTTAGTTTTATTAATTGTTTAACATAAGAGAAAATTGTAAAACTACAGCTGTTAGCTAAAAAGAGAATTCTTCTTTCCAAAGAAATATCATTTAACTAGTTAGCTATATCATAGAAATTTACTTGTAAAAATGAATATAACGTATATGAATTAGATCAGGTACCTAAAATTTTTGCATAAATTTAATCAAATTTAAATCATTCCTAAAAAGCAGTTACCACGTTTCCTGCTATTAACAGATGCACTCTAATGCATTAACTCCAGTGCCTGTATAGCTGTCGTCATGAGAGGTTGCATTGTGCTCTTTCTCATATCGCTAATTAATACATAGTAAAACAAAGTGGTGACCATTTGTAGGTCTCTTTTCATATACTTTTTTAATTATTTAATGTATAAAAAAGACTAGGAGTAGGGACCCACTGGTGAGTCCCTTTGCAGCACAGGACAAGGCAAGGGGACCCACTGGTGAGTCCCTTCGCAGCACAGGACAAGGCAAGGGGACCCACAGGTGGGTCCCTCACAGCACAGGGAGAGTATCGGCAATGGTATTGGTATCGGCATATATTGAAAAGTATCGGCAGATACTTAGCCGATAATTGTATGATTATTTAAATTTTATTCATTTCATAAATTTTCTTTTTTATTAAATTTCTATTATTCTACAGCCATAAATGGAATAAATAATTTTAAAAAATTCATTATAAATACCAATCCAATAATTGACCAACTACCTATTAGAGTTCTAAGTATAATTTTTATTTATTTATTATGACATGCATGAAATTATTAATAAAAAATTTAAAGTATATACGGAATCTACCAATAGGTTTTTGAGTCAGACTATAAATTCAAGATAATAATTATTCAGCTACTGTTGACCATTTTGCACCTATTTATTACAAGTACCACAAGATGATAACACACATCAGAAAAGTTATCTATTTAATACGAATGTTTTTCAATTAATGTGAAATATGTAAATAACTTCATGTTATATACTACATTGAAAGAGCATTACTGTGTTAGTTTTCAGTTAGAACTTTATTAAACTTACAAGAATAATTGATACTTTATAACTCCTTAAGTATCAATGAGTTTTATAAATATAAACTTTAAAAAACTGCAAGTATCGGTATCGGCAAGAATCGGCATTTTCTTAAAGTATCGGTATCGGCACTTGATGAGAAGTATTGGTATCGGCAAGTATCGGTATCGGTTGATTTTGTGAAGTATCGGTATCGGCGGAAATTTTGGAATCGTCCCATCCCTATTATAAATCTTATGGAATTAACACCTAGAGTCCTAGACCAATGAATATGTTAGGTTTAAGTCATAGTAGATTACATACCGTCATAGTTGTGTAGTTGCCTATCTGTTGAGCAGTGCCAGAAGTGTTCCTCATTGAAAGATGTTTACCTGCAATAAAAAAATTTATTATAGCTTCCCGAGCAAGAGTTATACAATAAAAGAATAAAATACAGGGTGATCCACAAAAAAGTATACCCAAATTTCAATCAATTTAAATATTGTATTTAATATAAATTAGTTTCAGGAAAATTAAAAATAGTATATTTTCACTTTTATCCATTAGGTATACCACCATCAATGCATAAGATTTATAACATATTTTTTAAATACAATGTTTACAGGGTGTGGAGAAAGTCCCCAATCAAATTTTATTTTTTAAATTGAAGAGGTTATTTATTTACTAAATTTATCAATTTATATCTCATTCTCTTCCTATAATCATATACTTTAAAGTTCCAGGTCTAAATTTTGATAAATTTACTTTGTGTTTTGTAAAAATGAGTCAATGTGAGGCTATTAAACAGCTACACTGCGCGGGGAATACAAACCCAGAGATTATTAAGCTGTTAAAAGCACCGAAATCAACTGTTGGGAATGCTGTTAAACCAAAGACAATATAAGGTAGGATAGTACTCAACTTCATGTTATAAAATGCAGAGCATGTTTGCACTGACGTCACAGCTCTCACGCAACTTCTAGCCAATATTTGTTAATGTATACCTTAACTTAGCTTCGTCAAAGACAATATAGGACCTAGATAGATTGATATTTGCTTGTTTATAGTGTTATAACTATTCTTAGTTAAAAGGAGATAGATTTTATTTAGAATACTAAATTGAACTTTAAAGACTTGATTAATCAAAGTAATTAGTTATCTAATCCTTGATAAGTATAGAATATTTATATTTCTAACGACTCCATGCGTTAAGACTAGAGACCGTCCATCTGTCAATATGGTTCGTTCGTTAATACGGTTTATCATTGTTTGCCGTGACGTATGCTACTGAATACATAGATCGTTTCTGATTGGTTGTTATTATTCTTGCATGTGCTCTATCAAGTTGAGCGTCTATCTTATATTGTCTTTGGTTAAACACTACCAAGAACTGGAGACAACAGGTGATCGACCCAGGTGTGGACGACCTCGCACTGCACGCACTCCAACTAAAATCAAAGCCATTAGGGAGCGGATAAGGAGGAATCCTAAGCGAAGCATGAGAAAGATGGCTAAGAGTATGGATATAGACAAAAAATGTGTGAAAACCATCATCAAAGAAGACCTTAAGTAGTCCCCCTTCAAAATGACCAACATGCAACAGCTCGCGGACTTGCAGAAACAGAAGAGGCTGGACAGATCAAAGATTCTTTTGAATGCAATGAAAGATGGCACGCAGGCTGGTGAGATAGTCTTTTCGGATAAGAAAATGTTCACTGTGGAGCCCAAATTCAACTACCAGAATGATAGAATTTTGGCAAAAAGTGCTGACAGTATCCCTCCATCTGTAAAGACTATTTTCCGTCACCAAAAGCCTGCCTCTGTGATGGTTTGGGCTGCCATCTCAGAGAGTTGGAGATCTCCTCTCATTTTCGTCAAAGAAGGCGCTAAAGTTAACGCAAAATCGTATATCGAGGATATTTTGACTCCAGGACAAGTAGAGATGAAGAAGCACTTCAAGAACAGGTCTTTTACCTTTCAACAGGACGGTGCGCCCTCGCACACAGCGAACAAAACTCAGGATTGGTGTGAGCATCACTTTCCTGCATTTTGGAGGAAGGAATTGTGGCCTCCTTCATTGCCGGACCTGAACCCTCTGGACTCTTGTGTGTGGTTCTTCTTGGAGAAGGAAGCGTGCACTACAGCTCAGGATAGTACGGAAACTCTGAAGAAGTCCCTCGAGCGACAATGGGCCAAAATTCCCCAAGAAATGTTTCATGCAGCAGTAAAGAGCTTCAGAGGTAAACTCAAGAAAGTAATCGCCGCCAATGGCGGTCATATTGAAAAATAATTGGTTGTTGTTGTTGTTTAGCCCTCCCCCGACCCTCAGGGAGCGACCGAGTGAACGCGCCTCGGGAGAAGCCACCCGAGACACGTGTGGGGGGTATGGGCCTAAGTGAACCCGATATCCCTCAGGAAGGCAATGACTTCCTGAGGGCGGGTCCATAGGTGCTCCAGTGAGTGTGTGGTCCGATGTTGTTGTAGTGTTGGACATTGTGTGAAAATGTGGGAGATTGTCCCCGGATCCGTGGAGCAGTACTCACACAGATCCGAGTCCGCCCTCCCAATTCTGTGTTTGTAAGAAGGGAGGGAAGGGTGATGTCCACATCGGAGAAGTGACAGGGTTACCCTGTCACGACGCGAGAGGTGAACCTCACTGGAGTCGATAGGGGGAGGCCTAACTACTAGGAGAGAGTTAGGTGGGAAGGAGGAAATTGCTCTGTCTGTGAGTGTGGTGTGTATATGTCGTTGTAGTGAAGTGTTGGGTGGGGTGTCTGGGAGTGTATTAAAGATGTTTCTGTAGTGTGTGGCTGGTGTAAGGTGAATGTTTCGTGGAGTCCTTCGCTCAATTTGCATGTAGTGTAATGGATGAGAGGGGCTTAGTGTGGAGGTGTAGAAGTGTGTATCCCTCATATCCATGTGTGTAGCGAGCGGAAGGACTCGTGTCTCCTCATGGAGGTGTGTTGTCGGTGTTGTTTGTGTGCAGCCGGTGGCAATCCGGAGTGCAGTGTTTTGTGTACGCTGGAGTTTGTGTAGGTGTGTGTTGGCTGTATCAGGTGACCAAGCTGTGTGCGCGTATGTAAGGATGGGTCTAATGAACTGTTTGTATAGTGTTGTTGTGTCTTCCTTGGAGTGTCCGTAAGTAGTGTGAGTGAGGGCGTGCATGACGTTCAGTCTGTTTTTGGCGTCGTTAATGTGGTGTTTAAACGTCATGCCGCGGTCAAGTGTGATTCCAAGGATTTTAGGCGTGTTGTTGATGGGAAGGGGAGTGTTGTTAAGTGTTATGTTTGGATGGGTATTGTATTCACGAGTATGGGGGGAGATGAGTGTGAGGGAGGATTTGTTTGCGGAGACCTTTAGTCTGTTTGTTTCTAGCCAGTTTTCTAGTGAGTAGATGTATGTTTGTAAATTGTTGGCTGCGGTCTCGTGTTTGGGATGTTGCGACATGATGGTGACATCATCCGCATATGTAAGGGTGTGTACCGAGGTGTTTGTTGGCGTGGGGAGGTCGTGGAGGTATAAATTGAAGAGAGTAGGTGAGAGAACGGAGCCCTGCGGTACTCCATCAGTGTAGTGTCGTGTTCTGGAGGACTTGCCGTTGTAGAGTGTTTTGCCAGAGCGGCCTGAGAGATAATTGGCAAGCCATTTTTTAAACGAGTCGTGGATGTGTGTGTTGAGTATTTTGTTAATGAGTAGGTGTCGTGGAACTGTATCGAAGGCTTGTCAATGGCAGCTATAAGTGTCCTACTTGCAGGTTTGTTAGAGTTCAAGCCTTCGAGTGTTGTTTGTGTGAGGTGGGTAAGGAGAGTAGATGTGGAGTGTTCGGATCTGAAGCCGTGTTGTGAGGGGGATAGTGGGATGTGTGGTGTTATGTTGTTGAGAACCAGCCTCTCGAGTATTTTGGAGGGGGTAGAGAGTAAGGAGATAGGTCTATATGAGGCTGGATCTGTGGGGGGTTTGTTGGGCTTCAGAATAGGGATGATCTTGGCTTGTTTCCATATGTTGGGTATACTATTGTTCTGAACTGAGTAGTTGAAGATGTCTGTGAAGACACTGATGGCATGTGGTCGTAGATGTTTTAAATGTTTGTTTGATATTCCATCAGGGCCTGTGGAGGGAGTGTTCTTAGTAGCCCGGATAGCCTCGGTGACCATTGCCGGGGTGAAAGGAGGTGTAGGGAGATGATTAGTGCATGTTCTGTGCAGGCGACGCAGTATTTTCCTATCTATTGGGCGTGTGGGTAACCTACTTGTATTAGAATAATGTTTGTTAAGAGCGTTCGCCTGCTGTGTGTCGGTGAGTATTGTGTTGTTGTGTGTAAGGGACTTGTGTGTTTTTGGTTGGTCTATGTATTTGTTATTGAGTCCCCTAATGAGTTTCCAGAGTTTGTTTGCGTCTGAGCGGAAATTAATAGTGTTTAGTGTGTTTTGCCATATGTTCTGTTGCTGTGTTTTAATTTCCGCTTCAATGTCAGTGTTGAGTTGTTGTATGCGTGTTATGGTATCATGTGTGGGTGTGAGAGTGCGAAGGTGTTTCCTAATCTGTATTAAGTGTTTTATGTTTGGAGTGAAGGTGGGGTTAAAGTGTCTGATGTTACCTGTGGGTATAAAGTGTTTGTTTGCGGTAGAGATTATGTTGGTGACATGTTTTGTGGCTGCATCTATGGAAGAGAAGTTGTTTAAGTTAAAGTGTTCTAGTTGGTTTTCCACAGATGCAGTAAATTCGTTCCAATGTGCTTTTTTGTAGTTAGTGAAAGTGTGTCGTTGTTTGTGTGGGCTAAGAGGTGCGTGTAGGTTGTATGTGATGAGTATGGGAAGGTGGTCTGAACTAAGTTTGTGTAGTGTTTTCCACGAGGAGCGGAGTGTTATGTCGGGAGTGGCAAATGTAATGTCGGGAGATGTTGGTTGTGTGTGTATGTTAAAGGGTTTTCGTGTAGGTGTGTGTGCATCGTTGAGTATAATGTGTGTGTCAAGTTGTGTAGTGATTGCGTCGGCTCGAGTGTCTGTTTGTTGTGTGGTGAGCCAGGTAGGGTCGTGAGCGTTGAAATCCCCCAGGATGAGAGAGTTAGTGAGGGTGTTTAGGTGTTCTAGATGTGGTGTATCCGGGGGGTGTGGAGTCTGTGGGGGGTATGTAAATGTTTGTTATGTTGTATGTGCGTTTGTGTATCTGTATACATATAGACTGTAATTCAAGTGTGGGATCTTGTGGCATTCGTGAGAGTATCGGCAGTTGTGTTAGTGAAGGGTATGTTTTTGTGGATCAGTGTGATGAGGCCCCCTCCGCCTCGTGTAGGCCGATCGTGTCTGAGTGTTGTGTATCCAGGAAACTTTGGTGTGATTTTGTTATTGGTGAGTTTGTTTCCTGGATAGTGGCTATATGTATGTGGTGTTCGTGTAGGAGTGTATTGAGTTGCATGCGCTTATTTTGAATGCCGTTTATGTTAAATTGTAAAATCTTCAGTGTGTTGCGTGGACCAGTAGGAAGATTAGCAGGAAAAACAGGATCAGGTTGAGGAAGGGGAGTACCAGGATGGCCAGGTGCAGGTACAGGCTGAGCAATAGGAGGAGGAATAGGCGCAAGAGGAGTGAGAGCGATAGCAGGAGGGGTGTTGAGTGGTATATGTGGTGGTGTAGTAAGAGCAGTTATTAGGACAGGGTGTAGATTGAAGAAGGGGAGGACCAGGTGGAAGAATAGGTCGAGTGATAGGGGAAAATGTGGATGGAAGAGAGGCGGTAGCAATAGTGGGAGAGAGAGGAGTGGGGTTGGGAGTGTTGGGTGGTGTTGTTGGAGTAATGTTGTGTGAAGGGTGACAGTTTTTACACCGCCAACCCTGTGGGATATGTCTATGTTGGTGGACCCCAGAGCAGCGTTTATTGTAGTGTGTCCAGCTGCTACAGGCTTCACACTGAATTCCGCCTGTTCGGCGGGTCCAGGGAAGACTGCATGTTGGACACATGTAAGGGCCAGGATTTGTCTCAATGTCACCGGAGAGTAGGAGTAGGAGAGTTAAAGGGAGGAAGTATGCCGGCTCACACTCCCCCCTTGGGGAAAAAACGCTCTGGGGCTGTGTGTGTACGAGGGTGGGCAAAGCCCGGGGCGACACTCGGGTCGCGTCCCCACTGGGTGAGGACGGGGGGTTGAAGAGACTTTCGTGCCTATATTGGGCCACGCCGCCACCGCGTGTAGGCTCTCTTCTGGGCGTCTAAAATAATTGGTAGAACTGTTAAATGGGTTTATTGAGATATTGTGTGATAAGTTTTGTTTTATTTCATCCATCACAACTCATTAAATCAACATTTTTAAATGATCGGGGACTTTCTCCGCACCTTGTATATTAATTCAAAGTTGGGTACACTTTTTTGTGGGTCACCCTGTACAAAAGATTGAGAAAAAATATTGTGGAAAGGTATGCAAGCACCATAGATTTTATCAAAAATTTTGGTTTGGGAGTTTCTTCTTTGTTGTTACAATGAACAGCGAGACTTAACACATTATAAACTAGTTTACGTGTACTCAATAAAGCGCATACCTTCGCCGCCGCTTTGGCCCGTTCTCTCCTAAAATCTAATAAACTGGATAATAATCAATCGTCCCATCAAGTTTCATGCAATATGGTTCAATACTTTTTGAGTTATAAATGACCTTGACCTTTGACTGGATCGCTCCCAAAATTCTACCAGATGGTTTCTGGACATTGACCAATCGTCCCATCAAATTTTAGACAATTTGGTTGAATACTTATTGAGTTATAAATGGCCTTGACCTTGATCTTTGACCTTTAACCCGATCACTCCCAAAATCTAACAAAATGGTTCCTGTATATTGACCAATCGTCCCACCTAGTTTTACGAAATATGGTTCAATACTCTTTGAGTTATAAATGACCATGACCTTGACCGGGTTGCTCCCAATATTCTACCATAAGGTCAATGGACATTGACCAATCGTTTCACCAAATTTCAGGCAATTTGGTTTAACACTTTATTCAATTACGCGAATAACCAGATGATAAATAAATAAATGACGGGTAAAATATGACCTTACGCAAATTTGCGAAGGTAAAAATGTATATGTCTCTGTGATACAAAACAAACAATATAGACAAGATATATCCTCACTAAATTCCATTATTTTATTAATGAATTTCATTATATAAATTTTATTATATTACGTATCTTGTATACCTGTATCCTTTATATTTGTTAATAAATTCTAACCAGATCGCATGCCAAACCAGTAAATAACACTCAATCGCACATCAAACTAGCACCAAATTAAGAAATAATAATTTTAATAGCTACAAGATAAATTTGTGTTTGACTAAACTATTAGATGAATTTACTTGTAGTACCAATGATTTATAAAATTGGATAATTTTAATACTTACCAGGATAATAGCCTTCCTCATGGGTTCTTTTGTTATATCCATAGAGGTAACAAGACGGGTGATCTATTGCTTTAGGTTGATCATACACATTGTTAGCAGAGACTAATATAGTGTCCCCTTTCTCCATGCTTGGTTTCCCCTCTTCAGAAGAGCCAAGGGTAGAATCGTGAGCCGTGAAACAGAAGTAGCCATTAGCATCGCCTCTGTTGTCCATTTCATAGAGACTTCAAAAGTTGACTTCTCAGAGAATATTATTTATTTATTGGAAAATATTAAACTCAGAATAGATAAATCTTATTAGCTAAAATGCAATTGGTGTTTGTTTCTTGTCACTAAACTAGATGTTTGATGATAAAACTCCCTACTGAAAATTCTTGGAACACAATTGATTGAATTGATAGTAAAAACATTGTCATAAGTAAAATACAATAAACTATTTATTACAAGTTAACACCAATATATAGGTATATATCTGAAAATAAGAGAGATTTTAAATTAATTCTCAGTAACAAGCTATTTGAACTCATTTAACAACCTTAAGGGGACCGTTCCCAGGAAAAATGGCAAAATTAAAGAAAAAAATTTTATTGTGTAAATAGTTGCTTTTTAACCTTCTAATAGTGTGTGCAAAATATCAGAGCTCTCATGTTACTCTAACCCCCTGGGGAGAGGGAGAAAGGGGACCGGGGGGTAGGGAGTCAATATGTACTCTAAAAACCAACTCTCAGCCAATTATAATTCGTAATAATTAATTATCTCGCTATATCTGGTATCTAACGTGCCACTAATTTGATGCACACTAAGGTATGCCCCTCAGTTACCTGCAAACCTTCACTGGAGTCGTATGCAGCGTGTCAGATTATCAAACTTTGGATGGGATTTTCTATTAGTTCTGAGATCTAAAAAGCTTGTAATTCAAAAGCCTAAGGCGTTTACAATTTTGAAGCTACGGCATTGCGATTTTTTGCATTCGATTCTACCCGGAATTTTCTACAAACTCTGGAAGAGTTTTATTAAATTTTCGAATTATTTTTCAAAATATTGAATTTTGAAATTTATATTTTTTCAATTATTTTTTTTTCACTAAAATTTTCAATAATTTGAAAACTCAAAAAAACGCTTCCACAGTTTGTAGAGAATCTTGTGGAGAATCGAATGCAAAAAACCATAATGTCATAGCTACAAAATTGTAGTATCCATTTATTAATTTACACACTGTTCGAAATTTGAACAACTCATTTTCTATGGGTCGAATCGAAAAAATGTCAGGACACACAAACATCTTAGAATTAATTTTGTATATGTGACAAATTTTCACAACCGTAGCTTCAATAATAAAAAGCTTTTCAAAATCTGGGAACGGTGCCCTTAAGTATCAATAAAAAGTAGGAAGTAAAATACCATATGACAGAGCATCTAGAACAACTTTGATGGTAGCTATATACATCAATGTGTTGGAAGATGAATTGCTGAGGTAAATATGGTTTGCAATTGAATAAATGTGGCATTCATGTCATAAAGTATATGTCTTCATGAATGGCAGGAATGATGTACAGCATCTGACAGTGCAAGAATGACATCGTTATTTAATCAAATTAACCTTAGGGACTGGTCCACACGTACCAGTCCTCATGTAAAAATATTAATAATTTTATTTTTACAATAATTTGGAAGCTTTTCATCAAAAATATATATGATTAGACAAATAATGTGTTAAATGACAAGATACTTATATCATGAGCATTGATTCAAATATAGCTACAGGGTGTATCAAAATAACCGGAATACAACTTTAAGTTAGTATTTGGTGAGTGGTGAAAATGGCTTTTGAACAAATAGTTAGAATACTTAAGAAATATTTGTTTCTTATCTTTGCTTGTTAATTTTATTTTAAATAGATGATTATTCTTTAGCATTTACCAATATATGTGTAAATATCAAATGAAGGTTTTTATGAAGACAAAATATTGAAAAGCCAATTTGTTAAGATTTTAGATCAGTTTTAGTGAGGACTGGACCAGTCCCAATGTTACTGAGCAAACTTTTAAGGGCTAGTTTACTAGGGTTATTTGGTAATTCTTGAAGCAAAAATAAAAATTTATATGCTTATTGTGGAAGAAGAAGACCAGATAATTCATAACATAGATATGTAAACTGGATTAATTGTGATTGATGCAAACGATGGGTTCATGATATCTTACAAAAAAAATCTGGCAGTGTATTATCAGGGAAAGAATAAACGAGGTAACTTTAAATTTTAGATGCAAAAACCGTGGATTTTTCAGTCAAAAATTGGAGATTTGGCAACGCTGCATAAGATAAGGTCCGCCTTCTTGTAGTATTGAGAAAATATACCAACTTATTACTATTAAGATACCAATTAGTGAATTATCTTTGATATAGAAGGTTGATGGCATTAAATCTTACTGTTTTACAATTAGATTTACATTTCTATTAAAATTAATTATAATTATTGATTTGCGATCTCCAGTAGTGATTATAGAGTATTTTCATTATTTTATTTTGGTCACTTAATATCAAATAAGTAAAAGAATGTCAAAATCAAATAAATAATTCTTAATAATTACTTACCTGAACTATAGCAATAGGAAAGTTTGGGACATTTTGGTTGGTAATATTGAAACATCTACATGTGGTGGGAGTTCAAATGAAATCAAACTAATATGTATCATAATTATTCTCAAAACTTGAAATCATCCTCATTTATAATTTAAGATAGGACTTGACATGACATTTGAAAAAATTCATCACCGCTCGTTACCGTTCACAGAAGTTGGTTCCCCGTTGAAGCAACGCCATATATGCTCGGCCACAGCTTATGTTCCCTCACCGCTACGAAGGGTTTGAGTGTTTCAAGATGTTGCAAGCGTTGAGGAGCAGTAGTTTTCCTTTCTACAAAGTTCACTACCTCTATGTTATATACTCTATTCTTTCTTATTAAATCATTATGTTATCATAGGAATGGAATGCACATGTTCGTGTTTATGTGTGTTGCGCGCGTTTGAGTGATCTGCCATATCGACTGATTTCGCTGCGCAATCTATTGATCAATAGTTTGCGCAGACATCGATCGATAGCGCAACCATCGATCGATTTCTGCGCGTTCAAATGATATGATTTTATTTAGTTTGTACATCAAATTGGCACATTTTAACGCGGATATCAATCGATAGCGCAACCATCGATCGATTTCTGCGCTGTCTAATGATACGGATTTCCTCAGTTTATGCATTTAATTAATCGTTTTGTTTTTAATGGAAAAATAATTTAAATACTTTTTTTAGATTGTTGTGCGTTTGAATGATGTGGATTTTGTTAGTTTATGCATCTAATCCTTACATTTAATAGAGCAACCATCAGTAGATTGTTGCGCGTTTGAATGATATGAATTTTATTAGTTTATGCATCTAATTGATACATAAACTAACAAAATCCCTATCATTCAAACGCGCAACAATCGACTGATAGTTTCTCTATTAAATGTAACAATTATATACATAAACTAACAATATCCATATCATTCCAACAAGGGTCTAAAAAAAACATTTTTTTTCCATAAGTTAATTATTTTCACTTATAGTTTCAATATATTACTTTTTATTGAGTGATTTTAGTTTCTAAATCAATTCAGTGTTAATTATGTGATATTATCATATTACTAATATATGTATGATTGTATCCACCTCTGAGGCCTGATTGATGGTGTGACCATGTGTGCCATCATGAGTTGATGGGTGATTGACCAATGACCATGAAAAAAAAAAATCTGAAGTTTAAGATAACAATTGAAAAAAAACAAATTTTTATTAATAAGATGAGTCAATAACTGTGACTTTCTTTGGCCTTTGAAAAACAATAACTTAAGTTACTTAGCACTAACTGAACATTAAACTTGAACTATCTAAATTTCATTATCAGATGAAATTTATGAAATCAAAAATAACTGATGCGACTCCAAATCATCTGATTCTGAAAGAATCCTTTGTCTCTTCATTGGTTGATTGTCCTCATTATCTATGTCCTCATTCTCAACTTCATCTACTTGGAACACTCTCCTGAGTCTCCTCACATTTGATGGACCTGCCTTTCCAAGTCTGGGCATGGCCCTTGGTTGTGGAATGCTTTCAACATCAGTGCCATCAAGCCCATCACCCTCAACCAACTGGAGATTCTGTTTTATGAAAAGGAGTTTCATTTCATGGTTGTTTCGGTTTCTTTTGAGAGAGTGTATAGCCCCTAATGCCGAGAAACTCCTTACACAGGCAACACTAGTGGTTGGAAGCTCCAAGATCCGAGATGCAAGTTTTGATAGCTTTGTTGTCTTACAGAAACTAGCCACCAAGCTACTGGATATATTGATCCTCTTTCCAAAGCTGCCCAGAGGATATATGACAGTCCCATTAGGTTTAAGGGGACCGTCCCTGAAGAGGTCTCGAAATTGTATCATTTTTTTTTTAATTTCATAAATATGTACCTAAAAACATAATAAATGATTGTACAAGAAATCAGAACTCTATAGAGTGTGCCAGTGTGACGCTATGCCCCTGGGGAGAGGGGGGTGGGTATAGCGCTCTATTAGTATGAATAACTCGTTTTCTATGGGTCTAAAATGCTAAGAACAAAAACAATAGGGAATTTAATTTTATATACGGGTGCGAAGTTTCAGAACCGTCGCTTCATTTTTTTTCAAAAAACATGGTCCGCCGACCGGATGCCATTTAGAGGCACTTCAAAATAGCTACAAATTTTGGTATTCAAACATGAACCTCTAATACAGTTTTGAAGCTATGGGTTTGCATTTTTTTCTTTCGATTATCCTGGTTATTCTCTACAAAACGTTAATTAAAAAAAAAAGTGAAATTTTAGTTTTTTTTTTGAAAAATCAAATTTTTGAAAAAAAATTGAAATTCAAAAATCGCTTTCAAACGTTTTGTAGAGAATGGTATGGGGAAGCGAATGAAAAAAAAATGCAAAGCTGTAGCTTCAACACTATAAGAGGTAGTGTTTGAAAACCAGTTTGAAATTCGTTCGAAATTTGAATAACTTTTTTTTTATGCGTCTAATTGAAAAAATGCCATGAACAAAAACATTAGAGAATTCAATTTTATATTTAGTCACTAAGTTTCATAACCGTAGCTTTATTAATAATTTTTTTTACACAATTTACGGACGGTCCCCTTAATCAACTTAATATGGTGGGATATGCATTTAAAACAAAAAAACAATAAAAAAATGTTTATTATCGAAAAAAAAAAAAGTTTTTTTTTTGCCAAAAAAAAAACATTTGAAGAAAAACATGTTTTTTTACAACACTACACCAATAACGTCAAGTGCAAAAATGCAGCTATTCTCACATGACTCCAATGCACAAAGACATGAATTCTCAACACGACCAGTTCATGCTCAAAATTATCGTAACAACCATAGAAGGTACAATCAAAGTCCCAGAACGGACAAGTGGATGAGCCAATAAAGGAATTTCAACGGAGGAAATCTCGTCCAATCCCAAGGACACTTAAACCATACTAAGATCCAAGGACGACACTATCAACCTCATAACGTTGAGCCAAAAATTCACACCAGTATCCCAATTCGTCCTTGAGTCCTAGACAGGTTAATTTATGTACAAACCTTAATGATAGCGAAGTTAATGTGTGCTCAAAGACTTAACTGACTGACGTAAGAGTATGTGGCACCAATAGAACTTTACAGTGCTATTGTATTATTTGTATAGTAGACGAGCAGTCAAACGGTAGTTTTGTTGATGTAAAACTAGTGAACCAATTACAGTTAGATCCTCCTCTTGTAAAGTACTCAATTACGACATTGAATGGGGTAGATACTGATGTATCAGGACACCTTGTAGACAATTTATATATTAAAGGGGTAAAAGAGAATTTATGGGTAAAACTACCGAAGTTAATTTCAAACGACTCTATGCCCAACACTAAATTTGAAATAGAAACTTCTGATATTGTATCGTCAAATCCCCATATCTCGCATCTCGCTTATAATTTCGATCATCAGGTATTAGATTTAGACGTGTTGATATTAGTTGGCAGTAACTGTGGGCCAGCAATGGCCACTAAAGTGTTTTGAGAGATTGCATCCTCTGCCCATCATACGGCCCTTGGATGGGCACTCGTAGGACCAGTTTCAAAAGGCAATGACTCGTCTAATACTGTTGTTCTTAGATCAGGTATTAGAGAACATTATGACGCTATACTTAAATTCCCCAACGTCGGAAGACCATATGACGTAATGTCGGAGCATTCCGACGATGAAATGACTGACTATTCTAAAAATGACAAGAAGTTTATTTCCATTATGGACCATAAACAAAAAGGGAAATCTAACTATGCCATGCCGAGTAACCAATCAGCCGTTTACAATAGAACGGCCAATACGTTAGCTAGGCTCAAGAAAGATCCGACTAAGTTAGACGATTGTAAACTCATTATGAGTAAATACCTCTCAGAAGGTCACGTAGAAAAGATACCGTACAGTGATATTAAAACTTTGCCAGGTCTGGCGTGGTGGCTACCCGTATTTCCAGTGTGTCATCGTAAGAAGAATAAAGTTAGACTTGTATTCGTCAGTAGTGCCTCGTACAAGCAAGTATCTTTGAACCAAAATCTCTTGCAGGGCCCTGATAATAACAATCTCCTATTAGGAGTTTTACTTAGATTTAGGTCCAACAAGATAGGATTTGCTGCCAACATAGAAAATATGTTTCACTGTTTCTACGTAGATCCGGATTATCGCGATTTCCAGAGATTTTATTGGTTTGATGTACCTCTAGTCCAGCAGTGGCTAACTATTGTCTAAAACATGCAGCAGCTAATTCGCCAGTTGAAGTAGGTGAATCGCCGCATTCATTTATCCACAATTCTATGTACGTAGACGATGGTCTCTCGTCCGCCGCCTCCCCCGAGGAGGCTATTGAAATATTAGACGGAGCAAAGAAAGGGTTAAATCACTACAAAATAAGATTCCATATAATTATATCAAATTCCAAAGCAGTGATCAACAGTTTCTCACACTCGGAGTTGGCTGATCAAGTTAAATTAATATGTTCTGACGAATCTAAATCTTCCACCCTTGGCATGTCATGGAATACACACTCAGATACTTTAGCTATGAGAAGTTCATTTTCAACGAAACCTTTCACCAAGCTCGGTATTCTCTCTACTAATAGTTCTAAATTCGATCCTTCAGGATTCACTTGTCCAGTAACATTGGGTGGAAGATTGTTTCAGAGGATGGTATTACCATAGTAAACAGAATAGTATAGTACCCCAGTTACATGTATTATTCAAATTTATTCTGGGTAGGCTGTGACGTCATGTATGTAAACAAGAGGTCACGTCATAGTAAACAGAATTGCTGTGGGTCACGTGAAATAGAGAATTAAGATGGCGGCCAACGCGACCGATCTGACTAATGATCTAATTATCTTGAATAAATAGTCTTCTTCAAGACTAAAAATTTGTTACTATTTTGGGTGTAAAAAGACCAGTAGCAATTTCATCAACAGTCATTTTTTAATTTTCGTCCGTATGACTATAAAGATTGGATAATATGCGGTAATGTGGAATTAAAAAAAATATCACCAGAAACGTTATTTAACAAAAGTTGGGTGTGTTGCAGCCATCTTTTGTGTTTGTACTGTAAGTACAAACGTACGCACCATTGTTGACAAGTGACGTCACAGCCTACCGGGACACGCGTAATATCCCCCCTATAGCTCTGGGATACTATATATTCTCTGTACTGTGGTATTACCACCTAAATCTCATAATTCCAATCTTTCGATTGGGACGACCCACTTCCAGAAGAATACTTAGATCAATGGAATAGTTCGTCCAGTCGCATGGACGAATTTAACTTCATTGAAATTCCTAGGTCGTACATACCTAATAGTTTTTGCATTAGTAGAAGATCAGAAGATTCATGTTTTTTGCGACGCATTAAGGATGCGATTTCATACGTTATGTACTTGAGAACATTAGACAATTTAGGCACCGTTAACGTAACGTTCTTGTTAGCAAACTCTAAGGTCTCTCCTCGTATGGCTACTTCGATACCTAGATTAGAATTGTGCGCTGGCGTTTAGGCTATATTGGCAGCGAAGAGAGTAACTAATGAATTATCTCTTTTATTTAAATTCTGTTCAATTTTATACTGACTCCCAGGTTCTATTAGGTAACTTACATAACGAAGATAAACTCTTTGCCAAGTACGTAAGTAGGAGAATAGAAATCATCCATAGCTTATCAAATCTTGGCCGCTGGCAATACATTAATACAGACTGTAATCCAGCAGACATAGGGACTAGACCATGCTCTCCTCGAGAGTTGACTAATAGTTGTTGGCTTAGAGGACCGCAATTTATTTGGTCAAAAGAAACCAAACCAGAAATTCGAAACAAAAACATAGATCTCCCTGAAGCTAGAGAAACTAAAGTACTACATGCTAGTACTGTATCGAATGACTCTCTAATCTCAAGTATCTTAAATAGGACTAATGACTTCAACAAGTGCATCGCTATCATGACTGTTATACTTAGATTATTTGTAAATCTTGATCTAATGAAACAGAAAAGCGGAGTCTCCTTAGCCATTAGATCTGAACCCTCAAGAGCTCTATCTGTTCATTATCTCATTAAAATGACTCATGCCGATGCTTATAGAGACGAGCTCAAACTGTTGACTGAAGGAAAGCTATTGCCTATAAAAAATCCCTTGCCTAAACTTAGACCCTACAGGATTATTACGCGTCGGAGGTCGCATAGATCACTCTTCTCTCTCTACCTTACAGTGTCAAACACCCCAGGTAACCACAAATAGAGCATTGAGTTACTTCATCACTACCATCACAAAACTATGCACTCTGGTAGACTTATAACTCAAGGTGCTTTGAAAGACGCAGGTTACCCCATGACAGGTGGTTCAAGAGCTATCAGGAAACTCATGAAAACTTGCCTCGTATGCAGAGCTCTCAGGACTCCCCTACAAAATCAGTACATGGCTGAATTACCCAAGGATAGGATTGAACAAGTTGCCCCATTCACTAATGTGGGCTTGGACGTGTTTGGGCCATATCAAATTCACGATGGCGTCTCTACCCGGCGCACTAGTGTGACAAAAAAGATGTGGGGACTCATGCTAACTTCTCTATACAGCAGAGCTGTACATATGCATGGACATAAGCAGTTTGAGAAGTGCGCTAAGGCAATTCTGGGCTATTCCTGGCAATTGTAAACTGATGAGGAGTGATAGTGGAACAAACTTCGTAGGTACGAATAATCAGATTGTGAATTTGGAATTCGACCAGCTGAAAGAAGTATGCCGACTCAACTGATGTGCGATGGGAATTCATCACGCCAGGAGCCAGCAGTCACGACGGAGTTTGGGAAAGAAAAATTGGAGCCATAAAAGCTGTTATGTATGCTACCTTGAAACAACTCCACGCCTGTATCTTATCTCGTGACAAAATGACGACGCTGTTTCAGGAAGCATGCTCTATCGTTAACAACACGCCAATGTACGATCAGTCGACAGATTCCAAAGAGGATCTACCTTTATCCCCTGCTATGATTCTTACCCTAAGAGAAGATCCGAATCCTCCCCCTACAGAACACTTCACGAAAGAGGACCTGCTCCAGTACGGAGAAGCTAGATGGAGAAGAGTGCAGTTTGCTATGATTCTTACCCTAAGAGACGATCCGAATCCTCCCCCTACAGAACACTTCACGAAAGAGGACCTGCTCCAGTACGGAGAAGAGTGCAGTTTCTCGCCGAACAGATCTGGAGTAGGTGTACAACTCATTACTTAAAAAAGCTCCAAATTCGCAACAAGTGGAAAAAGAAAAATACTTGCATTCACGTCGGCGATGTCGTACTCCTGAAGGAAAAGGGTAAACGTAACTGTTGGCCTACTGGCATAGTAGTTGAAGTCAAGAGGAGTGACGATGGGCTTATCAGAACAGTGAAGCTCAATATTTCTTCAAGGAAGGACAACTCTTGCAAATATCTGACTCGAGCTGTAATGGATACAGTACTATTGATATCTGCTTGCGACTCTTCATGTCAATAATGACTTATTGCATAAGTCAGGTGGGAAGTGTGCTGGCCTTATTTTTCATCATTTAAATTTCATTCTACATAAAACATTTTATATAGAAATTCAATCAGAGAACGTTCGAAAATTTCGAACAGAACCTTTGGCCATTATAACATCTATATAGCGGACGCATTTGTTTGGCATTAGATAATTGATGTCTAATCTGTGTTAACCTCAAATCCCCGGATGCCATTACCATATGTAAGTTTATTAATTGTGTATAGTACATGTTAGATGATGATATTTCGTTTGTCAATTTTTTTAGGTAGAGTATTATAAATTTCATTGATTACGTAATTTTTAATTATTTAAGTTTGAAATTAACTATTTTCTGTAGAGCTAATAACGTACCGCTATTTACTTAACTAGCCTTATTCCTTAATTTACCATTTGTCAGTTACCGTAATTAGGTTCCTTGTTGCTATTTAAAACCTTAAATTTCGTCAGTAGATTTAATAGAACTTGAAATGTATTGAAGGTTTATTTTCACTTTAATTTGGAATCGAATTTTCTAATTTTGCATTTTGACCTGTAATATTATTATTAGATTCCAACAATAATTACTATTCACGAACCCTTTTATTAATGTCAATAGTAGTTAGTCTTTCATACTGTTTAATAGATTGTCCAGAATCTAATTCGTTATGTTTTGCGTCTCTTTCGCAGGCACATAATAAAATTGTGTGGATAAAGAAGCCTCTATCTCCACGACAGCCTCGTTTATTCTTTCCCTGATAATACATAAGAAAGACCAGACTTTTGAGTGCTTATTTGTCTTTGAAAACACCACAATAACCAACATTTGAACCAAAATTCACTTTACATAGAATAACTAATCCCTTACTAAAAAAGACAACTCGCTCACTTTTTCTGAAATGCAAGCCCTAAACGATGCTCAATTAGAGGTCCTAGCTCTAAAAAATTTAAAACAAGGATTTGCATAGGATGTGATAGAGAATTACAACCCACTTGTAGAAGTGTTAAAGGTCCCCTCCAAGCAAATATTTTTATTGCCTTATTCAACGAGGCTAATGTTTCATATCGTTTTGCTGCAAACCGCATCGAATTTGGTAGCATATTTTTAATTTTATATGCTTTTAAAGATTCTTATTTTCAAAACTCTACAAAACCTATTTTACTTCCGACTTACTAATTTAAGAAATTTTCATCCTGAAGAGAAAGAATGTACACCATTTGTTTTGATTGTCAACTAGGAATTAGGTTTAATAAATCCATTTAATATTAGTGTAAAGGTATAAAATTAAATGAACTTATAATAGAAACGTTTATATACTTTAGGAAATAATTAATATCTAAAATAAAGGCCGAAAACTAATGGTTTGTTTATAAAATTCAAATTTGTAATAAAAAAAAAAAGAGTGTACAATCTTCTTCTTGAGCATCAGATTATTGATTTGCTCAATTGTTGCTCACAGAGTATCAAAAAACTTTAAAAACAAATTATGAAATATATACTGAACCGAATTGTATCCGGTTTGCAGAATAATGATCGTAGACCTTAGTTCTATAATATTAGGTTATAAACTAATTCTATATTGGAGCCTGGAGAGGACCTTTAAGGATCAACCTCGTAAACCTACCATTGGTTCAAGAGAACCTTATAGAAGAACTATTTATCTTCCTCATTTAGGTAAACATAAATTCGTGAAGAATTATCTATACCTACATTCTAAACAGTCCAGCTTGATGAAACTAAAAATGTGTCTGAAAGGATATTCTGCTACTGATATTTTCATAAAGCCTAAGAAAGAAGAGATACATATAATGATGTATAGGGATGGGACGATACCAAAAAATTTGCCGAACAGATACGGGGTGCATATTAATTAATTAAACAGAGATAAATATTTGACATGAAATTGAAGTTCTATCAGTTTTCTCCGAGATGCACCTCTCAGCAGCATTGTAGTTGTGAACGTAATCTTATCTTCAGATTGTTGTCATTTAGGAAAAGGAGGCATTGGTGGTAGTAGCGGTGGACTTTGCGAAGGCATTCGATAGTGTTGATAGGGGGATGCTGATGGGGGCTCTTATGTACTATAAGTGTGACCCAAGGATGATTAGTGTGGTGGCAAATTTGTACCAGGGAGATAGGACTGAAATCTGGACGGAGGGAAAGCAGTTGGGGGAAACGGAAGTTGGAAGTGGGATCAGGCAAGGCTGCACGGGTTCTCCGCAGCTATTTGTAATGGTTGTGCGAATGATAATTGAGAAGCTGTTGAGGAGTGGTATGGGATACAGAAGGGGGGAGTCAGAGTGCCGGTTCTTTTCTATGCGGATGATGGTCTGCTGCTGGGAAGGAGTGTTGAGGAGGCAGGGAGAATGATTGGAGTGCTAGAGGAGGGAGCGGAGAACTGTGGACTGCGGATCAATAGGGAGAAGAGCATGTGCATAGTTTTAAATGGGGGAGAAGGAGGAGAGGCTGAGGTGGGGGGTATCAGAGGTGTGGGGAGATGAGGTACCTTGGTGTGTTGGTGACAGCAAAGAGAGATTGTTTTGGTGATCGCAAGAAGGAGAGGATTAGGAAGGCTGAGAGGATGGCAAATCTGACATATTTGGTCATGGGGAGGTCGTGTGATAGGTTGCTTGTTGGGCAGACTTTTTGGAAGGGGGTGGTGCTACCTAGTGTCCTGAGTGCGGGTGGAGTACTGGTGTGGAGCAAGGGGGAAAAACTAAGGATGCAGAGAATGGAGTGTGGAGGAAGGTTATGGCTGCACCCTCCTGGACTCCCATTGTGCCTCTTCAAGGAGAAGTGGGTTGTTCATCAGTGCTTGCCAGAGATATGAAGGAGAAGTTGAAGTTTGCCAAGCATTTGATGAGGACAGAGTGTAGTTTTGAGAAGGGTGATGGAGGAGATGAGGGTAGAGCTGAGACAGGATCCATGGATGAGGATGGTGGATGACTACTTGGGGGAGGTGGGTGTGAGTTGGAGGCAGTTGGAGGATCCATGTTGAGAGATTGGTGAATGAGTGGGAGCATGGGAGGTGGAGATTGGAGATTAAGAAGTCGACCTTGCGGTACTATAGGGAGAAGGAGAGGATTGGGGGGGGGGGGGAGTTTTATGACAATAGTTGGGGATCGAGGTTGCTGTTTGGAGTGAGGAGTAATAGGTTGAGGCTGGGTTGGAGGATGAGGCACTGGGGAGATGTGGTGAGTTGTAGTATGTGCGGAGCTGTGGAGGAGACTCTGGAGCACTTTATACTCGAGTGTCCGAGTCTAGAGGCGGTGAGAGAGCGACATGGAATGCGGACGATGGGGGAAGTGATGTGCTTTGGGGAGTGGGACACTCTGAGGGTGTGTGCATTTCTGGAGGAGGCATGGGGTGTTAGGGTGGGAGAGGGGTGAAGCGGCTGGCGAGATGACGGCCCTGCGGAAGGTTATTGGAGGAAGGTGAGGGTGAAACCGGTGGCCCTAACAAGCCTTTACCGACCAAGTTCCAGTTACATTTGTTATTGTGATCTCATGGTGTCAACATGTGAGGAGCTCTCTATCTATCCTCAGTGTTTGTTTACATTTGTGTATTTTTTGTTTTGTGTTATTTGAGCTTTGTTTATTTTACTAATCTGTTCTTTTGTTGGTGTAGATTTTCTCATTTATAATCAACTGTTCAAATTTGATAAGAGCTAAATGGTAAACTGAAGTTTGAAAGCAAGTCATGGAAAACTGATAGCTTAGCTTTAGCTATTCCTGCTATTCTTTGTTAGTGGCTTGAATTCTTCTCTGCTGTTCTGTTCCTGGTTGCTGATACTTGTCGAAGGCAGTAGTAATAGTGGTATTTGTCGTGAGCATTCACGACGTGTCTCTTTCGTCGGTATAGTTCTTTTTCATATTTGTGAAGTCGACATAGGTGATGGGGGGGGGGGGGGTAGAAAGATCACCAACCAAGCCCCGATCAAAGGGGGTAACCTCAGAAACCAGTGCAAAACCCATACCTTTTGGTGCTTTTGGAGCTTTCAGCCTGAATGATAATCCAAGAGAGATGGGAGGGGTAAGTGGGGGGTTGGATGTGGTAAGAAAGTGGAGGAGAGGCAAAATGGAATCAAATGTGATGTGTGCGATAAATGGTGGGTTGAGCAAGAAGGATTTTGAGATTTTGGCGGATAGCACGTTGTGGGTATGTGATTATTGCGGGGAGTTTGTGGATGAAAAGCTTAGAAGAAGAAAATAGGTATTTGAGGAAATGAAATGAGATGAAGAGAGAAATGGAGAGATTCTTTGTAGAACTAAGGAAAGTAAAGAGTGAAGTAAAGAAAGAGATTAAAAAGGAAGTGATAGCGGAGATTAAGGAGGAAATAGGGGAAAAATTGGCAATGGGAGAAAGACCAATGGAGGAAATTAACTAGGGAGAAAAGTAAATGTATGGTTTTTAATGGTGGGGGTGACGTTGGAGAGAATGTAATCAGGGGGATGGAAGTGGTGGAGGAAATTAGATATCTGGGAGTGTTGGTGAGTGCAAGGAGTGATTGTTTCAGGGAAAATAAGAAGGAAAAGATAAAGAGTGCAGAAGAATGGTGAATGTCACCTACTCAGTGGTAGAGAGGTTCTGTGACAGGCTACTGATGGAAAAAACTTTTTGGAAAAGTGTGCTGCTGCTGGGGGTTCTGCATGAGGGGGAGATTATGGTGTGGAATAAGACGGAGGTTGAGAAGTTGCAGAGATTGGAGAAGGATCTTGAGGGCACCTACTTACGCACCAGTGGCGGGTCTGCAGGGTGAGGTGGGGTGCTTGTCAGCTATGGCAAGAGATATGAAGATGAAGGTTAGGTTTGGTGGGTTCTTAATGAACACTGGGAATGAGGTACTGAGGGATATGGTTGGGAGAGTGAGGGAGAGGGGTGGAGGTAGTTCATGGATGACAAAGATGGAGGAGTATATGGCGGAGGTGAGTTTGGACTGGGAAGCCTTGAGGGTGTTGGATGGCAAAGAATTGGGGTGAATAGTTGATAGATGGGAGGAGAGTAGATGGAGAAGGGTACATAGAGGAGGAGAGAATAGGGGAGAGTGGTACGAAAATAGGCAGTGAGCATATCTGCTATTCAGAGTGAGAACAAATTCTCTTAGGTTGGGACGGAGGGAGAGATTTTTGGGAGTTGAGGTGGGGTGTAGGATGTGTGGTGCGGAAGAGGATACTTTAGAGCACTTCCTGTTGGAGTGTCCTATGCTGGTGGAGGCGAGGGAGAGATATGGGGTGGTGAATATGAGCGGAGTGATGAGCTTTGGTGAGAGGAATCTTGATGGGGTTTGGAGTTTTCTAGAGGAGGCGTGGAGAGAGAGGGAGTTGTTGGCTGGGGAGGGGATAAGGCTGCTAGAAGGTAGGGGTTGAGGACTGGAGGAAGAGGTCTCGGCCTGCGGAAGGGGCTGGGGGATGTGAAGTCAGAGGGTCCGGGAGGGGGAACAGTGGCGCTGAAAAGCCATATTCTCGAATCCCCCGAATTCCAGTTCACTTAGAGTGGTGAGTTTTCATTGATTTGATTCAAGTTAATTAATTATAAGTTTATTTAGGTAGTTTTTATTCAGTTAATTGTAAGTTAGGATTATTTAATTGTAATTAATATTTGGTGATTATAATTATTGTATTATTGCTTTAAATATATGAAAATGGATAAGCATAATTTGGTTATTAGTGATTGATTATTATATTTTTGAATTTATTAGTTCTAAATTATTATTACTGTAAATCTGAAAGTAGGGGTTCTCTCCACAGGATCTTTCAAGCTCGGGGCTGGACTTGTCTAATCTTAGGAAGGGGTTTCTGCTAGCATAGGACAACATGTACCATTTCTCTCCGACTGTCCTAGTCACTTCTTAGTCAAGAACTGGAGCTTTAAGTTCACCCATGAACCGTAGCTCATATTCAGTAGTTATTAGATTTATTCAATACATTAGTGCTTAAGTCTATTCATGTATGTTTAAGTTTATTAAAAGCATAATTGTAAAGAGTAATTTTAAGGTTTAGCTTTTTCCAGATTATTGAAGTAGACTTCTTAGGTTTAAACTGACATTACTACCAAGTCAACCATATATGTGTTCGTAACTTTTACTTGAGCAGTTATCCTGAATATTTGTTCTACATATATTTCCATGTAACTATTCAAAACTTGTTAGTGTTTCATTTAAATTAAATTTGGGTTGTTCATCCACTTGTTTCAATTCCTTTTGCTTTTCTTTATTATTTCTCTTCTAGCTACTGTTCACTATTTAAATCCTTTTAGCATAGAAGGTTGAACCTCTACAAGTCCTATCTGTTTCAATACTTTACAAAATTAAAGGATACAGATACTTCTCAACTAGTGCCGATTCTTGTCGATAGCGATACTTTCAGTTTTTTAAAGTTTATTTTTGTAAAACTCATTGACACTTGATGAGTTATTAACTTATTAAGTATCAATTATTTTTGTAAGTTTAATAAACTTCAAACTCATTAAACTAATATAGCAGATTCTCTTTCAATGTAGTATAACATGAAGTGATTTACATATTTCTCATTAATTGAAATGCATTGGTATTGGATAGATAACTTTTCTGATGTGTGTTATCATCTTTTGATACTTGTCATAAATAAGTGTTAAAATGTTCAACAGTAGCTGAATAATTCTTATCTTAAATTTATAGACAGACTCAAAAACCTATTGGTAGATTCTGTATATACTTTAAATTTTTTTCAATTATTTCATACACGTCATAATTAAAAAATAAATAAAAATTACAATTAGCACTCAAGTAGGTAGTTGGTCGATTATTAGATTGGTACTTTTAATGATTTTTTTTTAATTACTTATTTCATTTATGGCTATAGAATAATAGAAATTTGATAAAAAGAAATTAATCAAATTTCTTCTAAATTTGATTTGATTAATTTGATTCTAAATTAATTTAAATCAATTTAGATTAATTTAGATTATATTCAGTTTATTTGTGTTCATTTGATGATATCAATTAAAACTTACGGTTCACATTAGTATTAAATGAGTAAACGAGTTCCTTGAGTAGCAATAAAACTTTTTCTACTATGTTTACATGGAAATGCAAATGGAAGTACCGCCCACTAAGACTTATGGAACAAGAAATTCGGCTTGTGAACAGAGTAAATTATCTCTGAGTGAAAGCTGAGCTGGATCCCCATATAGTTGACAAGTCTGCTAAAGCCAATAGATACCTCCTACTATGTAGGCATGCAGTTGGACGGACTTGGGGGCTTTCTCTGAAGGTCATGATGGGGATTTTCACCACCATGATTCAACCTATTATGAGCTACGCTGCTACGGTTAGGGCGACAGGGCTTGAGACTCGGACATGCAACCTGAAGCTGTCTACACCGCAGCTGAAGGCTTGTATTATCGTTTCATCAGCCTATCCTGGAACGCCCACAGCCGCATTAGAGATGATCCTCAGCCTGCCACCTCCGACTTCTTTTCTCAAAAGAACAGCGGTGTCAGGTGGCTATCGGCTGAAGCAGGTGGGAATGTGGAGGGGTGGTTACATCAAAGACTCTTTGGTTCATCACAGCCATGTGAATTGGTGTCATCAAAGACACTTTGGTTCATCACAGCCATGTGAATTGGTGTGATAGGAACTCCATAGACCTACCTGTTCTAGCCTTCCCGGGAGACCTATGCAGCCCTCTGATAAATCTATAAGGGAGATTTAAGATGAGTACTGTGGTCCCCAACCACACAGTGGAAAATTCGACTGTGGCCTGTTTTACGGATGGCTCTAAACTTGAATATGGCAGAACAGGTGCAGGAGTCTATTTCTCTGGTGAGATATTTAGGTTATCACTCTTCCGTTTTCCAGGCGGAGATGTTGGAGATCACTATGGCAGCAGAGAGACTGACCAGCATCATCTACAGAGAACCTGATGTGGAGAGAGTTATCATATACTCAGATAGCCAAGCGGCAATCAAAGCCGTGGTTAGTTTGAGGACCAGGAGCAATACGGTAAACCGATGTGTAAACGCCTTGAATTCTCTGGAGCAGCTGGTTGATGTCACTCTTCAGTGGGTTATAGTCCGGTCAATCTAGCTGAAAGAGTGGCTGAATTGGAAAAAAAATATTAGAAAGCTAATTTTTACATATGTTACTTTATAGGTGTTGTTATATCACAGAAAAGAAGTTTACCACTTTATGTCATTGGATTTTGAAGTTATTGAAGAAATTAATTTTGAAGGTTATAAAACAGTGTTTTTAATTTTAATATCCGTCAAGTTTTTTTGAAGCACCTTTCTGGTTAAAAAATGTCATTCCTTTGCTAATTGCGGCTAATGAAACGCATTTTATTCATATTTTGCTTATAGTCCACAGTACTATCATTTAAATCATATTCCATACAATTATGGCAAGATACTCCTCTGTATTGACCACAAATATTGAAGCATCACAAGGAAATATCTGAATCAGGTATAACTTTAGGTACTACAATCTCCTTTACAGTTGCATCTGACCATTTTCAAGTGGGAATATGGAGCAGGGGGTTTGGAAGTGTAAATTGGCATCAGCCTTTCATTTTCAATTCTCTACCTAAATTCAAGAAGATTCACAAATCATTCCCTATTCTTGCTTGAACCTGATGGAACACTCTCACCGAATGGAAAGTTGAGCAGAGCATCTCAGGCTGGAGAGGATTATTTCCAGTACACACTTTATTAATGTACCCCATAATCGATGGTGATCGAAATTCGATGACTTTGTTACTCCATGTAATAGTGAAAGCAATCTCTCACCAGCATGCATGGGATATATCATCTTTTTGAGGTATATTATTGAGAGAAAGCTGTTGTATTACTATAGTCACACTTTGTTATTTGTTCATATTTTGCATATGTTGCATTTAGCTAATATATTTTAACTGCTCAGCAGAATTGTCTTATGATAACATTTCCTGGTTCTAGCTATGACTCATGTTGTATACCTAATTGTTTCCTGTTTATCATTATATAAATGGATGTGTAAATCTATCTAGAGTCAGTTGTCTGCAGTGCATCGCAGAGCGATCACCTATATTAATCACTTATAATAAACTTATACTTTTTAACTTGTAAAAACCACTGTTCATTTAACCTATGTTTTATCAAAGGCATCATCTCTTTTTGAAATTAGGATCAGTTCTTCACTTTTTCAGTGCTGCTCCCTTCCCAATGGAATGAAGCCTAGAGGTTGTATCACATCCTAGAAGTGCAGGTATTGGCAATATCATTTTGGCAATGTTTAGTCCAAGTACTTCGATTACATGCTTGAGGTTCCATATATTACATGAATCACTTTTGTCTGATATGAGTATGATGTCATGTAAACCAGGAGAAGTAACATTCATGTGATGGATCAGTAACACTAACAGATCAGTATCCTCTCAATAACCACAGGATCGTGAGTTTCAGATGTTCTTAGAGTTGTTAATACAATCAGCAAATTCGCGTCATCCGTTACCTGAAATGTCTTCATGTCATTGCTATTGAAGTCTTGAAGAAGCAATTTGATGAATTATTCTTCATTATTCTCATTCTTCAAAAAATCTTCATTCTTAACAATCAGCACAGCTTTTTTTCTGACTACTATATTTGAACAAACAACAACATCAAAAACGACAGTTACATTTGTGAAAGTTATTAGCACAGAGTTTGAAAATTGCATACTATTTCTTAATTCAAAGGAGAGACCCTTCTAGGCTTCTGCCACGAGGCAATTTGAAGGTATTTCAGGTTGTTCATCATTAGCCACCTGTTTCCAAATAGTGACATGGCTACTGTGATGAATTCTTGCTCTACTGTAAAACTGGACAGTTCTATAATCAATATGACCACAGCTTATCTTTCAAAAGATTATTACCTTAGTTCAAGGGATTGGCTGTGATGTTCCAATGAAGCAGATTTTCTCTCATGAATTGTCTACTGATCCTTCTTTGTGGGTGGATAAAGATGAATAAATCTCAAGTCAGAAAGTTCCATATGATGTACAACCTAAATACCTTCAAATTGTGCGGTTTGTGCCTATGTTTTAGATGGAGGCTCATTGATACATCATACATCGAATCTCATAGACTCGTGGCAGAAGGGTCTCTCCTTTGAATTATGTGGTGACCTGGATCCCAGACTGCAAAAGATGCATGAAGTTGTGAAGTTTATCTGGCAACTATTGATGCCTTGAAATTTAGTCTCCTGAATTATCTGGCGACAATTTCCAAATTAGTTCCTATGTTTACATGTTATTACTGGAGAGTACTATGAAATTTTTGTTCATTTTGGAGACAAATTGCCATAATAATTAAATATCCGGAGACTGATTGTGCATGCTTTGCAGACTGGCCTGGATCTATTCTCTCACTAAACTGGAGACTTTCCTGACAAACTTTGAAACATGGATTTCATTTGGCAGCTAAATTAATGCTAACCCAGTCTGCAAAAGATACATGAAGTTGTGAAGTTTATCCGGCGACTATTGACACTTTGAAATTAGTCTCCTGAATTATCCGGCGACAATTTCTTAATTAATTCTTATGTTTACAAGTAGGGTACCGCAGGTAAATTGCGGCCCTCTCAAGACCTAGTTCAAGAGTATGTACCAAGTTGCCGATTAATTGTCGACTTAAAATTTGTGAAAATAACTATCTTTCATATATATAGAGTATAGACAACTAATGAGCACTTAAATTAGATTTAAAATTAAAATTGGTGACTCATAATCATAAACGGCGGAACCGCACATCTTTGTTGAAATGTAAGCAGAGCAGCCATTTTGTTTTGAAATGGCGCGCTCCACGATGTATAATTCAAATTGTATATCTGTTTTCGGTGTTCTTTTGTTATGAATGATGATGTGGTCACTACTTGTCATTTTAATATGATGCTCTCTGACTAATTATCGAAAAAAAAAATGAATAACTATGAAAGAAAGTATGCCTCTCTCAGGCTCTCTGTGATTGGCTGGTATCAGTTGTATGCCTCTCTCTGCCAGTTTGTATTTGGTGCACTGAACTCCTCTGATTTATTTAGAAAATCTGAGAGAAATAGCTGCCAACATTTTTCATCAATTTGTCTAGTCCTCCAACATTTCTCCAGTTTCCCCTCCAAAAATTAATGGCAATATAGGAATTAATAGCTAAATATCCTCCGACATTGCAGGAATTTTTTTATTTGAGAAGTTGAATATCTCCCGATATAACATTGGAATTTACCACCAAATACAATCTGGTCTCTCTGATTGGCTGATACGCTCTCAATTAATTCAGGTAGTTATAATAATATAGGTATATTGACGACTGTCGACTTTCAAAATTGGTATTAAATTATGACGACTGGCAACTGCATTACTAATTTTTGTTGACTTATTTTTGAAAAAAATGATATACTATAGACAACTCAATGAACATTCTCTGAAACTAGGTCTCAAGAGAGTCTAAAACATTCTGAACTGAAATTACATTAAAATGTTACATAGCTATCAAAAGAAGCGCAGTGCATGCTAGGGTCACGCAGATAAATTGCGGCCCTTTAATTTTTAATTGCGGCCCTCTCGAGAGAGTCTAAAACAATCTGAACAGATATTACATTAAAATGTTCAAATGTTGCATAGCTAGCTATCAAATTCAGCGCAGTGCATGCTATAATTTATTACTTTATGTTTTTAACGAGTGTTTTGAAGAGAAGACGTTTCTGATGTTAGAGGCCGCAGTTTGTTAGTAGGCCGCAATTTACCTGCTTGACCCTATAATTTATTAATTCAAGTTTTTAACAAGAATTTTGAAGCTATGATGTTTCTGTTGTTAGCCCAGTCTGCAGAATATGGAACAATTTTCTAAGACTCTCAGCTCTCTGCGGGACTTTCTTATTGAATTTTAGAAATTGGAGATCTCTTCGGGAGAATGAGATCTTGAATAAATAATTCCTATGTTACCATTAATTTTGCTGCGGGAGATTTTGAATTAATTCCTATGTTACCTTTAATTTAGCTGCGGAAGATTCTGAATCTGCTGCTGAGAGTCAGAGAGCCAGAGTGGAATAATAACTCATTTCAGATTGACTAGTATTAAGCCAAGTAAAATAGTATGTCTCATAAACTCACCATTTGTCTCTCCAAGTCCAGCTCTCTCTAAAATTCAACAAATTCTCTCCAAAATGATCAAATTTTCATAAATTCTCTCCAAAATAACATTGTAGCATAGGAGAAAAATAGATAAAACTCGCCATTTGCATTTGAAGGGCTCAAAATAACTGTCACAAACTCGCCATTAAAATGGCGAGTTTGGACATGCTTTATTACTTGGGTATTAAGTAACTCTGCTAGGAATTTAGAATGAACAAAACTTACTCATTTTAACCCTAAAAAATGCAGAAATCAGTAAATTATTTTATAAATTTCAACTCCGCAGTGAAAACTAATGTAAAATAAGTCATTTAAGCTTCACAATTGAGCTTGTTGTGATGATAAAGATAAACATCATTGATGGGAATGCATGAAGTTAGGACAGTGGTCAGAGAGTAACTTCTCTCTCATAATAAAATCTCTGCGGGAGAAGAGACACATTCTGCAGACTGGTTGTTACTTGTTAGAGGCCCGCTGACTCGCTGAGGCCGCAGTTAGTTAGGGTGCCGCAATTTACCTGCTTGACCCTAATTATTGGAGAGTATTTTGAGAATTTTGGCCATTTTGGAGAGTAATTTCAAATTTGAAAATCTTTGGAGACAATTTCTGAATTTCAGACAAACAGACCCAGAGAGACAAGTCAAGAGTGTTATAAAACTGTTCCATCTTCTCATTCTTCTGCACAGTTGATCAGTAACTTCATCAATTTATCAAATTGATGGCATAGCCGCATAGGTTGGTATTAGTTATCAAGAAATAACTTATTACTTAAGTTATGTCATTATTGATAATTTATATTAAATTATATATAAAGGTGCAACTGCAATCATGCATCAATTTATGATTCATCATCAGATGAGGTTATAAATCTTGCCAACAGGCAACAGACCTTAACTTAACTATTCTTCCAACTTTTGAGCATTCCAAGTTATTATAAATGGACCATTATCTTAATTCATTTCTTTCTTCTTTCCGTCACTAAGTAGGTATAGACACTCATTCATGCAGTGATGCACGAGCAAGATGCTAATCATACAATCTTTGTGGATAATTCTTAACATATTTATTTATTTAACGGAGTTTTGCGTTTTTGGGGTTCTGCCGTATAATAGACGAATGACAGGGTAAAGTCGGTATTTAATTCTTTGTATATTTAAACATTTACTTAAAAATGGAAAAAAATATAAGTATCACATTATATTTAATGGAGCTGTTGATTCACTTGAATGTTTTGAATTTTTGCATGCTGATAGACAGAAGGCTGAAAATATTACCAAGTTATAACTAAATCTTGCTTATAGACAGAATGCTGAAAGTATTACCAAAGATGTGATAAGATCGACATGGGTTAAATGAACAGTGGTTTTTACATGTTTAAAATATAAGTTTTTTAAACAATTAAGCTTTATGTAATAGCTAACTAAGAAACAATTATACAATAACCCAGTAAACAATACAATGTTGGGCCAACGTTGGCCCAATTCAGAGCGAAACTCTGAGCCAACGCTGTCATGCCGGTCTCGGTGTATTGGGCCAGCGAAGGCCCGACGTTGGCCCACCTCACAGATGTCCAACGGCCCTGAACAGTATAACCACGTATAAACGACTTATTGGTCTCGGCAATACTTAACGTTGCCGATGCCTTTATCGAACCGATGCCCAATTATATATCTAATATGCTTCGAAACGATATCCACTCTTATCCAATAAATAAATTCAAGAATTAAAATTGAATATTCTTACTTTTATTGGATATAAAAATACTTAGGTTATGTGCATATCAATTTAAATAATGTTACATAATCTCATTTACAAATTAAATATGAAGAAATGAAGTGATGTGTCTGGGCATCGATCCTGCAATCATGGAGCAACAATCCTGCAGTCACCTGCACCTCTGTCATTGTGCCACCGTGGATGCGTTTTCCCAAAGAAAAATTTTGATATTAAACGACTCGAAGATACTTAAAGATATTTTAAAGCTAACTTAACTATATATTGGCAAGCAACGCTTTTATAACCAAAATCACAACTTATTCTTATTACAAATTGTACATAATAAGATGGTCAAATTTTTATAGAATTGTAACTCCTTAAAAATTCCATTCTCTATGAGTTCAAATTAAAGAAAATATTTTGAGGCCATGACTCAGAATAAAGATGAAAGCTCTGTGTTGAAAGTTCAAAGTAATGAATGAATGAATCAATTAAAATTTGACCATTTGACCTATATTTTTATCCGACTATATCATACGACAGCTAATGTGAGACTCATAACAGCTTTTCTATAACTTTTTACACCCATCGAATACACATAGTTTTTATATCTAGATTTATGCATCGTTTTCATATATAATATAGATTTCGTTACTAATTTCCGATGTATTAAATTATATATCGATTCGACATCTAAAATAGGAGGAGATTTATGATGTCGATTTCAGGGTTTTTTCATGTATCGATTAAAATTAATTAATAAATTTAGGCACCCGCTGTCCTAGCTTTGAATTCGACATAAGAAGATATCGAATCGATAGACCGTTGTTTTTATATACAGGGGTTATAAAGAAGACGTGAAGACAACAGTTATACTTTCAACAATGAAGTAACTGGCTAATAACTGTCATACAAATACATTTTACTGATCGAAATCACTTAAAAAATAGAATAAGTACATATTCAACCTCAAACCGATTGTATTTTACTTACACCGTTTTAAATAACTTTTCGTACTAAATATATGAATTAACTAACGTCCAAGCTCATTTTTATGTATGAAATATATAAAGTGTTAAATTAATAATTGAAGGGATAACACGCTTATTTATACTGAACTACCAGAAACGGCTGCAATTTCAAAGATATACTTAATTGAGGATATTAAATTGGCTATTTGGTGTGACTAAAGTTGAAAGAGATCGTTTGCACCTAACCTCTCTGATTGTCTGTCGAAAAATGCAAAATAGAACCTGTAGACAAGTATAGTAAATATACTAGTTCATCAAAAACTCACTGGATTGGTTAACCAATCCCAATAAACAATGCGGCATCGTAATGACATCATCTGGATACAAGGCTTTTCTCGAAATGAATTCGAAAATAAAGCTAGAATCTGCTATCTGACATCGTTTTGGCTTCGATTCGAAGATGCCGTTATTAAAATTAATCTAAATGGAATTAGGAAGAATTTCAATTATTTATCTTGTTTTGACAACTATCATCAAATTAAATGTAAATTGTTTTTCTACATTTTATTACTACTTTACTTATTACTAATAACTTGTAGTGTTGTGACATTATGCATTTCCAAATATGCAGTATATGCACTGGGAAATGTACTGCATTTGCAACAGGTTTTATGCTTTCTGAGAAAACGCATATGCATTTGAGGAAACGCATATGTTTTGCAGATAAAACATATGCACTTAAAGATAATGCATATAAGAAAAGGCATATGCATTTGAAACAGAAAGGAAGGCAATATATTCACTTCCAGCTGTTTATCTGGTGGGAGGTTGATCAAACCCCCTAATTTATTTGTTATATACCATTAGAAGTTCTATCATTTAGTTTTCCTAATGAATATGATTTTAAATTTTTGTTCGAAAATTAGAGAATATGGTCAACTATATTGCGCCATAAAGCTAAAAGTAACACTCACAGTAATGTAAATACAGAATAGGATAATAATAGAAACAGATTATAGACACAGGTGGTCAGTATGGCAGTAGGACTTTTCCCCGACGGACTATTCCCCGCCAGGACTTTTCCCCGCATAGAATATCAGTAATTTAGGTTATTAAAGTATGATATCGATAAAACACAAAATTTATCAATAGAAAACACATTTTATTAACAGAATTTGATTCCCGTAATAATGTGCCCATATTGTTCGTTCGATTTTAAGACTGTGCCTTCATATTTTCGTATATAATTAGGAGATGTTACAAAGTACGAACATTATTGCAATACTAAGGGTTACCAAGTGTCGCAAGGACTCTAAGCAGCTTCGATTTGTTCAGTTATTTAAGGGACCGTTCCCGGGAACAATGGCAAAATTAAAGAAAAAAAATTTATTGTGTAAATAGTTGCTTTTTAACCTTCTAATAGTGTGCTAAATATCAGAGCTCTCATGTTACTCTAACCCCCTGGGGAGAGAGAGAAAGGGAAAAGGAGACCGGGGGGTAGGGAGTCAATATTTACTCTAAAAACCAACTCTCAGCGAATTATAATTCGTAATAATTAATTATCTCGATATATCTGGTATCTAACGTGCCACTAATCAGATGCACACTAAGGTATGCCCATCAGTTACCTGCAAACCTTCACAGGAGTCGTATGCAGCGTGTCAGATTATCAAACTTCCCAGTAAACACAGTCCTTTCTATTAGCTATCTACTTGTACCGATAACGTTGCTAGTTGTAGCGAAAATCGAAATTGCTTCGAAATAGATAGCTATTAGACATCCAATATTATCATCGAAATAGCAATAACAGCCATATGTATCTAAAATGAATCTTAAAGATATATTTTATGAAGATATAGTCTCATTTCTAAATTATTACTTAAAAATGATTTCTTTTCGATGGATTTTTCCATCTATCTAATAGAAAGGGTAAATATAAACTAATTGAGGATATCTATTAGAATTTTAGTGACAATCAAGACGTTTAGTTTGCGTAACGTCATCACAGCAACACTTTAATTTCAAATCTAAGGCAATTTAAGAGCGTTAAATTATAAAGAACTATTTATTTATTGCCAATATACGAAAAGAGTAATGGTTGTATTCAATTATTCAAACTACTTAACCCTAATTTTTGATTAAATGTGTTACCTTGATGACGTCACGATAACAAATCACACTATTGTTACTACTATTAATGTACTGTGTGTTCAACGGCCACTTATAATTTAGTATGATTTGAGTAGTGAGGTGGTGTGCACGCTAATTTTGCGTGCTCCAGTTTGGATCAATTTGATCATTTATTGTTCATAAATTGCTTATCAGCTGTTTTCTGAATGTGCTAGCGTTCACTGCAGAGAGAGCAGAAAATTGTGCGTACTCTCAAAAGGACGGCAAGCTCAACACTGCGTGAGGAGTGAACTGTACGACAGACTTTAAAATGTATCAGACATACAGTATGATACTTCCTGTACTATAACTTCCTTGGCTTCAGTATTCTTTGAGTGATTCGGGTGTGAAAATTGTTTTTATTAGAGCTATAACAGGTTGAACATCTGTTTCCGGTTGAATAAGAGCTTAAAACAGTGTTTACCAGCTTGTTAATTTTTGATCACCTTTTCCTTGTAATCAGTTATGTGCGTTTCATATTTTTAATTCACGAGGTTTAAAGCTTTATGTTTGTAGCTTTTCTGTCTGTTTGTACTTTAATTTCCCCCTCATGGGCTCTGTCCTGAAACTGTTTGTGGTGAAAGAAAGAAGAGGAGGAGGAGGATCTTGAGCACAGAACTGTTGTAATTTGGATTAATTATTTGTCGTTTTTTTTTCTTCTCATGATTGTTGCTTTTTAATGCTACACTCAGTTTTGGAGCATATGCGCTAGGGTTATTCTCTTCAACTAAGAGGTCTTAGATTCCAGTGTTAGGTAGACTCATAATTTGCAATTACCTCTTCATTTTCCTCTTTAATATTAAAGTTAGCTTGGTGGGCTTCATCTACTATCACTTCTTTAGCATTGAAATTTTCATAAAAATGAATTAATTCGGTACAATGGTTAATTTCCTCTCTGAATCAGTAATTGTAGTTCGTCTATTTTTCATGTATTTCAGATTCTATAATTAATTTAAATATGTCGATACTTATAATAAAAAATTAAATATAAATGATTATCTTCTTTATCTCCTTTTTCTTAGTTTCTGTAACTTCAATATGTTTACTAATTGGTTTGGTATAGTATTAATAAATAAACCGGCAGTATATTATGTGAAGATAGCTTATTGGAAGAGAAAAGATACCAGGAATTGTATTGCTAAAACTTAGATAATTGAAAGAGAATTCGCTTCAAAATAGATTTCTTTCAGATACCGAATCGCTGTGCATCGTACTTTCTTTTAGAAATCTTTAAGTAATCAAATCGACAAAACAAGAAATAAAATATCTAATTTTTAGCTCTCTTTTTCGTTTCTATTTCATTACTTTGTGTTTACTTATAGCAATCGAAAAGAAACCAGGAATAGATTATGGAAGATATCTTATTGAAAGAGATAAGATACCAGGAATTGTATTACTAAAACAGAGCTAATTGAAAGAGATTTCGCTTCAAAATAGATTTCTTCAAGATACCGAATCGCGGTGCACCGTATTTTCCTTTAGAAATCTTTAAGTAATCAAATCGACAAAACGAGAAATAGAATATCTATCTTTTAGCTTAGAGCGCACATGTCTTTTTCGTTTCTACTTCATTACTTTGTGTTTTCTGGTTTGAATGGGATTTTCTATTAGTTCAGAGATTTAAAAATCTTGTAATTCAAAAGCCTAAGGCGTCTACAATTTTGAAGCTACGGCATTGCGATTTTTTGCTTTCGATGCTCCCTAGAATGCTCTACAAGCTGTGGAAGAGTTTTATTTAATTTTCGAATTATTTAAAAAAAAATTGAATTTTTAAATTTATATATATATTTTTTTTTTTCACTAAAATTTTCAGTAATTCGAAATCCAATTGTGGAGAATCGAATGCAAAAAACCATAATGTCATAGCTACAAAATTGTAGTATCCATTTATTAATTTACACACTGTTCGAAATTTGTTCGAAATTCGAATAACTCGTTTTCTTTGGGTCGAATCGAAAAAATGTCATGACAAACATCTTAGAATTCATTTTATATATGTGTACAAAGCTTCACAACCGTAGCTTCAATAATAAAAAACTTTTCAAAATCTGGGAACGGTGCCCTTAAACTCTGTAGTTTTCTATATCGTGAATTTATTATTTTATTTTTCAGCTATACATAAAATGGCGATCTATTAACTACTCGTTCAAATTTATGTTTTTCCCGATCATTATACATACCTCATAATTAATAAACCTACTATAGATTTTTATTACACTAAATATTGACCTCTTTTTTAGTGTCCTTTATCTAATAAGTATATTTAATATTTATCTATATATGTATATTTAATATTTGTACCTTAAAAATCTTACAATGTTTTAGCCATTATTATGAAAATACCTAAGTAAGTTAGAGTGTAGAAATCTTTAAATCAAGACTTTTCGCGTAGTCAGGTTTCAGAACGATTTATATATATTGTCGTTCATTTTCCCTAAAATTCTCAAACGAAAACTAATAATCGAGGAGTAACCAATACAAAACTGGTTCGGTTCAAAAAATTGGTGGTGACCCATTTTCAGTCAACTAGGAACCTATTCCCATGTGACTATAATATTAAAGATTAAAAAAAAAAAAAAAGGTCTGTTATTTGAGACGGCAGACTTCGGCATATAATTTCGTAGCAACGAATTTATTTTTCAAAACTATTTATTTTCGAAAATTAAAATTAGAATCTCAACATTAAATTATCTTCCAGAGTCTAGTTTTAAATAAATCTGGCGGGGAAAAGTCCGCGGGCGAGGAATAGTCTGGCTGGGGATAGTCCGTTTCCCGTGATTATATACCTAGTTTCTGTTCTTAAATAATTGGTAGCCATGAAAATTCACTTCACTAATATAGTATCCTATAGTGCCAACAATTTAATTTATCTTTCTCTGAAACAATTGAGTCTTTTGAAATACTTGACATTTTAAATTTGGAGCATTACTATTAAATGCATAATAATTCATAATATATGCAAATTCATATTAATAATTAATTTAGGAGTTTAACGTCTGCTTCGGAACCAAAGGCCATTACGCTGACGTCAAAAGGAAATTAAATACAAGGGACTAGAAGAAGCAGTCAGAAAGGAAAGTGGTTCTATATGGAACAAAGTCACTTACTACTGTCGGTGACAATGCTCATGGATGCAGAAAAGCTACTCAGTGAATGCAGTGACGAAAAGGGACACAAAACAACGGTGGCTGCACTTACGGTTGGAAGAGGAAAGTGAAGAGGTGATAGAAAGTGAACCCTACGAGCCTACCAAACCCAAAAATCAAAGACCTCGTAGTTGAAGAGCATACCAATCCTCTAAAAATGCAAGTAGCGTTAAAAAATGATAGATATAATAAAAATGAAGAAAAAGACAATCAAAATTACAACAGTTCGGGGCCCCAGGGACGCCACCCCCCTTCTCTTCCATTCGTCACAGACAGCTTCAGGATAGGCATATTGATAAAAGTATATGCATGCTTATAAATGCATATGCAAATTGGCAAATGCATATGCATATTGGTAAATGCATATGCATATTGCTAAATACATATGCATATTGTTAAATGCATATGCATATTTATAATTGCATATGCATGTTCACAAATGCATATGCGAATCAAATAAGCATATTTGTTTTTTAGAAAAGCATATGCAAAATATGCTATGTAAAACAAATATGCTATAAGTAAACACCAATACTGTTTATCTTTTATTAAAGCTATTTGAATGAACAATTATTTTAGGTTATTGAATAAAATAAACTATTACCAAGTTGTAGCTTAATCCATTTAATTTGGAGATTTTGAATGCTGTAATTTGATGGAATTTTTATTTCATCAGGTTATTTATTTGTTTGTTTGTATTCAGTTTGAAATTTTAAGCCTAATTCACAAGCAGTTATATCATAAATCTAAAAATCTTTGCTTGCTTTAATTTCGTAAATTCTCAATTGCAGCTATATGCTTATATTTAACAAAAAATACATTACAGTAAAATTTGATGAGTATGAAAATGAATGACGAGATATATCTTTTATTTCTTAATTAAACGTAACATCGCTGAAGTATGTAAAGGAAAAAAGATACAAACGTCTACGTCTCTCAAGAGATAATCTAAAGAAAAGTTTCTCAAGGAACATTAAAATTATTGCAGTTTTAATGGAATGGAAAAATATATTTTTTAAAGGAGCCTTGATAGTTAATTACCTTGCAAGTAAATAAATAAATTGATATGATCAATGTCGTCTATTTAATCATTAAGAGAATGATAAGAATTGCTCAACTTGTACTATAATTGGAGTAAAACTAAAATTTATGACAACTGGAGAGTTTAAAATTAAGGCTCCGTCATTTCGATACAATTAATTCTAGTTATAAAATTAAGCTATATATTTAAAGGTTGGGTATAATTTAAATAACTATTTAAATTTCATTTATATATTTCTAAAAATAAATAGTTACAATATAAAATAATGCTAGATTACATATCATTAGGTTTTTAATATATTCTACGTTACGTGCTAATCTATACAATTTAGTTCAGTATTTTATTTCCTTAATTTTCACAGAAATCTCGTTACAAATTTATAAGAGACGTAAAATCTAAATCATAGAATTGATATCATAGATGGGTTAACACGCAAATAAAAAATTGTTGCGTAATAAATGATTCATCAATGAATCAGGATATTTATTATCACAAGTAAGTCTAGAACTGTATATACAAAAGGTAACTATCCAGAGCTTTCAACACGATGTATCACACAGCACTATTTAAATAAACATGAAAATTCTTCCGCGGTGACGTCATACTTCTGTTATTGGGATACGCGGGGAACGTGTTTAGAATTTTGAATTAAAAATGAATGAATCTTATAGATTAGTAGAATGGTAAGTGCAGATGAAGAACATTGGGGGATGAAACTAGACTTCTTTTCGGTGATATTAACTGGTCAGAATACTTTAAAAGTTATCAACTAGTAAAACAGATAATTTTTCAAACTTCATGGTATACTATTAAATAATTTGATAATAGCCAAGTAATTTGTATATTTTATTCTAAATGAGAAGTGTTCCGCAAGAAAAAATTACACCATATGATTTTATAAGAAAATTTCAAATAAACATTTGCTACGAACCTACAGATAGATGCATGAGCGTCTTAGTTTGAAATATTGTGATAAGAGTGTGTTTCGAATTTGAAAAATCTTGCAAAATATTTCAGCAAAGGAATAAGAGGAGTGACACCTTGCAAAATATCAGTTTTTGCTATTTCCTTTGACGTCACCGATTCAAAACTACCAAATTAGATTACATGACATATATATCTAATTTCTGAACAATGTGAATTCGACCCTTATTCGGTTAAGTTAAGATTTTCCACATTCGAGTTGCAAGGTAGAAACAAGAATTGATAGAAAACAAGAATAAAGGAAACTAGAACGCATAGATTAAAATCCTTTTTGTGATAAGAGTGTGTTTCGAATTTGAAAAATATTGCAAAATATTTCAGCAAAGGAATAAGAGGAGTGACACCTTGCAAAATATCAATTTTTGCTATTTCCTTTGACGTCACCGATGTGGCCTTTGGGTCCGAAGCAGTTACCTTTTTAAAAAGAAGAGTTTAAATTGAGTGAAGAAAAAGAATTAATATTTTCATATTTTGTTCATCCTTACAAGTTAAGCAGAACAGAACTATTTTCGTAATTTACAAGTAGCTATAGGGTTAAATTGATGTTAAGCATTAGAAACATAGTATTTTTTAAGCACTGCATTTATCTTCCAATAATTTGAGACTGATAGATAAAGTCTATAATTCCAATCCGTAGAATACTTACTACAGTCAATACTACAAAGGAATATATTACAAACTAATTGAAAAAAAAACGAATTAAATTCAACGAATTTAACTCCAATTACCCATTAAGAAAAAGGAGATTTGCACTGCTGTCGCTTGTTTCTTCAGCTTTCTTGTGAGGGGAAGTGATCTGGTCATAGGTAGTGGTCTTTCGAGTTCCACCTAGCGAATGCTCTCTTCATTGAACTGGAAACAAATTTAATTATAATGTATTAGTTATTGAATAGTATGTTTGATGCGAATATAATGGTTTCAAGCATTTGTCAAACGAAAAATAATACAAAGGACTTTAAATATAAATCTAGAAGTCAGATTGGAAAGTTTAAATTATCTTTAATGGAATGTAACAGAAAGAGAAACAAGCGAAAGCGGTTGTAAGAGGAAAATGAACAAACAGATATAGCAGAAACTTGTTTCAAATTAAATTAATAAACAATCTAAGACTCAATTGTTATCCCTCTATATAGCTTTACTACAATTAACAGTGAATTTCAATGAAAAGAAAAAAAGCACGGTCATCATCATAATTTGCAATAGTTCGTATTGAAAATTCCTTTGCCTCTTCCTTCAATTAATGACAGTTACTAAGTGTCAATCTGTAGAAGTTCAAAAAATGAAACATGAATATCTTACATTTCTACGATTATGATATTTTTATTAGTATAAGTAATCAATAATTAATCACTGTTAATTTTAGTAGGGCTTTAACATCTGCTTTGGACCCAAAGGCCACATCGATGACGTCAAAGGAAATTAAATACAAGGGACTGGAAGAAGCAGTGGCTCCATGAACAAATGACAATACTCTTAGATACAGAAAAGCTGCTCCGTGAATGCATTCACTTAACAAGTAATAAAAAAGGACATCATTTAAACAACAGGGGCTGCACTCACGGATGGAAGATTAACATGAAAAGATGATAGTAAATGAAGCCTACACAAAAATAGCATTAACTAGTGCTATCCTCCAAGACTGCAATTGGCGTTAAAAAAAATGATGAACATTATAAAACTGAAAAAGAAACCATTACCTAATAATCCAAATTACAAGAGTTCGGGGCCAAAGAGACCCCTTTCTCTTTCATTCACCACAAGAAAGCTTCAGGATAGAGCTACTGTGCCTTATCAATAAATAAAATTGTAATGAAGAAATTGATATATGTCATACTTTCATTGCTAAACTGACTGAATTAAGTTTCCTGTACAAAAATTAAAGAGAATTTGGTTTTTAGAGTTACAAGCTGAGAATTACGAGAAAAAGAAATTAAGATTAAGAAATCACATTTTTTAGAGAAACAACGTTAACCCTTCAACACTAACCTTGACCATATCCAGCTGTTCAGAAAATTATTCATGGGCTTTCCCTTTTTATAGTGAAAAATTACTATAATATCTAATATCTTAATATGGAGTTCATACTTATGTGCATATAATGAGACTTTAAAATCCTGAAAAAGATTATTAAATTAAAACGTATAAGTAAGAAGGTTTAAGTTGTTAGTATACCTCAAAAACATTATTATCAAATTACATAAGACAATAGTTAAAATAAATACAAGGAACCAAGAAAAATCAGCATTAAAGGAGCGTAACCCAAGACAAAATACCTAACCTTTAACTCAATGAAAATGCTCATGGATACGTAAAAGTTACTCGACGAAAATTATCACTCACTAACGAATATGACGTAAACCGGTAGCTATTTACGAATAAAAGAAGCATATATATATAATGAAGCATAAATATAATGAAGCAATGTTAATAAAGCATATACCAACTACCTCGAGTCCTAGACTAGGGTCAAGTAGGTTGGCACTTTAACTAATTGCGCTCTCTTATCTCAGAAGCATTATTAACCATCAAGCACTCTTGAAATAAATAAAATCTAGCACAAAATGAGCTTATTATGATGTTCAACAATGCAATATATATTTATTTCAGAAGAATTTTGAGGCTTTTTCAATAGGGCAGCAGTTAGAAATTATAAGACCGCAATTTGCCTGTGTGACCCTATAGTCTCAAGAGGCTTGAATAATTTTTTTTAGTTAAACATTACAGCTCAAAGAAATTCAAAAGAATTTCAGCACAATTAAATAGGTAAAGTAAAATTCAGTAGTTTTTTTTTAAATAAAGTGTTTAATGCAGCATTGCTTTAAGATTCCAGTGGAGAGTAATTTAAAGAAGTGTATAAAATCTAATTTAATTATTTTGTAATCTGTTCCAAATATCGACATTTTGCAGGTTTAGATACCTATAAAAATGGTTCACTAACTATGATTTATTTAAGTATAAAATATTTCTGAAGATCTGTATCATCTCAAAGTCCAGAAGTAAAAATGTGAAAGTTTTAAAAGCACAAATTTTGGTAATAAATTTTAAATTCCATTAGGTGTATTCAGATGTAGTTGTGTATTATGAAGAACACTAAAAGCTATTTGAACTTTCAGGAGTAAAAACGAAATTTAAAAAAGTACCCAGTCAATATATGGAAATAGGTATGCTCTTGAAAGCAAGCAAATATGTGAAATAATTATTGATTCATTTATCGGAATGATCTGAAAAACAGAACCCATGGTATTGAGCTGTACTTCGTATCAGCTATAAGCTAAATGCAAAAAATAAACAAGAGAAAAAAATATTTAGAGTCCATATCTAAAGAAAACAAATTTGAAAAACTAGCTGCCTTGTGAATATATCAATTTCAAGGATTAAGCTGCCTAAAAATGAAAGCATTTAATAATTTTCAGAGTTAGAAACTAGCGCTTGAAAATTTGAGTCTAGATTAAGAAAATAAAAGTGAGAACAATTAATTGACAGATGTATAAGTAAAAGACACAGTTCCATATGAACATGGCAAAAAAAATAGAATTTAGCAAGAAAGACTGAAAAATAACAAAGTTTTCAAGCCAAGTGAAATTAATATCTAAAGAAAAGATTGTTTTTCTTCCTGCCTAAAACACAAGTTTTTAAAAAGAGAGAGAGAGAGTAAAATTTGATGACCTTTCATCTTGACGGCTGAGGGCGAAATGTCCCGAACTGCGTTAAAACGAACGGAATTTTCTTACAAACGGGGTTAAAATGTGAATTTGGGGTAGCGTACGATAAACCATAGTAAATAAATAGAGAAGTATACTAAGTTTCGAATTCATTGACGGTGAACTTGATCCATTCTTCAGAAACGATGTAAACAAATGGCGTCGCATAGAGTACTCTCATGTATTATAAGTATTATCCCAACAAACATATGAATGTCGATTCGATGCCGTTTGCTGTCGAATTCGTAGCGCTAACGGCGGGTATCGACTTAGCAACCATTTCGACTCATAGTAGATATCGGAATGTCTGTTTCTAAATGATATCTGAATTTACACTTTGAGTAGAAACACTAAAACCGATACATGGTTTTAACAGTATCATCTTGACGTCGGCATGTCTGTTTCCAAACGATATCTGAATTTATACTTTGACCAGAAGTGCGAAAACAGATACGTAGTTTTAAAAAAATCGTTTCAAATTTGGAAATTCATTTTCTTATCTTCCTGTTATATAATACGTATAGAAATGTAGGAATTATTTTTATTCAATTGGATTGTACCTTTCTACATAACGTACGTTGTGCTCCCTTTAAACTATACCCAATAATTAATACATTTATAGGGGACTACGGCAGTTGTTAAGGTACGATCGGGCATTGACACGCTAGTGCGACTGTACAATGGATCAACGTAAAGTAAGCGATATTGGAACATCGGTTGTTGAACAGTGCTCCTCCAGTACCGTGAAAATGAAATGGATAACCAATCAAGTGATTTTTAGATGACCAGTGCATTTATTGTTATGAATCTATTCTAGACTGCTTATTGTAAATAAACCGCGAGGGGTTCCTGAAGCTGTCTTTGGTGAATGGAAAAGAAGGGGGGTGGCGTCCCTTGGGACTCAAACTGTTGTAATTTGGATTATGTATTGTCTATTTTATGTTTACCATGTGTATAGTGTTTTTAACTCTCCATGCAGTTTTAGAGGATAGCGCTAGGATTACGCTCCACAATTACGTACGAGGTCTTAAATTTTGTGTTATGTAGGCTCGTAGACTTCATTTACTATTACCTCTTCATTTTCATCTTCCATCCTTGAGTGCAGCCACCGGTGCTTGTGACCATTTTTGTCACATTCCTTGGTAAGTGACAGCATTCACGGAGTAGTTTTTCAGCATCCATGAGCGTCGTGACATTGTCCATGGAGCCACTTTCCTTTCTGACTGCTTCTTCCAGTCCCTTCTATTTAATTTCCTTTTGACGTCAGAGACATGGACTTTGGTTCCGAAGCAGACGTTAAACTCATAATAAACGTAAATAATAAAAAGTTGATGGGCTATTTAACATGTTCCATTTTAGAGTAAATTTTGTGTTATCGGACCGTTCCACATTTTCGAATATGTAAGAAATAAATATAATAATTATCATTATTAAATTCTTACTTAAATTGGTATCCATGATACCAGTACGTAAAATACAAGTTTGTAAATAAAAATCAATACATAAATAATTTTTCTACGTAAAGTGCTGAACCCCATATCCGATAACTTGAGCTTTCACCTACTGCCAAAAGCTGCAAATGAGACGATTAAACTTCAGTGATTCACATTATAGATAATTAAACTTGAAGTGGTAATCGGACTCAATAGATCTATATATAATAATCATTATTTAACTTTTACTTCAATTGGTATCATACCTTCAGCTATTATATTACTAATTAAATAGTAGTTAAATAATAATGATCATATTTTCCTTTATCACGTGTTCGAAAATATAGACCCTAATAATAACTTGGAACATATACCCTACTGCTAAAAATATTTCACAGAGCACAAAATTCCTGTTTGTTCAATGTACACAATTATTATATAAGTCAAAATATCAAACTAATTACTCAACTATCATGACCTACATTTACTGAGTGAGAGTTAATCTATGATCAAATTTTAATTAATGCATTCATTACTTTGAACTTTCATCACAGAGCTTTCATCTGTATTCTAAGCCGTGGCCTCAAAACATTTTCTATAATTTGAACTCATAGAGAACGAAATTTTTAAGGTGTTACAATTATATAAAAATTTGACCAACTAGGTTACTATTCGTAATAAGAATAAGTTGTGATTTAGGTCATAAAAGCGGTGCTTGCCTGTATTGTTCTATTCACTTTAAAATATCTTTAAGTATCTCCGGGTCGTTTAATATCAAATTTTTTTTTCTAGTCAAATGCATCCACGGTGGCAAAGTAACAGAGCTACAGGCACGACGAAGGTTGGACCCACGAACGATACCCGGACACGTCACTTCATTTCTTCCCATTTAATTTATATATAACATTATGTAACATAATCAAATTGGTATGCATCTAAACGTAAAATACGTTATATCAATGAAGTAAGTGTTTTCTTTTAATTTATTTATTTATTGTATGCAATTGGATATCGTTTCGAAGCATATTAGATATATAATTAGGCGTCTGTTCGATGGAGAATCCATATGTATGGTGGATGTCGTAGTTTATCTTTCTATTCAACGTTGTTATAACTGTATCGCTTCGATGCCAAATATACTTGATATGATGCGGTTTAGCGGTGCAAACGGATATCTGATTGATGTTTTCTTGATGTCACCATGTCTAATTTGTTACTGGTATTCGATGTCGGAAGAGAGGTTACACAGAGTCGTTTAGACATCGAATAGATACATTCATGTTTGCTGGGTATATATGTCATGAATTTCGTCCTAGTTCTCACTAAAAGACCGTAATTTTCTCCAAGATTTTAATCATAGAAAAGAATCAGTGTCCCTGAGCTATGAATTAAGTGGCTCCGAGTTATGAAGAAACTAAAATTTAATAACTCAGGAGTTTCACTGTATTTTTATAAGACTAAATCGAATACAAATCGTTTTTATATCTAGATTTATGCATCGTTTTTATAGAAAAATATCTGTCTATCGATTTCGTTACTAATTTTCGATGTATTAATTTAAAATATATTTTGATTCGACATCTAAAATAAAAGGAGATATCCCAACAAACATATGATTGTCGATTCGATGCCGTTTGCTGTCGAATTCGTAGCGCTAACGGTGGGTATCGACTTAGCAACCATTTCGACTCATAGTAGATATCGGAATGTCCGTTTCTAAATTATATCTGAATTTACACTTCGAGTAGATATATGAAAACCGATACATGGTTTTAACAGCATCATCTTGACGTCGGCATGTCTATTTCCAAACTATATCTGAATTTATACTTCATCCAGAAGTGCGAAAACAGATACGTAGTTTTAAAAAAATCGTTTCAAATTTGGAAATTCATTTTCTTATCTTCCTGTTTTATAATACGTATAGAAATGTAGGAATTATTTCCATTCAATTGAATTGTACCTTTCTATATAATATAACATACGTAGTGCTCCCTTTAAACTATACCCAATAATTAATTTCAATTTATGGGGTACTAACGACACTACGGCATTTGTAAAGGTACGATCGAGCATTGACACGCTAGTGCGATTGTACACTAGATCAACGAAAAGTAAGCGATACTGGAACATCGGTTGTTGAACAGTGTTCCTCCAGTACCGTGAAAACGAAATGGATAACCAATCAAGTGATGAATCTATTTTAAACTGCTTATTGTAAATAAGCCCTGAGGAGTTCCTGAAGCTGTCTTTGGTGAATGGAAGAGAAGGGGTGGCGTGCCTTGGGTCCCAAACTGTTGTAATTTGGATTACGTGTCGTCTATTTTATGTTTATCATGTTTTTAACTCTCCATGCAGTTTTAGAGGATAGCGCTAGGGGTATGCTCTACAATTACGAAGTCTTAGATTTTGTGTTAGGTAAGCTCGTAGACTTCATTTACTATCACCTCTTCATCTCCCTCTTCCATCCTTGAGTGCAGCCACCGGTGCTTGTGACCATTTTTGTCACATTCCTCGGTAAGTGACAGAATTCACGGAGTAGCTTTTCAGCATCCATGAGCGTCGTGACTTTGTCCATGGAGCCACTTTCCTTTCTGATTGCTTCTTCCAGTCCCTTGTATTTCATTTCCTTTTGATGTCAGCGACATGGATTTTGGTTCCGAAGCAGACGTTAAACCTCTACTAAACGTAAATAATTAAAAGTTGATGGGCTATTTAACATGTTCCATTTTAGAGTAAATTCTGTGTTATCGGACGGTTCCACATTTTCGAATATGTAAGAACTAAATATAATAACTATCATTATTAAATTCTTACTTAAATTGGTATCCATGATACCAGTACGTAAAATACAAGTTTAGAAATAAAAATCAATGCATAAATAATTTTTCTACGTAAAATGCTGAACTCCATATCCGATAACTTGAGCTTTCACCTAGTGCCAAAAGCTGCAAATGATACGATTAAAATTCAGTGATTCACATTATAGATAATTAAACTTAAAGTGGTAATCGGACTCAATAAATCTATATATAATAATCATTATTTAACTTTTATTTCAATTGGTATCATACCTTCAGCTATTATGTTACTAATTAAATAGTAGTTAAATAATAATGATTATATTTTCCTTTGTCACGTGTTCGAAAATATAGACCCTATTAATAACTTGGAACATATACCCTATTACTAAAAATATTTTGCAGAGCACAAAATTCCTGATTGTTCAATGAAACACAATTATACAAGTCAAAATATCAGACAAATTACTTAACTATTATGACCTATATTTACTGAGTGAGAGTTAATCTATGGTCAAATTTTAATTAATGCATTCATTACTTTGAATTTTCACCACAGAGCTTTCATCTGTATTCTAAGTCGTGGCTTCAAAACATTTTCTTTAATTTGAACTCATAGAGGACGAAATTTTTAAGGAGTTACAATTATATAAAAATTTGACCAACTCATTACTATTTGTAATAAGAATAAGTTGTGATTTTGGTTATAAAAGCGGTGCTTGCCTGTATTGTTCTATTCACTATAAAATATCTTTAAGTATCTCCGGGTCGTTTAATATCAATTTTTTTTAGTAAATTTCATCCACGGTGGCAACATGACAGAAGTATTGGCACGAGCACGGATGAACCCACGAACGATACCCAGAAACATCATTTAATTTCTTCCCATTTAATTAACACATAACATTATGTAACATTAATCAAAATGATATGCATCTTAACGTACAGTACGTTCAATCAATGAAGTAAGAGTTTTCATTTTTAATTTATTTGTTTATTGGATGCAAGTGGATATCGTTTCGAAGCATATTAGATATATAATTAGGCGTCTGTTCGGTGCAGAATCCCTATGTATGTTTGATGTCATTATTTATCTTTCTATTCAATGCTGTTATAACGGTATCGTTTCGATGCCAAATATACTTAATATGATGCGGTTTAGCGGTGCAAATGGATATTGGATTGATGTCTACTTGATGTCACCATGTCTAATTTGTTACTGGTATTCGATGTCGGAAGAGAGGTTATACAGAGTCGTTTAGACATCGAATAGATAAGCATGAATAAATGGATATCACAGGGAATGAGACCAGGCTTCCTGGGAATGATGAGAACTCCACTGATAGTGATGAGAACTGCCGTGATGAGAACTACATTGGTGCGAAGTTATTTGAATCTGAAAATAATTACAAACAAATTGATTAAATAATCTCTGATATTGACTTAGAATTACGCTACAAACAATTATTAACAAGATAAAACAAATTGAATAGATTTTATTTTAATCTCATACTATAATATTTTTTTTACCTTAGTAAGGGTTTAACATCGTGCTTCAGTCATATCGTGACTATTTCGCTGACGTTAGGAAATTAAATACAAAGGACTATAGAAGAAGCATTCAGAAAGTAAAGTGGCTCCATGAACAAATGCACTTACCATCGTTGGTGACAATTCTCATGGATGCAGAAAAGCTAATCCGTGAATGCAGTCACTTACCAAGGAATGTGACGAAACGGGACGCAATCACCGGTTGCTGCACTCACGGATGGAAAAGGAAAATGAAGAGATGATAGTAAATGAAGCCTACGAGCCTACCTAACACAAAAATCTAAGACCTCGTAGTTGAAGAGCATGACCCTAGCGCTATCTTCCAAAATCCTGAACAATGTGTATTCGAAGCACATTTGGTTATGTTAAAAGTATCCACATTCGAGTGGCAAGGAAGAAACAAGATTTAAGAGAAAACAAGATTAATGGAAAGTAGAACACATATAAATTAAAATCTTTACTGTGATCAGAGTGTGTTTCAAATTTTAAAAATCAAACTTACAAAATATTTACCCAAAGTACTAAAAAGAGTGACACCTCGATCTAATATTTTTAATTTTTTCTTTATGTTGATGAATTAAGAGGTTATATCGCGAACAATGGAAAGAAAAGGATAATTTAAAATGAGTGAAGAAAAGACAACAAAGCTATTTTTGGAAATTGCAAGATAAGGTTGAATAGATGTTTAGCATTAGAAACGTGGTTTTATAGAAACGCTACATTTACCTTCCATTACTCGAGACTAACTGTTAGATAAAGTTCCAATCCGTAGAATACTTACTACAATTAATGCTAGAAAGGACTATATTACAAACTAATTGGAAAAAAGTCGAATTAATTTAAACGAAACTAAAGAACTCTACAAAAGAGATAATTGAATTTTACTAATTTCTTGTAATTAAATATTGGTCATTTTTTTAAATAAGATTGTAGCTTTATGGAAACAGAAATTGTACTGAAAAAGGGTAATACATATTTGCCTCAAAAATGGAAGGAAGTATTTAATTTTATTTTATTTGTTGTCAAAGGAGATGCAAAGAACGAAACTGTAAAATAGAAAAAATGAAAGACAATAAGTTGAAAATACTGAACAATGTCACTAAACTACTTAATTTTTATTTAAATGTTCAAATATGAATGTCACAAGGACTAATGAAATATTGTAGAAACTCATTTTAGCGGCAAGTTACATGTTGAAGTAATCTAGGATATTGTATAAATTAAGCCATTCGTATTATCAGTAAATTTTAAAAGAGTTTAAACGTTTTTTTTAGTTTAATGATTTAATGAGTCAAGAATTCCAAACTAGGCTATAAACAAAAAGCTAAAGTTAAAAAAATTTGTTGATACAACTATAATTATATATTTTCCTTAGAACGACCATTATACTCTCTCAATAGATGTTAAAAAAATTGTATACTAGTAACTATATAAGAGTTTAATTAATTATTACCAGTACTCTGAATATTTGCAAATTTTAATACTAGCAAAATAAATAACCGTTTATCACCATGAAGTGGATATGAACAATCAGTATTTAAGAATTCAGTATTTCAGAAACTACAGAAACCATAAGTTGTGTATTTACAATTACCAATTGTAAAGTATTTGAACGAAATAATTTACAATTGCCAATCAATTTAATTGGAAGTTTTTAGGCCATATCGCTGATATTGAAAAGAAATTGAATATATATGGGGCTTGAAGTAACAGTTAGGAAGGAAAGAGACTCCATGAAAGAATAAACTACCACCAGTCGGAGACCACGCTCATGGATGCAAAAAAAAAAAAAAAAAATCCCTGACTGCAGTCACTTACCAAGGAATTTGACGAAAAGAGTCACAGGCACCGGTGGCAGCACTCACAGGTGAAAAAGGAAAATGAAGAGGTGATAATAAATTAAGTCTACCGGACACAAAAAAAAAACCATAGCGTTATCCTCAGAAACTACAATTAGCCACAAAAATGATAAGCCTGAAGCTGTTGTGCCCTTCTCTTATATTCACCTCAACAGATTGAGGATACAGCCACTGGGGGCTTTACAATTAGCCTACTATATTATATCTTTAAACAATTTTCATACATTTTTAAATTATATATTTATGAAACATAACTGATACGAATAACTTTGCTAATTAGATCAGTTATCACTGAACTAATAGAAATTTGTCCTTACCAATTATTAGGAAAGGGAAATTTGCACTGCTGTCGTGTTTCTTCCGCTATCTTGTGAGGAGAAGTGATCTGGTCATAGGTAGTGGTCTTTCGAGTTCCACCTAGCGAATGCTCGCTCTCTGCATTGAACTGGAAACAAATTTTAATAATATAAATTAGTATATTAATTATTGTTATTGAATAGGTTTGATGCGAATATAATGGTTTCGAGATTTCGTTAATCGGAAAAAAATAGAAAAGACCTTAATATAGATCTAGCAGTTAGATTGGAAAGAGACGCCGTGAATGGAATGAAAGACTCTTCAATGGAATGTTACGGAATGAGAATCTAGTGATTGCGGAAGTAAGAGAAAAATGAACAAACAGGGTGCAAAAACATATGGAAAATTATATTAATAAACAATCTAAGACTACATTGTTATCCCTATCTAGTCCTATTCTACAAAACAGTGAATTTCAATGAAACAAAAAGGAAAAAAAACTTGATCATCATCCAATTTGCAACTGTTCGTATCGAAAAATTCTTTGCCTCTTTCTTCAATTCATGACTGTTACATAGAGTTATTCGTTAAAAACTCTCATAAATGCAACATGAATATCTTACATATTTACTATTATTAATCTAAGATATTTTTTTTAGTATAAAGTTATTAATAAACAAGACATAACACCTCGGGTGATCCCAACAAACATATGAATATTCGATGCCATTTGCTGTCGAATTCGTAGCGCTAACGGTGGGTATCGACTTAGCAACCATTCCGACTCATAGTAGATATCGGAATGTCTGTTTCTAAATGATATCTGAATTTACACTTCGAGTAGAAACACGAAAACCGATACATGGTTTTAACAGCAGCATCTTGACGTCGGCATGTCTGTTTCCAAACGATATCTGATTTTATACTTCGACCAGAAGTGCGAAAACAGATTCCTGTTTTATAATACGTGAAGAAATGTAGGAATTATTTCTATTCAGTTGGATTGTACCTTTCTATAACGTAGTGCTCCCTTTAAAATTAATACACTTATAACTTATAAAGGACTACGGCAGTTGTAAAGGTACGATAAGGCATTAGCACGCTAGTGCAATTGTACAATGGATCAACGTAAAGTAAGCGATATTGGAACATCGGTTGTTGAACAGTGTTCCTCCAGTACCGTGAAAATGAAATGGATAACCAATCAAGTGATTTTTCGATGGCCAGTGCATTTGTTGTTATGAATCTATTCTAAACTGCTTATTGAAAATAAGCCCCGATGGGTTCCTGAAGCTGTCTTTGGTGAATAGAAGAGAAGTGGGGTGGCGTCCCTTGGGACCCAAACTGTTGTAATTTAGATTATGTATAGTCTATTTTATGTTTATCATGTTTTTAACTCTTCATGCAGTTTTAGAGGATAGCGCTACACAGAGAAAAAAGTTTACTCATATTTAATGGGTCAACAATTTATGCTTTGAATCAATTTATTACGTGAGTTGGTTTGACTATATTCATGTTTTCATGTATGTCAAAACAACTATGACGAGTGTGTCACCAAACATAGTTAATTCAAATCATTTTATGGATTGAATCAACTTACTATGAGAGTTGGAGTTACATTTTGGGAGTTTGAACATATGTTAAAACAACTAGGACATAGTGTGTTGAAGTAACTCACAAAGATTGTCAATTCAATGTATCTGGTGTATGAATTAACTTACTATGAGAGTTGACGCTACTTTATTAAGTTTAGGTGCGAGTTAAATCAACTATGACATAGTGTGTTATAGTAACCCACAAAGACTGTTAATCCAGTGTATTCTGCAGTGTATGAATTAACTTACTATGAGAGTTGTCGCTACTTTTTTGTAAGTTTAGGTGTGAGTTAAAACAACTATGACATAGTGTGATAATGTAACCCACAAAGACTGTTAATCTTATTTATCTGGTGTATAAATTAACTTACTATGAGAGTTAGTGCTACTTTTTTTTTTAAGTTTAGATGTGAGTTCAATTAAATGAGTAAGTGGCAACTTATGCTTTCCTCAAAGCTAATTTATTCGCATAACACTTTTCAGTTTAAATCTTGTTTCAAGTGTGTTACGTGTTGAATGTGAACGCTCCTCAATACTATTTTAGTTCAAGTGCAAACAATAGCGTTATATGCATTAAATAGTATTATCGCTGTCGATCGATTATTAATTAATTCCATTAATAAATTGATAAATGTCTGCCTAAATATTCTAAAATATTGGTGATTGATAGTTTGGTGGCTTTATATAGGTAGTTATTTGAAGAGCTGATTATCAGTATATAGCTTTTATAATAATAAATTTTGATTACTGCCTTCCAGTTTGTAAACTGATATCCAAACTAATTTTCCTAGATTATTATATGTTAACTTATTTAAGCATCATACCTACCTAGCTGTTTTTTTCAGTGTCAATACCTTCTACATGGGGTACGGTCAAGAGCCCCCCCGGTCATGAGCCCCCCCGGTCACGAGCCCCCCCGATCATGAGCCCCCCCGATCATGAGCCCCCCTTGGTCATGAGCCCCCCGGTCACGAGCCCCCTCTCCCTCCCTGTTTTTTTAATCCTTATTTACCTAGTTATAAACAAATGAAGAATTACTTAGATAGAACTAACTGAGAGTTACTAATGTAGTTTGTTGTATCCGCTAGTTTGTTGTACTGCACACTTCATGATTGTTTAATGACCTGGCAGGGGGGTTGGGGGGGCGGCACGCCCCCCGATATACATATATTTTATGTCTGTTCAGTAATGAACTACAAAAGTGTCAATAAGGATTAAATAGTATAGGTAAATAAGGATTTAAAAACAGGGAGGCTCGTGACCGGGGGGCTCTTGACCGGGGGGTGGGGGCTCTTGACCGGGGGGGCTCATAACCGGGGGGGCTCATGACCGGGGGGCTATGACCTACACCTCTTCTACATAGGCTAGGCAGTTACTGCGCTGTCCTCAGAATAGGGTAAGTTCCAAATTATCAGGCGATTTCAAATTTTCGGTCACGTATGAAATGTAGTATATAGCTACCTAATAGCTAATTAAAATAAAAGTTAATTTAATATAGTTTTTCTTACGCGACCGAAAATGTGGAGCCGTCCGATATTTCGGAACTTATCCTAGTATCTTAAGTAAAGTGGTCTGATAATCTATATATTTTAAAACTAGTTGGTGTACCTATAGGTAGGGTTACACAGCCAAATTCGGTTCTTTAATTTCTAATTTTTACCCTATTAAGAGAGTCTCAAAATCATTCTGAAATTAGTTTAGCTATATACTGAATTGTTGAACATCATAATTTAAGCTCAATTTATGATAGGTTCTATTCATTTCACGAGTGCCTTGAAGTCATGATGGTTATTAATGTTTCTGAGATAAGAGACCGCAGTTAGTTAAAGTGCCGCAATTTACCTACTTGACCCTAGTTTTCTATGACTGTGAGAACTCCATCCAGGGAGGTAGTCGGAGGAGAACACCGTCCAGGGATTTAGCAGGGAGAACTCCAACCAGAGGTGAGACTTTTGATATATTATACTTTCTTGGTATTTAATTAATGTCTACATTATGAGTGTATAATGAACAAAACTATGAGGATTAGCTAGAAAAATCCATTGCATTTATTAGAGCTAAATTTATACTGCATCTGAAGATTTATAATTAGTTTAACATTTTATATAAATAATTTACCTATATGAAAGAATTCTCAGTTAATAATTCTTTTCATTTCTTTATTAATATATGGTGTTCTATATTTTCTGAATCTACTTTCAGATCTTGATGAAGAATTGATGAAGTAGATCAACGTCATCAACTATCGGAGTCCTCTTCAATTCCTTTGAATGGTTCAGGAACAATTATGCTAGGTCAAAGTAAGTATTTGAAAATATTAGATGATTTTTAAATATGTATTTGCAATATGATTAGCTCTTACTTTTTCATATGCTTTAAGGGATTCCAGACATGAAAAGAATATCGAAGCTGTCGCTATCTCATCACAAAAGGAAAAAAGAGTAGGTGATGTTATTGATAATGTATATGAACGATACTGTGAATTTCTATTCAATATATATTAATATACGAATCTCTTATTTCAGGAATTGGCAACCTACAGTCGTGAAAGAAAGTGACGAGAATTCAAATTGTACTTCTAAATAATAAATCTAAAACTTAAATGTTTACATTTCGTTTTCAATTTGACCTTGGTAATTCTATTAGCATATTTCAATATCAGTGCCTATGAGTAAGATGAATTGAACTAAAATATGGTTTAGAAGATAAAGGCTTTATCATTAATTTATTATTCATTAAGTTATAGTACAATTGCAGCATATCAAAGATTTATCAATTTTTGTAATCTAGCCTGGTTAATTAATTCATCTAGCCTACCTATTTATCACTACGTAAAGTTATTTATGTCATCTAACTACTTATTTATAAACTGACCTAATGAGATTACTTATTCAATCTAGTCTATTAATTTACAACTGATAACCATATATCAATTCATAGGATCGAAAACATTTCAAAAAGCAAGGATAGGTCTAGGTGATCAATTATTTTTTAAAATTAAAATAGTATGCATATCACAAAAGCAAAAGTAGAAAATAAATGTGAACATGTTAGATTTGGTCCTAGAAAATAAATAGTCTAATCTAATTGATACAGGGACCTAACTCTAGATTATAATTTAATAAGGTAAATATAGTGACTGAAAAAGTCTTGTAAAAAGTCTGGCTACTGCTAACCAGACCGATATTTCAACCTACACTATAATAGTTGATATACATTTACTTAGTTTACAAGTAGTTGATATAACCAACACGAGAAGATGATATAACCTACACGAGTAGTTGATATAACCAACACGAGTAGTTGATATAACCTAACCGAGTAGTTGATATAACCTACACGAGTAGTCGATATCACCTATACGAGTAGTTAATGTAACCTACACGAGTAGTTGGTATAACCTACACGAGTAGTTGGTATAACCTACACGAGTAGTTAGTATAACCTACACGAGTAGTTGGTATAACCTACACAAGCAGTTGGTATAACCTACACGATTAGTTGATATAACCAACACGAGTAGTTGATATAACCTAACCGAGTAGTTGATATAACCTACATTAGTAGTTGATATCACCTATACTTTTAGTTAATGTAACCTACACGAGTAGTTGGTATAACCTACACGAGTAGTTGGTATAACCTACACGAGTAGTTGGTATAACCTACACGAGTAGTTGGTATAACCTACACAAGCAGTTGGTATAACCTACACGAGTAGTTGGTATAACCTACACGAGTAGTTGGTATAACACATAGGAGTGATTGGAGAAACATACACAAGTAGTTGATGTAACCTTGTTCTGTAGTTGTTTTAACCATTACATATAATTGGTTCAACCATCACGAGCAGTTTTGACTATCACAGGTAGTTGTTGTGACCATCGGGAATTAAAAATAATCAACTCACATATGTGTTGTTTTAACCAACGTCAATTTAACTCATATTAAATAGTACCTGCAACTCACCACGTAGGTAGGCGCACAGATAAACCATAAAATTTAGTCAAAACAAATCAAATATGATTTGATTCAACTAATCCTTTCTCTGTGTGTAGGGTTATGCTCTACAATTACGTATGAAGTCTTAGATTTTCTGTTAGGTAGGCTCGTAGATTTCATTTACTATTACCTCTTCATTTCCCTCTTCCATCCTTGAGTGCAGCCACCGGTGCTTGTGACCATTTTTGTCACATTCCTCGGTAATTGTGACAGCATTCACAGAGTAGCTTTTCAGCATTCATGAGCGTCGTGACTTCGTCCATGGAGCCACTTTCCATTCTCACTGCTTCTTCCAGTCCCTTGTATTTCATTTTCTTTTGACGTTAGCGACATGGCCTTTGGTTCCGAAGCAGATGTTAAACCTCTACTAAACGTAAATAATTAAAAGTTGATGGGCTATTTAACATGTTCCATTTTTAGAGTAAATTCTGTGTTATCAGATGGTTCCACATTTTTCGAATATGTAAGAAATAACTAATAATAATTATCATTATTCAATTCTTACTTAAATTGGCATCCATGATACCAGTACGTAAAATACAAGTTTAGAAATAAAAATCATTAAATAAATAATTTTTCCACATAAAATGCAGAACCCCACATCCGATAACTTGAGCTTTCACCATAGTGCCAAGAGCTGCAAATGAGACGATTGAAATTCAGTGATTCACAATATAGATAATTAAACTTAAAGTGGTTATCGGACTCAATAAATCTATATATAATAATCATTATTTAACTTTTATTTTAATTTGGTTTCATACCTTCAGCTATTTTGCTTCTAATTAAATAGTAGTTAAATAATAATTATTATATTTTCCTTTATCACGTGTTCGAAAAAAATTAATAACTTGGAACATATACCCTACTGCTAAAAATATTTCACAGAGCACAAAATTCCTGTTTGTTCAATGAAACACAATAATTATAAAAATTTAATTATCTAGTAATTTTAATTAATGCATCACAGAGCTTTCATCTTTATTCTAAGTCGTGGCCTCAAAACATTTTCTATAATTTGAACTCATAGAGAACGAAATATTTAAGGAGTTACAATTATATAAAAATTTGACCAACTCATTACTATTTGTAATAACAATAAGTTGTGATTTTGGTTATAAAAGCAGTGCTTGCCTGTATTGTTCTATTCACTTTAAAATATCTTTAAGTATCTCCGGGTCGTTTAATATCAAAATTTTTTTTTAGTCAAATGCATCCACGGTGGCAATGTGACAGAGGTACTGGCACGATGACGGATGGGCCCACGAACGATACCAGGACACATCACTTCAATTCTTCCCATTTAATTTACACATAACATTATGTAACATTAATCAAATTGATATGCATCTAAATGTACAGTACGTTATATCAATGAAGTAAGAGTTTTCAATTTTAATTTCTTTATTTTATGGATGCAAGTGGATATAGTTTCGAAGCATATTAGATATATAATTAGGCGTCTGTTCGATGCAGAATCCCTATGTATGATAGATGTCGTAATTTATCTTTCTATTCAACGCTGTTATAACGATATCGCTTCGATGCCAAATATACTTGATATGATGCGGTTTAGCAGTGCAAACGGATATCGGATTGATGTCTACTTGATGTCACCATGTCTAATTTGTTACTGGTATTCGATGTCGGAAGAGAGGTTCTACAGAGTCGTTTAGACATCGAATAGATACATTCATGTTTGCTGGGATACTCCCCGGAGAGAGCTGCGACTATGGCAATTTTTCAGGGGCACATAAAAATCATGCAGTCAGTGAAATTTCGTAATTCACTTTCCTACCGTTTCAAGTGATCATATAAATCTAGTAATGCTACCATTAGAAATTTGTTTCAATCTAATCAGTTCATTATAGAAGATGAAGAACTAACTTTAATATGTGCCAGCAAGTGAAAAACAAGTTCACACAGAATTTTAATCACTGACTATTATATGACGATTATACTAGCAAAATTCTGCTTACTAAAAAATATTAGTGAATGCACGGGTTACCTATTACAGCTGTTTTCGAGCAAATAGATTTATAGAAAGAGAAGTAACTTTAGTATCCGTATCGAATGAAATTACAAATCTATACGTAAATATTTTTTTTTATCAATTTTTTATATTTAAAGCGAATAAGCCATAACTACTACCACTTACAGTTTGTTTCAATCATATTTGTTCAATATTGAAAGAGTAGTAACGATTTTCCCAAAATCCACAAACAATAACAATCAGAGGGTATTTTTAGGCTGCGCTCCTAGCGGGTCGCAGCAATAAATAACAAATATTAATGCTCCAATAAGGTAATTCATTTACATGTCTTCAAAAAATAATACAAACAATCGAATATTTGGCAACTCAGGTTTGGCAGCAAACTTACAATAGTAAATTATCAAATCCGAGCTATAATAACACTCTTGCACCCATTCTGAGAACAGCACCCAAACCAGAGAAAGTTGCACCCAAACCAGAGAAAGTTGCACCCAAACCAGAGAAAGTTGTACCCAAACCAGAGAAAGTTGTACCCAAACCAGAGAAAGTTGCACCCAATCCAGAGAATTGCACACTTCCTAATCAATCCTTAATCTCTTCCCAATCACAAAAAAATCACTACCTAATCCAGGAACAAGAATAAAGAAGTCCATATAAAATTAAATATTTAGAGTATTAATAATCAAATTTTCAATATTTTAATCTATAGAATTTGAAGCAAATACATCAGGCTACCAATAAAGCTTGTTTCAAGTAAAACAAAGCATTATTGAAGGAGAAGCAATTTTAGTAACAAAATCGGAAAAAATTACAAGTCCATACGATTATATTTTATCAAATTTTGACATTTAAAATTATTATTTTGAATTTTTTCCTCCTAGAAAGTGTAGCGAATAAGTCAGGCTATCAAATGAAGTTTGTTTCAATCAAATCGGTTGACTATTGAAGGAGTAGTGACTACTCTCGCAAAATCCCCAACAACAACAACAACAACGACAATCAGGTGGTGTTCTTAGGCTGCGCTCCTAGCTGGTCGCAGCAATAATCACTGTTCATTTAAGTAGGGGTTTAACGTTTTCTTTGGAACCAAAGGCCATATCGCTGACAATGAAATTAAATACAAGGGACTGGAAGAAGCAGTCAGAAAGGAAAGTGGCTTCAAGAACAAAGTCACCTACCACCGTCGGTGACAATGCTCATGGATAAAGAAGAGCAAATCCGAAAATGCATATACTTAAAAAGAATAAAAAAAGGACCCAATTTAAGGTCCGGAGGCTGCACTCACGGATGGAAGATTAAAATGAAAAGGGGATAGTAAATTAAGCCTACAAGCCTAACAAACCCAAAAGACGAAGACCTTGTAGTTTGAAAGCATAAACCTAGTGCTACCCTTTAAAACTGCAAGTGGCGTAAAAAGATAAACATGATAAGAATGAAAAAAGACAATTATTAATCCAAATTAACAGAATATGTGATAGCATTCGAGTTAGTTTCATTTTATAAAGGAATATCTATATTACACATGGATTTTTTATTTTTCATACTTTGCCCATAGTAAATGAAATATCAATCTTTATTTGTTTTTTGTCCCAATGATGACCATCCTCCCCTACCGTAGGTTTATAAATAAGACATGTTTTTTTTAACATAAGAGTCAAACCTTCTCGTTGTTTCTGAGAGTCAAACTCATTAGGGTTAATAATAATATTTAATGATGGATAATTAGTATCTTGTTGAAAAAATTGTTTTTTTTATATAGGTTGCCCTAATAGCCTTGGAAGCATAAGCTAGTAATAGGGCCGAATATAAATGTGTTGACTGTAGTTCACCTTCATTTTTTTTTTATTTCCATCGCAGAATGCGGGAAGGTCATATTTTAGCCGTCGTTTATTTATTTATCATCTTGTTATTCGCTTAACTGAAAAAATATTCAACCAAATTGCTTGAAATTTGGTGAAGCAATTGATCCATGTCCAGTGACCTGCTGGTCGAATTCTGGGAGTGACCCGGTCAAAGGTCAAGGTCATGGTCATTTATAACTCAAAAAGTATTGAACCATATATTGCATGAAACTTGGTGGGACGATTGGTTAATATGCAGGAGCCATTTTGTTAGATTTTGGGAGCGATCAGGTCAAGGGTCAAATATCAAGGTCAAGGCCATTTGTAACTAAATAACTCAAAAGTATTCAACCAAATTGTTTGAAATTTGATGGTACAATTGGTCAATGTCCAGGAACCATCGATCTGTTAGAATTTTGGGAGCGATCAGGTGAAAGGTCAAGGTCATTCATAACTCAATATGCATGACACTTGGTGGGACGATTGGTTATTATCCAGTTAGCAGTTTATCAAATTTTGGGAGAGAAGGGGTCAAAACGGCGGCGAATGTATGCGCTCTACCGAGTGTGCATAATCTAGTTTTTTTAGATATAAAAATATATACCTAAAAAATGCGAGGTTAGCGTACAAATGTTCGGAATAAATGTTCGGTTCGGAACAAATGTTCGGTTCGGAACAAATTTTCGGTTCGTAACAAATGTTCGGACCGAAATTTTCATAATTTGGTTCGCTATATGGAGGTTCGGAACCCAAAATCAACGAAGATTCGGGTTCGGAACATAAAAAAGGTTCGCGCGCCGAGTTCTGATTATATCACAGAAGATACTGACATGATGACATCACCTCCTGTTTCCACCACATCACATCATTGCACAACACCATCATCACAGGAGACATAAATGCCCACTCGCCTCTCTGGCACTCCCCCATAGAAGACCCCCGAATCCCCTACCAGGTCATTAAACAATCATGAAGTGTGCAGTACAACAGACTAGCGGATACAACAAACTACATTAGCAACTCTCAGTTATTTCTATCTAAGTAGTTCTTCGTTTATTTACCTAGGTAAATAAGAATTGAAAAAACAGGGAGGGGGGTTCGTGACCGGGGGGTTCTTGGCAGTGGGGGGGGGGGGGAGCTCTTGACCGTTCCCCACTGCATTCTTATATGTGGTTTCCTCACCCGCATTTGGGTGTCACAAGTACATTTGGCCTCTAACTTTTTACTTGGGAAGCTATGAAGTTTAAACTTATACAATGTTTGAACTATATATCAATACCGATAATATACTGTGAAAATATTGTCAATTAATCGAAATTTTAATTAATAAAGATCATTTTTATTTCATGAAAATCGTATGCTATCTGTAACACTTCCGGCTTTTAGAATTTTGTTATGTAGTTTGTTGATCCGCCGACTGAAAGTGGTGACTGAAATTAAATATTTGGGTGTTTATATATCTGAAAACAGAGATATTTTTAAAAATCACAAGATACACAAATTAAACCTTGCCAGGAAGATGTCTAACCTAACTTTCTCGGTTATTGCAAGATCATGTAACAAGTTGATGATGGGAAAACCTACTGGAATTCTGTGGTTGTCCCTGGTGTGACGTTTGGAGCTGCATCTTTTACATGGACGAAAACAGAGATTGAGGTATTGCAACGTGAGGCAAATAAAGTGTGGAGAAATATCCTGGGTGCTCCTGGTTATGCTCCAATCTCTGCTATGAGGGGTGATGTGGGTGCCACCGTGCCTGGAGTGTGACAGCCCGAGATATGAAATCTAAAATAATTTTTTTAAAGCAATGACCAAGTAAAATAGTATGTCTCATAAACTCACCATTTGCCTCTCCAGCTCTCTCTAAAATTCAACAAATTCTCTCCAAATAGATCAAATTATTATTAATTCTCTCCAAAAAATAAATAAAACTCGCCATTTTCAATTGAAGGGCTCAAAATAAGTTAAATAATTCACAAACTTGCCATTAAAATGGCGAGTTTGGACATGCTTTTTTACTTGGAGCAATGAAAGCATGTTATTTAAGCATCTGCTAAGTGCTGAGTGGAAAAAATGAGATGGTGGTTGGTGGAGTGTATTGCAAGGAATTTGTTGATAGATAAGGATGACAAATGGTGTATTTTTATTCATAGCTGCTTGGAGAAACTGGGGATTGATGTGAGCCAGGTATGTGAAATGAGTGAAAATGACATAGTCAGAAGGATAAATGAGTGGGATACAATGAATTGGTTGGAGGATTTAAACTCTAAAACTACTTTGGGACTATACAGCACATATAAGAATGTAATTATGGATGAACCATATAACGATAATACCTTTGGGTCAACATTACTATTCAGATGCAGAAGCAACACTCTCAATTTAAACTGGAGAAAAAGATTTGAGAATGGAAATATGATGTGTGGGCTGTGTGGATTGAATGAGGAAACTAAAAGTCACTTTTTGAAGGAATGTTTGATGTTGAATGGGATAAGAGAAAAATATGGTATGAATAGTGTGAATGAGGAAGAGATGTTGATGTTTGTTGGGAATTTAAATGTACTGAAGTGTAAGAAGTTTCTTAATGAAATTTGGCGTGAGAGACAAAAATTATTGAAGGGAATGTAGTTTTTTGCTCTGTTGAATAGCTAAATGCTATTCAATTTGAATAGAGGGTGGTACTGAATTCTCTCTCTCATGTTGACACCATTCAACATGAAGAATGAGAGGTTCAGATGTTTGGTAATATAGGTTTGTATGCTATTAAGGGAAATGTAGTATTTTGATTGCTCTTTTGAATAGCTAAATGCTATTCAAATAGAGTAGAAATTTCAAATTAAAACTGAATCCTCTCTCTCATGTTGATACTAAGCAACATGAAGAATGAGAGGGTCAGATGTCTGTAAATGTATATATGTGTGCATGCATGTGTGTTTGTATAAATATGGTGATGTATATTTCCTTCTGGTTTTGCTCTTGTTTTGTGTTGTTTGTTTGTGTGGAGTAATTTGGGTTGGCAGTGTTTTTAAGTAAATTGGCAATGATTTTAAGGTTTTTAGGAAATCAAGGCTTGTTTGGCTAATGGTGGGTAATTTTTCTACTGGTAGTTTCTTTTAGTCAGATATATATTTATATTTTTAAATGAAAAGTTTTTTTTATAAATGAGCGGAGGAAGTACCTTTCAGCTGTTTTTAGGATGTTTTTATTTTTGTTCTTTGAAGAATAAACTTTTTACTTTGCCTTTTTTAAATTGAAGAACAAGTTTTTTTGATTGAATTCCAAGATGGTGTGTGGCTAGCTGAGGTACCAGGCAATGATGAGATTATAGTCATTCATATGAAGGGAGGCCGTTATGAATGGCCGTTGATCTTCTATGACTACTCTGAGTCTGAGCTATGGACCATGGTGGATGGAGTACCTAGTGGAAGAGAACCCCCTTTGAAGAAAACCCCAAACTAGATAGTGATCAGGCTGGGTGGCTGAAGTGGCCCAAAGTGTTCAGGGAGCTCTACTATCCCACACTGCTAAAGGAGAAAAAAGATGATCCGCTATGTTAAAGGTTTGATTGGTTAATCGGTGCACGTTCACGCAACTGTCTAAATTGTGAAAAAAAAGGAATTTGAGTGCACGCTCACTCAAACATTTTGACTCAAATATTTTGTCTCAAATATTTTGACTCGAATATTTTGACTCAAATATTTTGACTCGATTATTTTGACACGATTATTTTGACACGATTATTTTGACTCGATTATTTTGACTCAAATATCAATATGGGATGGATATGTGGTGGCATGATAGAAACGTGTGGGACGCTGCACTTTGCATCTCCCTCTGAAATGCACCAGGCGCATTTTTCAATCCAAAGGGTAACCTCAAGAACTTGTAATGATTTTGTGAAGTAGAGAAAGCTGTATATTCTGTGCTGTCCTCATTCAGCTTAACTTGATAATATCCCTTCATAAGATCGATAGAAGAAAAATATTGCATGCCATGTACTCCAAAAATCAAATCATCGATATTTGGAAGAGGGAACTGCTCAGTTTTAGTTATCTTATTAAGTCCTCGATAATCGATGCACATTCGGAGGCTTCCATCAACCTTCCGAATCGGTACAATTGGAGCTGACCAAGGACTCTTGCTGTATTTAATTACATTCATTTCACGCAATTCTTCACAGTGCCGTTCCAATTCCTTACTGACAGGTAATGGAAACCTTCTTGGTTTGTGCCGTACTGGTACATCAGCAGTCAGCTCTATTTTATGTCTCGTCTGCCCTGCACACCCAATATCATGATTATCCACCGAAAACACAGATGAATTTTCCTTCAGCATTTGCATAACAGTATCTCGCTGAGAAGTATCCAAATCCCCCACTTCAATAGCATCAATCCCCTCTTCAGAAGCCCGATTACTTGTCAGGCACTGAAGGCTATTAACTTCTAAAGTATCAGACTCCACATCAACAATAGTAGATATGAATCCAATAATAGTTCCCTTCTTGAGATTATCCTTACATTTCTTTCCTGATATTTTATTTACCAAAACACAAGTTTCTATTTCTGAAGAAGGAAGTAATCCCTCTTCAGCAGCCATGTATTTAATCTTTTTTCCTCCCACAGGTTCAAAATGGTACATCACATCCGAACTATAAGGCTGAACAAACTCCGGATAACAAATTTCAACTTCAACTGGTTCAGAAACAGTTATACAGGTGGACACCCTTGCATAAACAGGAACATCCCTTAATGTGGTATAAAACTCCCCATCACTATTTTGATGAAATTGCCTTTCTCCCTCGAGACCCTTGCCTCTAATGCTCTTATCTTTCATACTTAAACAGGCTCCCTGCTCAAGAAAAAAATCATTGCCAATAATAGCATCATGATTAATAGCTTCATCTGGAATGACAAGAAAATTTGTTTTCAATTTTATACTTCCCAGAATGAATTCTAACTGGACCTTTCCTAAAGGCTTCACATTTCTTCTACCAAGTCCAATAACAGGTTTAAGACTTATATCAGGACTATATGTTAATGGAACCATGCTGCGTTTAATGAAGGATGTTGATGCACCGGTGTCCACCAAAGCCATAACAACTCTAGACGAGCAGACGAATTTCAATGGTATTTCCCAAAGAGTCTCAGGTGAAATATTAATCAAATTCACTGCAACAGATTGAGATGAAGACCCAGTTCCGTCTATCATTTCAACTTCCTTCTTTCCGAGAAAATCAACATCATTACGAACAAAACCTTCAACATTATCCTCAACTACTGGCATGGAGGTCTCTTCATTTTGATGCTCTGGACTGGCCTCACGTCTACCAGAGCATCCTAATTTAAAGTATTATGTTGAAACACAGAAGGAGGCTCCTCTTGAGAGAAAACTTGAGAATCATACGTAGTGGATGGATAATTATAAGGCATGCGTCTAACATCATTAGAATTATCCTGGAAACAAGGCTGAGCAAGAACTCTTTGACCACTTTGAAACAGCGCTGTGCGTTTTGGGCAGCAGTTAATGCGATGATCTGATGACCCACATGCAAGACATTGATCATTATGACGTCTACAGTCGCGTTTAAGATGACCTTTCTTTTTACAAAAGAAACAAATTACCTCTAACCACAAAGTAAGGAGAATCGAGGTGACCCTGTGTCGCCTCAGAATTGGACACACTCTCACTACGCATAGACACCTCATGGAGAGAGAAGAATCACCTCTCTGCGCTCGCTGCACAGAGACTGTCACAGTGAAACATTTGCTGGCTGAGTGTCCCGGTACCGAGACGATTAGGAGAAATTATTATGGGAACAATCAAGTTACACTAAAGACTATACTGGGCGAGAGCTGCAACACTTTCAATGTAGCCAAACTGATGGCCTACTTGGCTGCCATAGGACTTAAAGACATATAAGCAGAGAATCCGTCACGAAATATCCGACCCCCTCCGGACGACGTGGCAGAACCTGAAATGAAATACCTCACGATTAGTTGTCACATTTAGACCTTTTGAAAGAGACTGTTCAGCAGGAATCTGTTGAATAATTTCCTCATTAGATGATCTGCTAGCTCTATTTACCCGCCTCAAACTTGGATCAGGATATACAGAGTTTTCCAGGTTACCGGAAGTGGCGGGAGATGTTCCAACCCACACAGCAGCGTCAACTGAAGGAGATATCTTATTATCACTATCCCATGTACTAGCCAAAATCAAAATAGTTGACCAAACTATATCACGTTTGTGAATTGATAATCCAACATTACGCATTGTGGAAATCTGCTGCTGCAATGATATGGGAACAGTCTTCACAAACTTATCTCGCAGAGTTCTACTAGTTTCCACAATCTTCCTAGGATAAGCCAGCCTGAATACCTTCTCCAATCTAGCAGCAAACAATCTAGTTCCTTCTCCATTATGCATAACTGCAGTAGTGAACAAAGTCTTGGTTTCCAATGATCGGGCATCTTTACTTTTATCCAACTATCCTATCAATTTGTCCTTCACCATTTCGTACGAATCTGCTGGTGAACGAAGAGCGTGGAATGCAGTTAAAAGATCCCCACTTAATAATCTCCCAAGTTCTCCAACCCAGAGAGAAGAGCTACCCCGGTATGTATTGGTACAATATTCCTCAAACAAAAACAAGAAGTCCCGGAAGTTATGTCCAGAACTTGCATCATAAATTTCTGGTCTTGGAACTATCCTATTATCATAACGAGCTAATATGTTAGCCATCTGATCAACAGTGATAGTACCACTTGACAAATCTGGTGCAGATGAGATATGTGCGCCACTTGTCTTCATATTTCCTTTCTTAGTAGGAAGTTTGATTGGCTCATCATCCTGAGATTCATCTTCAGATTCCTCATTATGTGCATCCTGCTCCACACTCACTTTTGGATACCCTAGTATTTCCAGGATTGTCTTGTTCATCTGTTGAATGACAAGTTGAGTACTCGGATTCACAGAAGACTTACGCCTATTGCAATTTCGAACCAGACTAACAACCAAATCACAAGTCCTCCTCGTCCTCATCCCTATTTGAGATTACTGGCTTTGTTTTCAGTGGTGAACTATACCGAAGACCAGCCCCCGATTTAGTTTTCGGAATGGCACCACCAAATGGAAACCATTTAGGAAACTTCGGGTCGTTTTCTGAAGAAAGAGATGGGATAGATGAAACTACAGTGAATACAGGTTTGACAGGAGCACCAACAGGAAATCTGTAATTAAGAGTACTAGGAAGAGGAAAAGGACTGCTCGACAACCTGGTACTGGTCACTGAACCCATAGGGAATGACACAATAGGAGAAACTGGTGACAACAGTACCCCATCAGACACACCACTCACCAAACCAGTAGCCATCACACACCAACAAGGAGAAAGTTCCCTGGTCTGGGCACCAATGTTAAGATTTCAAGGATTGTTTATAGGGTTCTCACCGAGCAATTCTCCACCCCACAGTCCACCAACCAATGCCTCAACGATAGCTCGATCAGTTAACCTGAACCAAGGAAAAAGACGAATCAACTAACTGCAAATCTCAAAGTAGCTAATGTCAGGTCACTTAGGTACTCACCACAATATTGATATTGACTCTTTCTCCCCCTTCCCCCAATATCTGCCAACCTCAGGAAAATGATAAAATCTTATAACAATTGGCAATTAATCTATTTATTGTCCTAATTCAATAAAGACTGGAAATATTTCTATAGTACAGGAGAGAAGATTGTTAGTAGGAATATTAGCCCAGACAGTATAAATTGAGTAGAAGCATAGTACTACTTAATTATCTTGCTACATAGATATTTTTGATTACTATTTAATGCGTAAAAGGGTATTTTCAGGTGCTGGTCCTTGCTGTTGCACTGGCCTCATTCAAACACCCAAGACTGACCGCTCCTTAACCAAAATCAATATCAACTACATTTCTGGTTACAGATAGCTAACAACAATATATCATCAACATTCCACAGCCAGCCAACACTCTCCTAACTAAGGACACTAATCAAAACTACTACCTCCACAAGTAACTATATAAAGCAAGTTAAGTACACCTATAACCCTCAAAACTCACCAACTGGAGCCAGGATACAGTAGTCAAAAGATGAGGAAGAGTTATAGTATTCCAGAAGCCTCAAGTATTCCAGGAGAATCAAGTATTCCAGGAGAATCAAGCATACCAGGAGAATCAAGCATACCAGGAATCTCGTAAAGATTGGATTTAAGGCTATATAATGACTGAGCTATGTATTATTGACCACGGACAAGTTGACAACTAATTGATAACAAGTGATCTGAAAAATACCATGGTTATTGCACCTGAGCAGAAAATAATTACACTCCCTAACAACGCTAATTTATATTTTCAGTTATTGTTGTACTAAGTTGCTAAGTGCATGACGCACGTTTCTATCTCGCCAACACATAATTCCATCCGATATTAAACTATACAATTGATATCGTCACGCCAATTTACCTTTTCTATCATCATTGTACTAAGTTGCGTGACGCACGTTTCTATCACGCCAACACATAATTCCATCCGATAGTAAACTATACAATTGATATCGTCACGCCAATTTTTATTTTCTGTTATCTTTTCACTAAGCAGCATGCCGCACGTTTCTATCATGCCACCACATATCCATCAGATATTGATATTTGAGTCAAACAATTTGAGTCAAGCAATTTGAGTCAAGCAATTTGAGTCAAGCAATTTGAGTCAAGCAATTTGAGTCAAGCAATTTGAGTCAAGCAATTTGAGTCAAGCAATTTGAGTCAAGCAATTTGAGTCAAGCAATTTGAGTCAAGCAATTCGAGTCAAGCAATTCGAGTCAAGCAATTTGAGTCAAGCAATTCGAGTCAAGCAATTCGAGTCAAGCAATTCGAGTCAAGCAATTTGAGTCAAGCAATTTGAGTCAAGCAATTTGAGTCAAGCAATTCGAGTCAAGCAATTCGAGTCAAGCAATTCGAGTCAAGCAATTCGAGTCAAGCAATTCGAGTCAAGCAATTCGAGTCAAGCAATTCGAGTCAAGCAATTCGAGTCAAGCAATTCGAGTCAAGCAATTCGAGTCAAGCAATTCGAGTCAAGCAATTCGAGTCAAGCAATTCGAGTCAAGCAATTCGAGCCAAGCAATTCGAGCCAAGCAATTCGAGCCAAGCAATTCGAGCCAAGCAATTCGAGCCAAGCAATTCGAGCCAAGCAATTCGAGCCAAGCAAATTCGAGCCAAGCAAATTCGAGCCAAGCAAATTCGAGCCAAGCAAATTCGAGCCAAGCAAATTCGAGCCAAGCAAATTCGAGCCAAGCAAATTCGAGCCAAGCAAATTCGAGCCAAGCAAATTCGAGCCAAGCAAATTCGAGTCAAGCAAATTCGAGTCAAGCAAATTCGAGTCAAGCAAATTCGAGTCAAGCAAATTCGAGTCAAGCAAATTCGAGTCAAGCAAATTCGAGTCAAGCAAATTCGAGTCAAGCAAATTCGAGTCAAGCAAATTCGAGTCAAGCAAATTCGAGTCAAGCAATTCGAGTGAGCGTGCACGGAAATTCCTTTTTTTCGCAATTTTGACAGTTGCGTGAACGTGCACGCCTAGAAATTCCATAAAATTCCACTTTTCCATGTTTTAGTCAACTTAGTTGCGTGGACGTGCACGCAAATTCCCTTTTTCCGGCTTTTAGACAGTGGCGTGAGCGTGCACGTTCACGCCGATTATTAATTCATTTCCATCTTTTAGATATTGCCGTAATTAAGGATTGTTCGCACAGAAAATGCTAAAAATGTCCCATATTCTGCAGACTGGGTTTGAACCTATGGTTCTGTTATGTTAACTTCATGATTGTTTATTGACCTGGCACTGGCAGGGGGTAGTGAGGCCTGGCCAGTTTGTATTTGGTTCACTGAACTCCTCTGACATTTTCAAAAATCTGAGAAATAGCTGCCAACATTTTTCATCAATTTGTCTAGTTCTCCAACATTTTTCCAGTTTTTCCTCCAAAAATTAATGATAATATAGGAATTAATAGCTAAATATACTCCGACATTGCAAAAAATTTTTTATTAGAGAGTTTGAATATCTCCCGAGATATGAGATATCATTGGAATTTACCACCAAATACAATCTGGGCCGGGCCCGGCACGCCAGACTGAAAAGGCCTCGTCAGACCCAGGATTTTCCACAAAAATGGGATTTGGGCGCAGCAAATAACATGGGAACATAGGAATTAAATAGGACTTGGGCGCAGGATTAATCCACAAATCCTGCTGTACTTTTTAAACTGGGCAGCATGCCCCCTGATATTAGTGATATACATATATCAGTATAGACTGTATAGTTATCAGAAATAAACTGCAAATGTACCTGTGGCCCAGGGTGGAAAAATAACTCTTCTGATTGACTAGTAACTCTGTTAGAGATTCAAAATTAACTATGTGACTAATGTGAGAACTCATTGTAGCCGTGTGGCCTTATTTAATGTTGCTATAACTTCACTATTAATTCTATTAACTGTTCTAATGCTCTTTTCAGATAACTATGTAAATCATTCATCTCATATAACTACTAAACGTAATTCAAATAACCTATTCTTCAGCTCGCATACCATCTCTGTGAGTTTGTGATAATAAAACAATAGTTGATATATTTATATTGTATTGCAATTGATAACATTTAAACTGTATTAGGATCTATATTTGATACCAATGCTTTTGTCCTCAGGGTTGTTGCTTCTCACGCCCCTTTACTCTTGTCACTACTACTCTGTGCTCAACTTGTCCATTGCCTTTCCACCATTGTCCTCACTCTGACCTGACCTGTAAAGAAACTAGTATTACAGATACTATAATTAAGAGTCATCATTATCCTAATCATAAGAAAGAAACAATATACCTGAAGATATTTGGCCTGAGCATTAAAAGATAATTGCGTACTGATACCCGCCAGTTTCAAGTGGCATCTTCGATGAGATGTCAATCTTCAACTCCCCAATACTCAAAAGCAGGTCAGGAGCCATGAATATGGACAAGTGGACTATTGAAGGCGGGCAAGGAGAAGAAGGAGCTTCTGCAATGGCTAATGATTATGAAGTTGTAAACAAGGAACCTGATGTTGTGCACAAGGAACCTGAAATTGTAAATAAAGAAGCTGAAGTTGTGAACAAGGAAACAGGAGCAATAAGCAAGAAGAGGGAAATACAGGGGCGTGAGGTTGATGGCAAACGAGATGGAGCTGGAGACTCTAAAACTTATGTGACAAAACGAAATGAAGTATCATTTAAAGGAAGGACATTGGTCATCATTTATCAGGGTATTCTGAACCAATTCAGCAATACAAAAGTGTGTGCTGATTGTGTAAATGGTGATTTTGGATTCCAATTCCATGATGATTTCTTGTTGCAACTTGATGAGTTGAAATGGTCACTGTTTCCTCAATGGCAAGGTGGCTCAACCGATGAACTACCTGGTTACTGTGCTGGTGTTGTCAACCACATGGATCGAATTCTCTTGGACAGCAATGAAAGGTTTCAACACAAGAATTCTGAAATCACTAAGTCCTTCACTTATGCTGAGTGGCACAGAATATTGACAAGACTGGCAGAGAGTGAATATTGGATCAATACTCCACCTGAAGAGAGATGCACTCACTTTCTTGGTAAGACCGAAGAGAGAAGATCTGTAAGGGAATTGGAGATGAAGAATGATAATATGGCTTTTCTAAATGAGACATTCAAGGAAGCAGTACATCTACAAAGAGACATGCTTAACCGTGGACCAACACGTAGGAAGGTGAAAAGAGTGGAAGAGATTGTTATATCGTCTGATAGTTCTGTTGCTCAATCAGCATCATCTTCTGAAGATTGTAGTTCCGATTCTGAGGAATGTGTAAGGCAACCTAAACGTCATGGAAGAAAGGACAAACGAGAAGTTGTCACACCACCACCATTTTAAATGGATGGCATAGTGCACCTGAAGGATTTCTTATCTTCTTTCGAGACCTATTTCAATGCAAAATTCAGAGGTAATTCCTATGACCAATGCCAACAGCTAGAATCTTTTCTTGTTGGTGACCTTCTGAACATATACAAGATATGTGGAGGACGACGTCTGAAGTATGCTAAAATAAAGGTAAAACTGTTGGAGTATTACAAGAAGCAGAGGATAGGTAGCAAAATGTACTGGAAGAAGGAGTTGGAAAGTTCTCTGCCGGCAATAAATGAATCTTTGGATCTCTATGGTATGAGGCTGCAAGAACTGGCCGAGAGAGCAAATCCTAAATCACAGAAGGACTGTGCTCAGCAATTAAGAGTTCAGTTCCTGGCTCATATTCCAACCAAGATTAAAGACAAGATACTGGACCTGGAAAAGACTATGAAAGCGACATCGGGTGGTAGTCAGAAACGCTTGAATTTTTCTGCCATTATGCAACTGGCAACAGACTTGCAACCTGAAAAGCCAATGCAGCACACCATCATGTGGTCGGATAAACTTGTCCGGAACTCTCCCCAGACTGATGGAAGTGAGAGTAGTTCAGCAACTAATAAGAGGTATCAGCCTAGGGAGTATGTTAGGAATGGCCAAAGAGAACAGGACTTTTCAAGAGGTAGTTCTGGTGATGGGTATAGATTCCCACCCCAGTGACCCCACCGACATCAGTTCAAAAAGAGTATCAGCAATCGTGGATCGGATGTTAATAATAACAGGTTTTCTAACCAGGTCAATGGAAACACTTCCATGGAGCACAAGCGCTCAGTTTCCTATGACTCAGAAGATTGGAAGTGGACTCCTCGCCAAGGTGCATGTTCTCAAGAAAATAGGTTTACCAAACATTGTTCCTTTCGTTGTAAGCCCAATCACCATGAAAGAATGTGCTGGCGAGCTAACAATTCTTGTCTAATTTGTGGGAAGGGTCATTTGATGAAGGATTGTCCCAAGTATGATCCTCAATTTAGTCGCAGCAGATCCAATCCTTTAAACAAGCCGCACTCAATTCTTCGTGGAGGGAATTGAGGAATAGAACTTTCTTCCCTAAACGTCAAGATCATGCTTCAACAACTAAATGTGATGTTCCTGAAATTCGAGAAGAAGAAGAAGAGGAATGTTATGATGTGGAAAATATGGAGTAAAAAAGCTGCATTCCTCATAAATTTGTCAATATTATAGGAGAGGATTCTCTGAATGACTCTATTTTTAAACTTGATGTGAACTTGGGGGATACAAAGATTAGTGCTGTGATCGATTCAGGTTCAGCATACTCATTAATATCATCCAGAATGGTTAAAAATCTGAATTTAGAAGTTTGCCCAGGTGATACAAAATTGAGAGTCCTTGGCAACAAAGTATTAACGACATTAGGAATGGTGAAGTGCCATGTCACTATTGGTGGAACTGTGTCAAATGATGTTACCTCGCTGGTTTTCCCTGATACATGCTGCATGAATGGAGATCTTTTCTTGGGCGTTGATTGGCTGAAAGCTAATAAGATTGAGTTATCTCTTAGAAACAGAGTTATCATTAAACATTTCGATAAAGATCAGTCTGTTGAGCTTCATCTCAATAAAACCGGCAATATAGAGAGAACTTTGTATTGAAATGTTAAATGTTTAGCCTCTCAGAATGTTAATATTGCTATGGGTACAACAGCTAGAGTACCAATCTATTTCTCTGTTCCTATTGTTGAGCAATGTCAGATGCTACTGTATTGTGATGACCAAATGGAGTCAAAACTAAGTAATAAAACTAGAGGTTTGAATGGTGTAGCAGACACTCAACTTAAATCAATATTGTGTATAGCAAATGAAAAACCAGCGGACATCAAAGAAGGTCAAATTGTTGGTAATGTTTCGTCAGTTGTAGAACTGCCAGTTATGTCTGAAAATAATTTTAAACCTATAGATTAATTGGAGTTAAAGAATCAGGTTAAATTGCCTGAATTAGATAAAGGAGAACGAATTCAAGGTTTTGATGTTTCAAACAGTGTCAAGGGAGTGGAGTGTTCAGTATTAGTGAATTTGATTTAGGACATGCAAATGTTACAGAACATGTTATAAAACTAACTGATGATACCCCTATTTACCAGAGACCGAGACGTTTTCCCCTCCTGTGGCTGACGAAATCGAAAGGCAGTGCAAGGAACTTCATTCTCTGGATATAATCGAGCCAAGTATCTCGCCATGGAACTCTCCCATCGTTCCCATAATGAAGAAAGGAGGTGGCATGCGTATGTGTTTGGACTACAGAAAACTAAATAAGGCAACCATACCGGACCGTCATCCTATGCCAAATCTCACAGATTCCTTGTTTGGGTTGCATGGTACCAGATTCTTTACTAGTCTGGATTTAGTAAAAAGCTTCTACCAGATACCAATTGATAAAGAAAGTAGAAGGTACACAGCATTCGCAACGCCCAAGAACCATTGGCAGTTCATGCGGTTGAGTTTCGGCCTCCGCAATGCGCCTTCTGCTTTCCAACGTGAAATTCAAGCGGTTCTGAGTGAGTTTCCATCATGTAAAGTAATATGTTACATTGATGATATTTTAATCACGGGGGACTCCTTTGATGAACACTTAAATCTGGTACACAAAGTCCTTAAAACTCTTGAACAGTATTCATTGAAGATCAACCCTGGAAAATGTGTGTTCTTCAGTACGAACGTACAGTTTCTCGGTCATCTGATAAGTACAACTGGAATTCGCAAGACACCAGAATATGTAGAGAAAATACTTGATTTTCCAAAACCACGCACCAAAGGTGAACTACGTGAGTTTTTATGGCTTGTAAACTTCCAGAGAAAATATCTGCCAAATTGCTCTGTATTGCAAAGACCTTTGTCATGCCACACTAGTGGAAAGAAAAATGGAGAACTGATTTGGACAGATGAAATGAATTGTGCCTTTGATACTCTTAAAATTGAAATGTCTAAGGAGATCGAGTTGGCATATCCCGATTATTCTGAGAAAGCAGAAAAGCTCGAATTGTGGGTAGATGCTTCAAACTTAGGAGCTGGTGCTTACCTAGCACAAAGACATGGAGTGTGTCATCGGGTAATCGGCTTCGCATCTATGATGTTCTCCAGTACACAGCTGAATTATTCTACACTTGATCGGGAGTTGTGTGCAGTAAGATGGGGTATAAAAACATTTAGGCTGTTTTTGTTTGGTGTTGCCTTTGTACTGTATACTGACCATCAACCTTTGGTGCATTTACACAAAATGAAACTGGTATGCTCACGCTTAGCTAGAACCATTGAGGAGCTTTCAGATTATGTCTTCGAAATCAGATATGTTCCTGGGCACTTAAATACAGCTGCGGATGCATTATCCAGAATTAATGGCAACAGTGTTGAACATACCTCTCCTGAAGATGACATGTCTCTACCTTCTGGTCTTGTAATCGATGGCAACCCTATACCAGGAGGTGGTGACTCTATGTTGTTAAGTCTACACAAATGTCATTCTCGAATTCCTGATTCTCAACTTGGAACTGTACATCATCTAAGGGAGCAACTGGTTGATGAATTGTTAAAACAGCCTGATAAGTATAAATTAACATTAGATCGAATGTCTAGAAGAAATTTACGATTAATGAGATGTAAAGCACAATTGCATACATTTGATTTACTAATGGCTGCTAGTAGAATATATTCAGTTGTTATCCATGTTTACTTTTGGTCTAAGTCTCCAGTAGTATACCAATTTGAAAATTATGATAATCTTATCCACCTTCAATGTCTGAGTGTCATCCATTTTAATCCATTAATTAAATTGAGTAGCTATAAGGCTCCTGAAATTAGTGATTGTTCTATCAGCTCTGCTGAATCTCCTTTATTACCAACTTCGTTTGTTGGTAATTGTGAAATGATTGGTGATTTTCATACAAATAATGTTGAACCAAATAATGACCCCTCTCTTTTCAGCTGCCGTGGTCGCTTCAGCTGTAGCCATCCCGATTGTTGTCTGCCAAGGATTACAGCAACTCTTGGAGATGTCAGCGTGTGTGCAGTTGTCGACACGGGAGCTTAAATTAGTTTGATGTCTGTGTCAGCAGCCCTGGAGAAACTTAGAAGTGCAGGTCCTGTAACTATAACTAATGAGAATATTTGTGAGATAGTTGGTTTCTCAGGTCATCCTAAGACAATTTCACAAACTGTAGAGCTAGCAATTTCGATTGGGTCCTTTTTAATGGATAAGCCACATAAATTTGCAGTAGTTGATGTAGATTGTTTCCCATACTGTGTATTATTGGGATGTGATATAATGCTTGAATATGCTCTGGATCTTGATATGAATAATGTTGTAGTAAGTCACATCGGTGTTCCTGTGGCTAGTTTAGTGATAGATTCAACCAGTGCTTTTTCATCAGAAATATTTTCTGTAAAATCCATTCCAGCAGCATCTCATACTCTTGAAATGTCTTGCAAAGCAAATGAATTTCGATTTGAGGTGAACGGATCAACACCTACAATATCCGGATTGTCTTTAATTGATGATGATCAGACATTTGAGATGTTGCAGAATAGTTGTTCCGTAATAAAGTCATTATCTAGAGCTGTGAGTGGGAAGTTACCACCTAAATTGTGGCCTAGAAACGTGCAACAATTCAAACGTTACAGTGATAATCTAGGTGTGGAGAATAATGTTTTGGTATTCTATAATCCAAATCCCATTATAGTGGTACCATTTCAATTTCTAGTTGGGACAGTATTAATATTACACAGAGAACTCGCCCATGTAGGCAGAGATAAACTGCTAAGTCTATTAAGTTGTGTATTTTGGCACCCATCTAGATACAAGATTTGTAAGGACGTTTGTTCAACCTGTTTTAAGTGTCAAACTTTCAAAGAGAGCAACCGAACTGTCACTCCACCATCTCATAAAATAAGGTCAAGTTATCCATTTGAATTTCTAGCTGCTGACCTTATATCCTTTCCCAAGACACGAAGGGGTTTCATTAATTGTGTTATGGTGGTGGACCACTATTCTAAATGGGTTGCAGCAGTGCCAATAAGGGACTAAAGGAGTATGTCAGTAGTCAATGCGCTAACAAATCAAGTTTTCCCTTTTATTCCCAGAGTACCCACTAATCTTCTCACAGATAACGGACCAGAATTCACATCTGCAGATTTTGAGAGTTTTCTCAATTCATATGGAGTCAAGCACAAGCTAACAACTCCATACCAGCTCTCTTCAAATGGTGCTGTGAAGCGGATAAATCGCACAATAAAGAATCTGCTGAGAAGTTTGAGTGATGCAGGATGCGATTGGGATGAGTATTTGTCTAAGGCCTTAATAACTTATAATAATACTATTCATATGGAGCTAGGAGTAACTCCTGATTTTTTGTTAAGTAAAACACATTGTTTGGATATCAATCTAGTGTTAAATCCAATTAAAGAAACATGGAAATTAGGAAATCCGAATTTTGTTCCCTTTGAAATAGGACAGAAAGTAATGCTTAAGATTCAAATGAGGGGAAATTTGAACACTAATAAGTTTTCTCCTAACTTTGAGGGACCATTTGAGGTCGTGAGTGTAAACAGTAACGGGATAACGTATCAAATTAAAGATGATACTGGAGTAATAGATGATATTGGAGCTGCGTAAACCTCGTACTGGTGTCTTAGGCTTAGCTGCATACTCTCGCAAGGGTTTAGTATGTACTAGAGGAAGGCGATATGAATGCAGATGTTGAGAGTTTATTGTTTTGAAAGTTTGTGGTGAGTTTAGGGATTTTTACATATTTGGCATTTACCGTAGCCCATCTGCAGATGATCATATCTATGATTGTCTCACTAACTCGGTTGCACTGATTCAGCTGTCTGATATCAGGGCTTCAATTGTCATGGCTGGGGACTTTAATTGTCATCACAGTACATAGAATAGTATAGTACCCCAGTTACATGTATTATTCAAATTTATTCTCGGTAGGCTGTGACGTCATGTATGTAAACAAGAGGTCACGTCATAAGGCTCGTTTACACGAGGCTAGTTTACACGCTGCTAGCTGGCGAGTTTACAAGCTGGCGAGTTTACAAGCTGGCGAGTGAGATAGTGATGATGACCCATACTCTTTTCAACTAGCCAACATGATGACACGAGGCGAGTGCACTAGAAGCTTGTAAACTCGCTATCTTGTAGCGAGTAAACTAGCCTCGTGTAAACGAGCCTTAAATTAGTAAACAGAATTGCTGTGGGTCACGTGGAATAGAGAATTAAGACGCGACCGATCTGAATAATGATCTTGAATAAATCATCTTCTTCAAGTTTAAAAATTTGTTACTATTTTGGGTGTAAAAAGACCAGTAGCAATTTCATCAACAGTCATTTTTTAATTTTCGTCCGTATGACTATAAAGATTGGATAATAGCATGCGGTAATGTGGAATTAAAAAAAATATCACCGAAAACGTTATTTAACAAAAGTTGGGTGTGTTGCAGCCATCTTTTGTGTTTGTACTGTACGTACAAACGTACGCACCATTGTTGACATGTGACGTCACAGCCTACCGGGACACGCGTAATATCCCCCCTATAGCTCTGGGATACTATATATTCTCTGTATTGTGTTGTCATCATGCTGATTGGCTTGGTTCACGGACTACTGATGTTCATGGTAGAGCGGCATACGATTTTGTATCTGTAATGAATTTTACTCAACTTATCCACGAACCTACTCACCAGAGGGGAGGTACTCTAGACTCGGTAATGACTGATGTTCCTGATCTAGTTACAGCAGGAGTTTGTTCTCCAGTGGGGAATTCAGATCACTCCCATCTCTCTCTCTCTCTCTCTCCCTAAAGCAATCTTCTCCTGAGATCAACATTAAGAGAGATGTCTATCTGAAAACTCAGGTTAATTGGAATGCAGTGAATGATGCTATTGCTGTGGCTCCGTGGGGTGATATTCGTCGCTCTGATGACCCGGGAATCAGTCTTGATGTTTTTTTCCGCCGGATTGTTGCTGACCATGTTCCTGTTAGGAAGATCCTTGTGAGATCTAGAGACAAACCATGGTTTGATGCTGATTGTCGCAGGGCTTATGAGTTGAATCAACAGGCTTTTTCTTTGTGGCGTCGACTGCGTACTAGTGAGGCATACGAGACGTTTAAAGATGCACAACGTCGTGCCAAGGCTGTGTATGAGTTAGCAGAAAGTTCATATAATAGCCATACTCGTGATTTGCTCTCTTCTGCGAATGGTGCACATAAATGGTGGTCTACCTAGAAGAGTGCAATCTTTGGATCATCCTCCTCTATTCCTCCATTGTTTGGTATTGGAGGGGCCTTGGTTAGTGATCCTGTAGGGAAGGCTAATTTGTTATTGCATTGCTTTTAGAACAAACAGAACTTCGCTGCAGTTCCTCTACCTCCTTCATGCCATCCCAAACCTGAGCTCACGTCTGTTGTTTTCAGGGCGAGAGACCTGCGTCTGTTGTTGTTAGATCTTTCCTCTTATGGTGGTGTTGATCCGTCAGGTGTGTTTCCTCTTCTTCTCAGGAATGTTGCTAATGTGATTGCTAAGACCCTTGCTGCAGTGTTCCGGCGTATGATTTGCATGGGTTTCTTTCCTGCTTGTTGGCGAGTTGCGAGGATTACTCCCTTGCCGAAAGGTCCTGCTACCCCAATTGGCTCGGAGTACCGTCCAATTTCCATTACTTCTGTACTCTCCAAGACGTATGAGAAGCTTATAGCATCGAAACTTGGTAGGTTTCTGGAGAGAAAACATATTTTGCCCCCCCCCCCCCCCACTCAGTTTGGCTTTAGGAAGGGTCTGGGCACATGTGATGCTCTTCTACATATTTCACATATTATTCAATCTGCATTGGATTCTGGGGCTGAGGCAAGAGTTGTACAAATTGACTTTAGTGCGGCATTTGACAGAGTTAATCATGCTGCTATTTTGTATAAACTCCAGTCGATGGGAGTTGGCGGTTCGGTTTTGGCAGTTATTCGGCAATTCATGTCTGATTGACGACAGTGTGTCTCAGTTGATGGTTGTTGTGGTGAATTTGCTGATGTTGTTTCCGGTGTGCCTCAGGGTAGTGTTCTGGGCCCTTTGCTCTTCATACTGTATACGAAAGATTTGTTGGCATTGACAAATAATTTGTTGGTTAGCTATGCAGATGACTCAACATTGATATCGGTTTGTAAAAAGCCTTCTGACAGGGTTATGGTATCTGAGTCACTGTGTTGTGATTTAGATCATATAAACAGGTGGTGCATGGATAATGGTATGGTGTTGAATCCTAATAAAACGAAATCTATTGTTTTTTCTAGAAGTCGCACTATCCAACCTGTATTCCCTGTGTTGCACATAGGTAATAGTGTTATTGAGGATGTTAGTGATGTTACTATCTTAGGTATGTCCTTTGATAACAAGCTAACATTCGAAGGACATTTGCGAAGGGTTGCAGCAACTTCTTCCCAGAAGATAGGGATTTTGAGACGGGCGTGGAGAATTTTTGGAGATAAGGATCTTATTGTCCAATGCTTTAGAAGTTTTGTGTTGCCAGTTTTAGAATATTGTTGCCCTGTCTGGAGATCTGCAGCCGACTGTCATCTACATCTACTTGACCGTGTTGTAAATCAAGCTTCATTTATGATGGATGGTGGAATCTCATGTGACTTGTGGCACCGGCGTGATGTAGCGACTTTGTCAATGCTCTTCAAGATTGTTGATAGACCTGAGCATCCAATCTGTCCTTATCTGCCTGCTCCTTATGTAGCTCAGCGCAATACACGTTACGCAGCAAGTCGTCATTCTCGTACTTTTGAGAGTATTCGATGCAGAACTAAACAGTTTTCTATATCTTTTGTTCCAGCTTCTGTGGTCCTTTGGAACTCATTGAACGATAGTATGTTTGCCGGTGGTAATGTTGGAGCTTTTAAATCTGAGGTCAACAAATTCCTTTTAGCTTGACCTTGGCTATCTTTTTTTTTTCTTCTTCTTCTTCTCCTCTTCCTTTTAGCCAGCTGGCGAATCACTGCGGGGGTCTGTGTGACTTGTGGGGCTTGCTCTTTCCCTGTAGAGTTTGCTCTAGTTTTTTTAATAATAATAATATCTAGGGCTCATCATTCTAAGTTGAGGGTGTTTAAACTTCCACCTACTTATGTTCTTATTAACCCTCACTTTAAACCAACCATTAACGACAATTCTGAGAATTACGAATATGCTAATGACAATGTTATTTTTGCAGGCAATTCTGGTCTGGGATCAGGTGACTCCACAGATTCTGGCTCCTCCATGGATTTATCTTCGGGTGACAGTGACTCTGGTTTCTCGGGATTTGGGCCCTCTGACAAATTAAATACAACGAAAAAATTGTCTGAAATTCTGTCAACTAATGCTACAAATGATGATACTATTCTTTCTGTATGAAATCTTGCATTGGTTGCAGTTTTGAGAGAGTTAATGCAACTGAATGTCCTGAGTTTGAGGAGGTCCCTATCCTTGGAGGTCCTGTTTCTCCCGGAGTGGTCCTGGATGAGCTGGAGGACGTGAAGCTCATTGGATCGCAGAATGATTTTGCCAGTACTATGCATAGCATTAATGTTCTGGATTGGACTCTCAGTAGTTTTGAGCTTCCCTCAATTGATTCAGATGGCATGATTGATGCTAGTGGGGAGACTACTGAACACTCACTGGTTTACCATTTGGGTGCCAGTTCTGTTAGAAATGAAGAAATAGTGGTCTCTGAAAAAAGCAATGATTTTGCCGGATTTGATAATGCTACTATTGATTCAGAAATTTATGAATGTTCTTCTAGGATAAATGACATAATGAAGTCTAACATGGATTATTCTCTTGATGTTAACTCTTCGAGTATTGAGAATGTTAATGCTAGGCAATTGCGTTCGAGAGGAACTGTTGATGCATTGCCATGGGTTCAAGCTGCTACCCTAGAATGCGTTAAAACAAAGAAGAAAAGAATTAATTATGATACGGCATAGTCTAATCATGCTTCATACTTTTGATTAGATATATATTATTGTAATTCTGTAAAAAATTCGTGCAAATAAATGAAAACGTTATATTTTTAGAGGAATGGTGGGGAGATATATGATAGAAAGTTGTTTTTAAAAAAATATATGATAAAAAAAATTATTTTTTGAATTTAATAGATAGCTAGGTAACATGATTAATTGCCCACTTATTATTGCTAATCATTAATTGTTTTTACTGTGTTTCAAAGAAAAATGTTTTAGTATAGTATGTATATCTTGTTGGTAATGTTTGTTCCTTCTTTTGATGGTGTGAAGTGTATTTTATAATTGTATTGAATCTTAAATTTTGAATTCATTTTTGTTTTTAAATAAATATATTATTGTCAGGTTTTGAGTGGGGATCAATTCCGTAAAGTGAGCATTGAGCTTAGAACAGTTAATTTCAACCATACCTCAGTTTGGTGGGGAGGCATGAAGCCGTGTGGCCTTAATTAAATGTTGCTATAACTTCACTATTATTTCTATTAACTGTTCTAATGCTCTTTTCAGATAATTATGTAAATCATTCATTTAATATAACTACTAAAAGTTATATTAAACACACACACTTTTACACTTCCACACTAGACCCCTCACATCTCCTACACTACATGCAAACTGAGAGGAGGACACCACGCACACTACACACCACTCCCTCCCACATCCGACAACACTTCTCTTCACAAACACATACACACCACTTTCACACAAATACCTCTAGCCTCCTCCTTTCCTAACAAACTCCTTTGGTCTAGGCCTCCAGCCATCGACCCTAGTGAGTCAGCCATGTCTCGTCGTGATAGGGTTACCCTATCACGTCTGAGATGTGGCCACCATCCTTCCCTTCCTTACTACATGCACAGGATTGGGAGATCGGACTCTGATCGGTGCGACTTCTGTCAAGCCGATCAGAGCACGATCTCTCACATTCTCACACAATGTCCGTCACTACACCAACACAGGACTACACACAACATTCACTCACTGGAGCACCTTTGGACCCATCCTCAGGCAGTTGTTAACTTCATGAGTGATGCGGGTTTCCCTTAGGCCCACACACTCTCACACAGTGCCTCAGGTGGCTGAAACCCAGGGCGCCCCTCTGTCCCGGCGAGGATGTTGGGGAGGTTAAACAACAACAACTAAAAGTAATTCAAATAACCTATTCTTCAGCTCACCTACCATCTCTGTGAGTTTGTGATAATAAAACAATAGTTGATATATTTATATTGTATTGCATTTGATAACATTTAAACTGTATTAGGATCTATATTTGATACCATGCTTTTGTCCTCAGGGTTGTTGCTTCTCACGCCCCTTTACTCTTGTCACTACTCTGTGCTCAACTTGTCCATTGCCTTTCCACCATTGTCCTCACTCTGACCTGACCTGTAAAGAAACTAGTATTAGAGATAATATAATTAAGAGTCATCATTATCCTAATCATAAGGAAGAAACTTTATACCTGAAGATATTTGGCCTGAGCATTATAAGATAATTGCGTACTGATACCCGCCAGTTACATCATCCTAAAGAAAACTCTGCAGAAAATACACATTATTTCTTTTAACTACGTAAAAATCAGTTATATATTTCATAATATTTGAATAATTGAAACTCTGCATGCTCCAGTCTGTATTTGGTGCACAAAATTCCACTGACTTTTTGAAAAAGCTGAAAAAATCCTCCATAAATTTCCACTAATTTGGCTGATCCACCATCATTTTACCCATTTTTCCACCGAAAATTAATGGTAACATAGGAATAAATAGCTATAAATCCACGGACTTAGCCAGAATATTATTTTCACTATGGACTGAATGGAGAAAAATTCCACTGACAAGTCTGTGCAATTTACCATGAAATACAGTCTGGTGCATGCTATACTGCTACTACTAAGTAGGGACACTGCCAGTCTGTAAAGCAAAAGATGCATGAGGTGGTGAAGTTTATCCGGCGACTATTGAGGCCTTGAAATTTAAAATTAGTCTTCTGAATTATCCGGTGACAATTTCCTAATCAATTCCTATGTTTACATCATTACATGTAATAAATATCTGGAGACTGATTGTGCATGCTTTGCAGACTGGGGACACTGTAAGGTTAATCATTTGTAAACTCCGCATTAATGTGGTTGAGTATTCATGAGTAACTCGTGTCAGAATTTGAGTTTTCCACTCTGGCCTGTGACACCAGATCGGCTCGGATCGAGTGTCTCAACTCTCAGGTACAATCATTATACCAGTCTCAGGCAGACTGCAGAATGTGTCTCTCCTCCTGCAGAGATTTTATTTTGAGAGAGAGTTATTCTCTGACTCTCAGCAGCCAGCCTGTATTTCGTGGTAAATTCATGTCGGTGGAATTTTTCCCCTTTGAAATTAATATTCTGGCAAAGTCAGTGGAATTTTAGCTATTTATTCCTATGTTACTAATAATTTTCGGTGGGTAAATTGGGAAAATGTTGGTGGATCAGCCAAATTACAGTAATTACTGGAAATTTATGGTGGATTTTTTCAGCTTTTTGAAAAAGTCAGTGGGATTTTGTGCACCAAATACAGACTGACTCAACAGCAGTCAGCAGATTCAAAATCTCCCGCAGCTGAATTAACCCTTTAGCGAGCCACTTTTTTTTTCTGACTTTGAAAAAAATATTTAATAACTTTTTTTGAGTTTAGACATCAGTGAGTATATGAAAATCATTTGATGAGAATTTTTTTTTAATTTATAAAAAAAAATTGAAGAGGACACATAGGGTCAAGCAGGTAAATTGCGGCACACTAACAAACTGCGGCCTCTAACAACAGAAAAATCATAGCTTCAAAACACTCGTTAAAAACCAGGGCTGTGGAGTCGGAGTTGTAGTCAAAGCTTTTTTTGGTGGAGTTGGAGTCAGGAGTCGAAAATTTGTACCGACTCCTGACTCCAAGCTATTGATTTAAGTCACAAAAATTTGGGCCTATTTTATTTATTGTTCATCATGTTAAATATCTCTTAAGAACTAATAACTGCTCATAGCTATGAATTAAATCAATATTTATAGTTTAAACACTCAAATTACTCAATATTGCTTATAAAAATGCTGTAAAACTGTTTGTTGGAGTCGGAGTCGAGGAGTCGGAGAAATTCTTTATAAAGGAGTCGGAGTCGAACATTTTGTGTACCAACTCCGCAGCCTTGCAGTATTAATGTCTGTCCTGCTGGGAAGTAGTAACTTTGTCTCTGAACAGTGGAATGCCACTGTTTAATGAATGGTTTTCTTTGACTAAATTCCTAGAACAAACTTAACCTTTTCTTTTCTCTAACTGGAGAACATTCATAAGGCAAATGTCACCACCAAGAAAGGAAGCACAATTGCTGGTGCACATATAAGAAGTAGTGCGGTCCCTCTAGTCTTACAGCAGTGTTACTTTGAAATAGTTACTAACTACTAAATTGGTGAAATTAATATAGCTATCCTGAATAGCTAGTGCTCCTAATGAATCTCACAAATTCATTATTATCTGACCACTGCTATTTGAGATTTTCACTAAAACTTCAAATTTGTTGCCTGTTGGTCAATTCCTTTTAGTGTAACAATGGGTTGATTAGATAGTATAGGCTACAGCGAATAAACTTATTGGTGATGAGATTAACACTAAAATCACTAATAATCTAATTGGTGATGAGAATAACATTGGAGATACAAGTCTTTACTCATTTAATTTTTTTATACATACACATATCATTACAAAAAATCTTTCCAATTTTCATACGAAAACTAATTTAAGTAATTTCTATTTTCTGGAGGATCAAACTCAATCCCCTCATTAAGCCTGCAAGAAAAAGAAGAAGAAGAAGTAGACAGGGCGTTTCTCTAGATTAAAAAAAAAGTTGCAATAAAACTGGCTACATTACTGTTTACTTACTTGTCCCGTACGCTTTTTATGCACACCGCTTGCTACCAATGTTATCTTCACCAATCTTTGGTGATCTGTTACAAAACCATGTTTCAGAGGCTGGCAAATGCCAAACTGAAACTTCTGCAAGCCAATTTTTGAGCCAAATTGGCTCATTTTTGATGATTTCAAGCTAAAATTAACATGGGAACATAGGAATTAATTCAAAATTTTAAGTCAATTACCTATATCTGATATTTGACCATTTGAAATGTAAGCCAATTAATTGACTTTAACATAATCTTGAGTGTATAACATGGAAATCCCAATTTCCGTAAAAATATAGTTTAGCTTCAAACTCTGATTTCTAAATCTTTATGGGTGTAACTGATAGTGAATTGTTAATTATGTTATTTCTTATCTGTCAAGATTATCTGTTCTAATTACAGGTTCCATTATTTATCCTAAATTTCCGGTTTAACTAGGCATAAATTGAAATTTTGTTGGCTGTTGCTAACATCTTGATAATCATTGCATACAAGACTCACTCAAATACTTACCATGATGCAGGTATGTAATAATGTCATTATGTCCACTTTATTTTATTGTGAACTATTTTGCTGAAAGCAAATATCTTGTATTGCTTTGCAGAGAGAGGAAAGAGGGTTGGAGATGGCTATTGATACCATCATACAGCGTGTGAATGAGTTGAAGCAATCTCTCCAAGAGCTGCTTTTCAAATTAGAGCATGAAGGTCAGTCTGCCAACTGGCCTGACTACCTCACTCAATATTCAGTCCTATCAGCTCAGGTGAGGTGTAGTGCCGTAATGGTATTAATTAAATGAATCAAGAGTCAAGACTCACTATTTATTATTAGTTTAGGCACTAAAATTTTTGGGTGAGCTGGATGTTTTCTCGGTTCAATATATAACAAATTTCTCATTTCCCTTTAAATAATTTCCTTTGCAGTTCTAAAAACCATTTAAAAATTTCATACCTTTTCACAAATATATCAATGGACCTTGCAAAATTAGAAACCTAATGTCCCAGTAAGTTGAGCTGGTTCAAGATCAACCTACTTTATAATAAATATAGCTAGTTACAATTTTTTTATTAATGGAATAGTACTTTAAAAACTACTCTGAATTAAGTATATAATATTATTTTGAGAGCTAGATAGCTATGTTAAACAAGTAAGGTGCTATCTTTCCAGTAGAAAGGCATTCCAAGTTTTAATTAAATGTTATCACTTTTTCCTCTTGTGGGTTGTGTTAGTAAATAATCCTTCTTTTTGACATTCTAATTATTTCAGATGTGTAGTTTGCTGAAAGTTCTTCGCAATGACAAAACTCCTCTATTGCGGAATTATCTGACTTTGCCTCTGCAACTGAATGCTGAACCTGATGATACACTCCTGAAAATCACTGAAAACAGAGTACCTGCCTTCAGTCACGATTTTGTTCCTAATTTGTTGAGAACTAAACCTGATCCAGATCTAGAAACTAAACACCTCCAGCTTCATACAAGAATGAGCAATACCAATGCTGATACCTCCCAAGTAATCAAGTAGTAACTACTGAATTTTCTATATATATTTTTTTATACATATTTTATTGATCGTTAGCTATTCTAAATATGAACAGTCACTTGTGGTTTTAATTTGTAAAATCATGTTATTGTTTTTATACGTGATTTATGAATTCTCCTGTTAACGTAGTAACAGAAACTGGACGATTCATTCTTCATGTTAAGTTCACTAATCTCATTTGTCCTCTACTTTGCAATAACACAAGTACTCTTATTTGCAAATAATAATTACAAAACGAATTAAAAATGATTGCCTTTATTTATAATTCTGATTTTGTTCCTCAGAAACAAATTAACTTACACAACAAAATAGTGCGGCATATTGTAGATCATGTTTCTTCAGCTAAAGGAGATTGGGAATCCGAAACTGCATCGCGTACTTGCCAACCAGCAACTTTTTCTGTTAATGAAAATCAAATTATACTCGCTGCTCTGGGAACAGGTTTGTGATATAATTCAATTAATGGTTCTTCATTACCATAGCTGATTATCTTCTTTAATTTTTTTTTCATTGAATTTGAACAAACATGGATTTATCAAAAAATGTAAATAGGAGATGAAAGTCTTTTTAAATGAGACTCACTAAGTTTGTCTTACTAATAGGTAAAGGCTTGAAGCCACAGCCATTGGCTCCTAACTCAATGGCTGGGGGCACTAGTGTGTCTGGTATAGTCAATCAGAACTCCGCTGCCATCCAGCAGCAAACAACTAACAATATGAAGCGACATGGAAGTGAGTTTTTTGTTTTTCAATTACTAGGATATATTTCTTAAATGGAAAGAGGTAGAAAGGTTTTTATTCAGTTTTTACCTCATATGAACTTCATTCGCAAAACAATATCAACTACTAAATATTTATTAATAATTAGATGTACAGTAAAACTCCTAAAGTGAACTCTTCTATAGTAGATCTAGAGTCCTGAGGTCAAAAATGGATAAAAATATATTTAAAAAACTGGTGGCCATTGTAGAGTGGACTTTAGAAATTTTGTTCACCATTCGGAGCAGTTCTGTTCTATTCGGAGCATTTGATCACTTCCATAGTAAAGAAACATACACATTCAAGAGTTAAGTAACTAGAAATATTTTATAAGCTACTATATTGCATTGGTATTAGGCTATGTATCCATGAATTAATTTGCTAATAAATTAAACACGTGACTATACAGTGGCTCCATATATTTCTAACAGCAAGGATTTAAACTACATTGGAATATAAAAAAACATTTTCAGGAAATATTCATATTTCAGATAAATCAATTATTCAAATATATGTATGAAAGATATTGTAATTCTTCAGATTTGATCAAAATCAATCCAATAGTATTGGGTTCTGTTAATTTGAGTCAAATCACTCGGTAAATAGTTGCATCAAATTGAAATAAACCATTAAATCATGTTAGTGAATTTTTTTAGAGGGGTTCAAAAGATGCATATTTTTCATTTTATATATTTCATGTGAATATCAGCGGCTTAATTTTTACCGCTTAATGACAAAATAATCTTTTCAATGGTGCATTCTAATTTTAGTTTATTTGGATATTTCTGGTTGAAAATGACTGCAAGGAGTCACCCTTGCTGCCAATAATGTAATTAGGAATATTAAATCATTTATCATCTTTTGCCTCTTTTCCATTCCTTTCAATTAATTGTATTTTTATCTATTTGCAGTGAATTCGAAGGCTCCGAGCGCCATCAAAACCAATATTAAGGCTGCAGGATCAGTTCACCCATATAACAGATAAAGCTTTAACAGTATTGACTAATTTAAGCACTTCTAGCCCTTTATTTGGGAAAATAGAAGGCTCCTTTTGGTTCAGATCTTTCATATAATCAACTAGAGCATTAAAAAAATTAGCAAAAATGTTTCTCTGTTTTTCGTATTCAGATTATATGCATAACAATTGAAGAAAATTTATGATAAATTTGAATTTAATTTATTCCTCAAAATTAAATTCCTTTTGATTTGAAGGAATAATTTTTGGTAGGGACTGGTTATTTATTGATATTTACTGGTACTTGGCTATGTGATTAATTGAAGTAACTGTAGCTGTAACAGTTGCCAAACAGCATTGGCCAAATGAAGGAAAACATTAATTACTTATCGCCATTCTTGTTCATTCTGGAGTGTTCCAGAGGTGCCAACTTATGAGATGTCCACCTGGATCGGCCGTTAACTTAAGCATTCAGTTCGCCATTTGCATTCATCGCGTTAACATGTGTGTCTTTTTTCCTGTTCTCCTAGGCTTAAAGTCTAGTTGTGCGTGCACAGTGTTTGTGATCGATTGAATTCGGTTTTCATTCAAGCCTAGATGTTCTCGTATACAGATAAGTGTTTTTACTATAGCTTTTCTTTTAGTTCTATAGGATATACAATTTTAGCCACTTTTGCTCGTTATTATAATTTTAAAAAAATTACCTATCTTGCGTGGTACTTGAAAACAGGCCTTGCTGATAGTTTTTAAGTTAGACAGTTAACTACTAACTAGTTATAGGTTGTATGCCTATAGTCTCTTTCCAATAATTTCACACAGGGGAATTTCGATAACCCCTTGCTGGACCGAAAACAAACCCTAGAAATTCGTGACTAGGGTAAATCTAGTTAGTTAGTTCGAAGCCGGTATTCGAGACCGTGCTTACACTGCAAATATACGCTATATCGTGTATAACTAACTCACTTAATATTTTCGTCCCAAATTTACGGTGACTACTAACCAGTTAACTACTAACTAGCTATAGGCTTAGCTATGCCTATAGTGTCTCTTTCCAAATTTCACATTGTGAAATTCTTCTCTACTAAGAGAAAAATTATAGACAAGGGAATTTCGATAACCCCTGCTAGGATTGATGACTAAAACTCTAAGAATTCGTGACTAGAGTTACTAGTTAGAATAGATAAAGCCGGAAATTCGTGACCGTGCTTAAACTGGATATCTCAAAAATATGATAGGGTCACATAGGTAAATTGCGGCTCCCAAATTACATTGAAATGTTGCATTGATATCAAAAGAAGCGCGGTGAATGATATAATTTATTAATATTATTTTTTAACGTGTGTTTTGAAACAATGATGTTTCTTTTGTTAGAGGCCGCAGTTAGTTAGCGTGCCGCAATGTACCTGCTTGACCCTATATCTAGTAACTATTTAACTCTCTTAAAATTTTCGTCACAAATTGGTGACTACCAGTTTACTACTAACTAGCTATAGGCTTAGCTATGCCAATAGAGTCTCTTTCCAAATTTCACTCAGTGAAATTCTTCTCTATTAAGAGAAATTATAGACAGGGCAATTTCGATAACCCCCTGCTAGGTTTGATGACTAAAACCCTAAGAATTCGTGACTAGGGTACTAGTTAGCTAGTTCAAGCCGGAAATTCGTGACCGTGCTTTACTGGATTGAACAAATATACACTATATATCGTATAATACTATAACTTTCTTGAACTTCCTTATTATATTATATGGTAACTTTACATATGTGCAATAATACTCAAAATAAAAAAATAAAAATTTAACGGGTACAAAGTGGCGTAAATTGTAAATAATACTTGTTTGTAATCATTGCCTAGGGTCCCACAGGTAAATTGCGGTCCAATTGCAGTCTTTGCAAGAACTTTTTAAAACTTTTTGATTCGAATTTTTATTGAAATTTGTTCAGATATCTGAAGTAGCAGAATGCACTCTATATTTTATTATTGTTTGAAGCTATGATATTTCTGTGGTTAGAGGACACAGTTAGTTAGTGTACCGCAATTTACCTGCTTTACCCTATCTAGCTTATAATTGGTAGCTACTTAAAAATTGATATTGCTACTAGTGCTATGTATTCCATTCAAGAAGCACCATGAATTTATGGATTCAATTAATAATAATAATCCAGTTAACTACTAACTAGTTATAGGTTATATGCCTATAGTCTCTTAACAATAATTTCACATCGTGAAATTTTCTCTGATTCAGAGATATAATATAGACAGGGGAATTTTGAAGAGAAACCCTAAAAATTTGTGACTAAGGTAAATCTAGTTAGTTAGTTTGAAGCCGGTATTTTGAGACCGTGCTTTCACTGGAAATATCAAATATACGCTACGCTATATTGTGTATAATTTTTAACTCTTTATAAAAATTTCGTCGCAAATTCATGGTGACTACTAACTAGCTACAGGCTATATGCCTATTGAGTCTCCTTCCATATAAACTCACATTATGAAAATTTTCTGTTTCAGAATAATTTGAGAGGGGATTCCGATATTCACTACTATGATTGAAGACAGTCTCTATGAATTTTTAGCTAGGGCAACTAGTTAGCTATTTTAGCCGGGAATTTGTGATCCGAGCTTGTACTGGCTTCATCTGAGGAACACTAGACATATCGTGTAACTTGAACTTTAGTCTCAAGTACCAATATTAATTTCTTAACAAATACAGACTGTTAATACCACTACAGATATGTTATGCAATTGCATATCCAAGTCTAGTTCTTCACTAAAAATTTTGCTGGAAGCCAGTTAACTTACTAGTTATATGCTAATGCCTACAGTCTCTTCCCAAATGAATTTGCAATGTTAAGTTTTTCTTTGATTCAGAGAATTAACAGGGGAATTTCGATAACCTCCTGCTAGGATTCAAGACTGTTCATAGTTTTTCTAGTAGGCCAGTTTACTATGTGTCGTAATATACCTACTTTACCTTAATTACCTATATTCCTCGATAAATTCTTCTGCGACTCGGGAATTGACGAAGAGTTGAAGACTGTTGAATATGTTGTTGCACTAGGGACACAACTAGTTCAACCGGAAATTTGGTACACATAGTTACATAAAACCTGTATCTCAAAATTATTTCTTATTTTGGAAATTCAAAAATTAATGTCTATAGGTATGAAGATTGGTCATAGAGAAGAATAATAATTTTCAGTTCAGTTTTCTCATTCATATAAGACGTGGAGGACTTCATTTATTTATAAATTTATCTAAAGCCATTGAATCTGCATATCCATTATTAACGTTATTTATTAGAACATTGAAGAACTGTAGTTGGTTCAATGGAATAAATTTGTCTCGTGGCCTCTATTGATTTTGAAGATGATTACTTTTCTGTCCATATAGAGAATAATACCGTAGATATTAGAAATTGGAAAACATTTCTAACTTAAGTTTAGAGCTAAAGGCTCTACTTGTGAATCATGCAACTTACTTAAGTCGTGAATTCTATAACTTACTTAAGTCTTGAATTCTATATTGGCAAAATTAAGAACTGAAAGTTACTTGTCTACGTACTATTTAATTTACTTAATTGATAGATGAATTCGTATATGAATGGACTGTTGCAGAGAGAGAGAGAGAGAGAGAGCACTGTTGTTATTAGTTATGAAAGAAATTTGATATTATTTATTCCTAATCATTAGAAAGAAATGATTTTTAATTGATGCAACAAATTTGAGCAAAATTCTATTAATTGTGACGTTTTTATTTTTATCAAACTGTTGACTCTCTGCCTTCCAGCAAATTAATGGGGAGGTTTATTCTTTATAATTTTAGAACGTCTTAAAATTAATGCTCTCAAAATTGTCAATGGTAACTTACAAAAGAATAGAAATTGATGATGATTATCCAGCTTAAAGTATTTAGACACCCTTTCATTACTATAGTTTCGTAAGCGTTGAAGGTATTTTTGGTTTCAAGCTTTCGATTAAAAAGATTTCTATTCATCATCAGGAGAAGTGTGGAAAACGTGGCCTTCAACTCTGAGTTTATATAACCTCTGATAATATGGATTTCCAGTTGAATATGAATCTTTTCAATCAGTTTAGTAAGCATAAACCATAATTCTCAAAGTATTGTAATTAGCTACCACTGATGCATAAACTTGAAGAATGTACATTTCTTATAAATGTATTAAATTTTATTTAAAATAGATGGGATTATGTATGCTAAGACTCTACCTCTCACATTAATGTACTAGAACTGAAGGCCATTTTTATCCGGTTGGCAGGGCCTTTTCAAATGACATTTAGTTTGTCCACATCAAAATATTTACCGTCAAGACTACAAATATTCAGCCATGCTCTCGTATCAATTAAAGATTTTGACAACGTCTGTTAGAAGACTTATTTTTCTGTGAAAAAAATATACTTTTATCAAAACATTCATGCTGATAAAGTAAGTTGGTATTTTGGTGGGATTACCGAATAGTAGCTGATATCTAATGTTTAAGTATCATGAGGCTTTATAAAATTTAGGAAGACCAAGTGCAACAGTGTTCATTACCCCTTTTGCGGTACAAAATCAGTATCATGTGTTTTTAGTGCAGAATTTTCGCCAAATCTCTATAAACAACATAGCTAGATCACAAGTGGTATATTTCTTGAGTAGACAGAAAATTGATCCCATGCAATTTAATGATGTAAATTATTAATATAAAGTTTTCTTATAATACTGGATTATCTATAGTGAAATCGCTTGCAGTAAAGAGTGTTAGTTATTGAATTAGTGCAGGTATCCTGGATACCAATCAAAATAAAAATTAAATAAGACTAACCACTCCCATGTACAAATGATCTTGGAAGTTTCTTCTGTTTTGAATTTTGAAAAATTATTTCCCTCTGGAAGGTATTGCTTTTAGAATTTCAGCCTATTAATTAAGGAGATACGGTACAAGCTCGATGATCTATACATCAAGTTCCAACTTTCAAAGTTATGGATGTATAAAGATTTTGTATCATGAAAGAGACTATTTCAATTACTTTATACACCACGTGTGGGAAATAATGAATTCCTGATTAAATGAGGTATTTTAATGTCAATTCAAATTCTGTCTATATTTAACCTTCAAAGAGTACATGGATTAGATTTCGTGGAGAGTCTAATAAACTCTGTAAGTTTCCGAAAATCATGCAAACAGTACCTATCTATTTCAAAAATAGGTAGACGGATTGAAGCAATTATGGAAGAGGCAGGAATCGACATTGCTCATTTTAATCTCTGCAATTGTGCAGCAGCTGCCTGTTCTTTCTTGAACCATAATATTACCATTGACGATATTCAAGGTCGCAGGCTGGGCCAACGTTACAATTTTCTAATGCTCTTATCTTAAATTCATACTTGAAAATTGGTTGGTCTCATCTTTTGCTGCGTTCTTTAAAATCTCATAAGTTGGCACCTCTGGAACACTCCAGAATGAACACGAATGGCGATAAGTAATTGAACAGTTACCCAAGGCTTACCTGTAAGGTGAAGGGTGACTTCAATTACTTCGGAAGCCATTCTTGTTCATTTTTCTGGAGTGTTCTTTCCCGCCCGGAGCGCTCCCGCCCGAACACTCCAGAAATACACAACAAAAGATTCGATCTTTGAATACTGAATGCTTAAGTTAACGGCCGATGCAGGTGGACATCTCATAAGTTGGCACCTCTGGAACACTCCAGAAAAATGAACAAGAATGGCTTCCGAAGTAATTGAAGTCACCCTTCACCTTACAGGTAAGCCTTGGGTAACTGTTCAATTAGCCAATTCGGTGATTTTTCGATGTACCAGTACATTTATTGTACTGGTCTGTCAGGTCAATATGGCAGTTGTCGCCAGAATATCAGAGAGGTTAGGTGTAAACGATCTCTCCCAACTTCAATAACACCAAATAGCCAAATTAATACCCACAAATAAGTGTATCTTTTAAATTGTAGCTGTTTCTGGCAATTTAGTATAAATAGGCCTGTTGTCACTCGAGGAAAGGAATGAAAGACTGGCTGCTTAAATTTCTATTCGTTCGAGTGGAGTTACAACGTGCCTGTGAATACAAGCTAAAATAAATTAAAAGTCCTAAATAACTACATTAAAATTCACAATAAAACAATTCTTTAATATTCTCAATAAAACCATCCTAAGAAAATTCTCAATTAAAACCATTCCATGAAATCTATAAACTTACGGACTGTGGGAGTGTCTGGGAGAATGGGATATAGTACAAGAGACCTTTGCCAAACCAGATAGCAATTTATCACTATGACCACTGCGGGCCTATAATTATCACAGCAATCATTAATAACCTAACCACTGCGGGTTTAGGATGGAACCTACTACCTTTTCTGAAAATACAAAATAAATGGAAAGCTAAAAAATACCTACCTAAATTGAACATATAAAATAGAATTGCATGTAAATTTACTACCCATGACTGCCATATATGACATTATGGAATTAAAAGAAATCATTTTAAAACAGGTAGCATATGCATTCAAACTTGCCTGAAATATAGAAAATTTAAAATCTAGATCCGAATTCTAATCTTTACGCACATACTAAAATTCAGCTGCATTGCTGAATAATGAACTAGAAAGCCTATCAAAATAATTAGCCACTGTGCAAAGATTAATATTTCCTAAATTATCTATTTGTCTCCCATCACACAGATAATCACACTACAAGTGTCACCTACTCACTGTAATAACTAGACAGGACACCAACAAATGATATCAATACCAAGGCGATTCAAATAAACTATCTAATCAATCATAGAAAGACGCCAAACATATTTATATATAACCCTACTCATGGCGGCCAAATAATACTATCAAAATGAAAACACTGAATAAATAAATCCTCAAAATAAACACAGTATACACATCAAAACTAGCTTATCACGTTGAAGTAAAATGGCTAACTGATTTTAAGAAAACGCCGGCTCACGAGGATAGTGTTGCCGCAGTGTTGCCATCCATACATAAAAAACAGACATCCTAAAAGTCGATACTAAAATACACTTTAATAAAATATAACCAGTAAAATTCGATAAAACTTAACGTGGAATATTATTCCACGACATTCCCCCCTGAAGGGTCTTCTGATGCCGGACATGGGATAAGAAGGACTGTGTCCTGCACACAGCGCTCTAGCTTCTTGACTCTGCCTGAGTTTGCATCCACCATCTCAAGAGTCACACTTCTTACGTGACCGTCTTCACTCTGTCTGGCAGAGACAATTCTAGCAATAGGCCATTCTCCTCTACCAGAGGATGTCTTCAGGAGAACTAGATCACCTGTACGTAAGGACCTCTTACTGTACCTCCACTTGCTACGTTCCTGCAAAGACTTTAGGTACTGCCTCTTATGTCTCACCCAAAATTGTTCCGCCAAATAACTCACACGCTTCCATCTCTTCGCACCGTATTGCTGGAGATCGGTTGGTGATAGATCGGTGGCGGAAAAGTCTTCGCCGGTCTTGAGTGTTAATAGCATTTGTGGGGATATAGCTATTGGGTCGTTAGGATCGTTCGAGGGCAGATAAAGAGGAGTCATATTCACAATTGCCGCACACTCCGAGAATAGGGTGTGGAGTTCGTCTCTGCTAAGATGTCTCCTATTAAGCTGCTTCATAGCACCCTCAAACACACGCTTGAAGGCGCCAATTTTACGCTCCCAAATACCAGCAGCGTGACTAGCACCAGGAGTGTTCAACTGCCAAACACAATCAAGATCGGCACATGCTTGCTTCAGATTGTCTGGTCCGATATCCCTCAGTATTTGATTCCGTGCTCCCACGAAGTTCGTCCCTCTGTCGGATCTGAGTCTCTTGCATGGTCCCCTAAGAGAGATAAATCTTCGAAATGCCAACTTGAAGGACGAAATATCAAGAGCAGATAACGGCTCGATATGGATGGCGCGACTGGTTAAGCAAGTGAAGAGTAAGCCATAAATCTTCTTAGTTGCAGAGTTCCTACGTGTAGATTTTCCTTCGTAAACATGGTAAGGTCCAAAAACATCAAACCCCACGTTCGTGAAAGGTGCACCATTCAATAGACGATCCGCTGGGAGATCCGCCATTATTTGGGTTTGCAGTGGGCCACGAAGCTTTCTGCATATTACACATCGGGATAACATCTCCTTTATCACTTTGCATCCACTGTGTACATGAAAACCCGCTTGCTGGAGAGCTCCTGATGTAATGTGTTTCCCCTGATGAAATGTTCCTTCATGGCAATGATTCACCACCAAACTTGTGACTTCATGCCTTTTAGGCAAAAGTATTGGGTGTTTTGAAGAGAAATCGAGCTGGCTATTCTTCAGTCTGCCGCCAACTCTCACAATTTCATTCTCATCCAAGAAAGGACACAGTGATGAGAAGCAGTGAGACTCCTTCAACGGCTGTCCACGCTTCAGTGCAGATAACGCTTCGGGGAAACAAGACTTCTGAGCATGCTTTATTATTAGTTCCTCAGCTACCTGGGTGAAGTCAGTGTCATCCGCCTGTGTCTTTCTGACACGACCAAGAAGTCTAATAGTGAACTTGCAAACATTTGAAAGCACAGACTTCACTCTTCGCCAGCTGCTGTATCTCTGGACTATACCATCAAGAGTGTCATTCTCCTCTCCCACGGCAGAAACCAGTACCTTGAGAGAGTTTTCAGTCATCGGAAGTTCGCCGATAAGGTCATCCTCATCATATTTCTTGAGAGGTTCCTCCTTCAAGAATTCAGGTCCAGTCAACCAAATTGAGGTCTTAAGTTGTTCGGGGGTCATGGGTCTTGTCGCAGCGTCTGCGGGATTCATTTTGGACTCCACATACTGCCACTGACTAGCATTCGAAGTTTTCAAGATCTTATCGACCCTCGCAGTAACATACTTGGCGAATCTGTCACGAGTATTCCTCAAGTAGCCCAAGACCACTTTGCTGTCAGAGTAGTAAAAGGTTCTGTGAATGGGTCTGCGAATCTCCTTAGTCATATAGTTTGCGCATGCAGCAGCATCAACGGCAGCGCAGAGCTCACTGCGTGGCATGGAGGTGGCAGACTTGGGACACAGTTTTGAATTCCCATACAGAAAAGAAACTCTCACTTCTCCACTCTGATTGACAACACGCACATAGATGACTACACCGATGGCCAGGACTGAGGAATCGCAAAACACATGTAGCTCCATGCGTGGTGTCCCGATAGAGTTCCGAGAGAAGAAACTTCTAGGGATTGATATCACAATGGGTACTGACGCACATTTAATCCAGTCTCGCCATTTTTCCAAGTAAGTTTCAGACAAGACCTCATCCCAGTCTATTTTCCCTTCCTTTTCTTGCTTAGACTCCATAATGATCTCCCTCTGAAGGCATTTCCCTCCAAGTATCACAGGAGAAACCATCCCAAGAGGGTCATAGGGACTGTTCAGGGTACTTAACATGCCTCTCTTAGTGTAGGGGTTCGAGGGAAAGATTATCTTGAATATGAATGAATCGCTGATGATACACCACTCAAGGCCCAATGTCTTCATACTCGACTTGTCTCCGAGGAAGATACGATTAGCTTTTTCAGCTAACTCACTCTCAGGAAACCTTGAAAGTACCTCGGGACAGTTAGAACATATCTTATGCAACCTGAGGTTGAAAGTCCCCAAAATACTTCTACATCGAGTGAGGATCTCCACGGCCTCATCTGCAGATTTCGCTGCTGCCAGTAAGTCGTCAACGTAGAAGGAATTGAAGATGCAGTCACAGGCTTTTGAGTTTTCTTCATTTCGGACTAATTTAGTGGTGTGCCTTAAACCATACGTGGCAACCGCTGGGCTGGACTTGTTACCAAACACATGCACCTTACTTCGGTAAGGCACAAGTTCATTGCGTGGGTTATTCTGGTCCCACCAAAAGAATCTCATGAAGTCACGATGCCTAGGATCAACGTAGAACGAATGGAACATTCTTTCGACATCCGCAGCAAAGCCCACAACACCAAGACGAAATCTCGTGAGAACACCAACAATTCTGTTATTTTCGTCAGGTCCCTGGAGTAAACAGTCATTCAGGCTTGTGCCGTTGTACCTAGCACTAGAGTCAAAGACCATACGAATCTTGTTTTTCTGGTCTATTGGGAATACTGGAACATAAAAGGACTCCATGTAGAGCTGGCTCCTTGGCACTTTCTCAACTTGACCCTTTGCTATGTAGTCTCCTATGATCTCGAGGCAGCTAGCTAACTTTGCTGGATCTCTCTGTATACGACGAAGCGTATTAGAAGACCTCATAAAGACGGACCTCTTATTATCCGGGAGAACTGCTCCATCAAGAAGGGGAAGGGGGAACTGCAGATGACCAGTCTTTGTGACTTTCACCTCGTTTCTCATCAGGTCTAAGAACTGTTGCTCATCCTTGGAGTGACCGAGTTCCTCATCATCAGGATACTCTCTGAACACCTCCAAGCCACGAGTGATGTCTGTAACTGACTGAGGGAAATCATTCTTGGCAACATAGTGCTCGAAGTCACAAGCTATCTTCAGGCACTTGGTATCTTCGTCATGTTTTCGCTCTAAACATGCAGGACCCACCAGAGACCATCCGAGAGGAGATCTGTAGACATATGGATGATGAGAACCGTAAGATCTTCCTCCCATGGCTCCACCACAGTCGGCCCCCACCAGGATTAGAACCTCTATGTCCTCGTCCAATGAAGGGAAACGTTTGGCGTAACTTCTTATATGAGGATGGGATGCTACTAGTTCGGGGCTGGCGACTTCTTTCTTACAAGTCGGTAGATACGGATTTGTTCTGAGAGGAGGGAGATCTATCCACGATCTTTCAGTAATTCCCCTTATCTGAAAATCAAAGATCCGGTTACCCTCTATCTTCGTCTGGTAACCAGAGGTTGTAGTTAATTTGTAAGTAATGGCATCGCCCTCAATTCTAAAATGTTTCAACACTTTCGGATCTACTAGAGAACAATTACTTTGATCATCCAAGATCGCAAGGCAACGTAAGGAACCAGGTCTATGTTTTATTTTCAAATCTACGATCAGTGTTTTAGAGCAAATTCTTACACTCTCTTCGTTATGACATATCTGAGCACAAAATGAATTCAATTGTCGAGAATCTTTATTGATATTACTAGGCTTATTTGATCGATTGAAATCTCTAGTATTGGATCTTTGATTAGGGAGTGCAAGGAAGTTAGGATTGGACTTGAAATTATGGAACTTATCTGAATTTTCCCTGTGCAGGATTGTAGGGTGCCCCCTTTGACATCTCTCACAGGACACATCAACCTTGCAATCTCTCGCTTGATGGTTGGGTTGTAGGCACTTGTAGCAGAGCATGTTGTCTCTCATAAACTGTCTTTTATCTAGATAGGACATACTGCCAAACTTGCTGCAATTCTCCAGTGTATGGCCATCGACCTTATGAAGAATGCACTCCTTAGTTTCATCAGACTTCGAAGCCAGAACTTTCACATGACGAGTGGCAACTGTAACGTTTTCCTGTGTGAACCCTGGCATGTTGAGCTCTGAAACATAGTTTCCCAAGAACTTCACAAATTCTCGGAATCTTGGGAGAGCTCCATGCTCTTCTCTGTGGGTGAAACACTTTGTTTGCCACCTGCTGCGAAACTTATCTGGTAACTTGTCAAGGATTACCTGTGTTCCACTTGGTAGATCAAACGCATATAGATCCGGACACTGCCTCATACTGGTGAGAACTAAGTGACAAAGTTCCAGGAGATCTTCTAGCAGAAAAGAGTTCCTACAAGTTTTCAGAGTGGGGAACTCTTTTACCTTTTCAATGATACAGTTAGACACTCTCTCGCTTGATCCGTACCTCTCCTCAAGAGTTTCCCAGAGATCTCTCAAGGCCGAATCTGGATCCAAAGCCCCTGACTGAATTCGACTTGTCACCAAGGACCTGGGACGGTTTTTTGTGTTAGCTTGAAGAACATACATAGACTCTTGCGGGTCGGCCTCTGACTCTTCCAGTTTACGAGTAATTTGAGTCTTCCAGCACCAAAACTTGAGGGGGTCACCGTCAAAAGGATCCCCAAGTCCTCTCAGTAGTTCGTGCTTGAGGTGCCTTCGATTTGAACCATCTAATCTCTGGCGACCAGAGTAATTCACTAACTCAGGCCTCTCTATCAATTTTGGAGCCGAAACAACAGTCTCCCTTTTAGCTTCAGTTGGCTCCTCCTCACGTTTGCTGGGATTAAGATAATCATCAGAATCCTCAATCCATCTCTCCACAACATTTTCCACTTGCGGGGTTTCACGGAGGATTGAAGTTAATGGCTGTTTCCTTATTTTAGGGATGGCACCATTAGAGAAACAAGTCTTCTCATAACTAGGAATGGACCTAAGCATCCGTCCAAATCTCGCACCCACCAGGTTATCATTCTGGCTGACTGGAGGCAAAGCGATTGCACCCTCATTTTTTGTTTTTGGAGGCTCCTCGATATGAGCTTCTTCTATTCTTCTTGAAACGAGAGCGGAACTAGGTACTGCAGGGTTCACTGTCGAGTCGACAGGAGGCACTGGCAGACACGCAAGAGAGTCATTGTCAGTCCTTTCTGAGGCATGCATATGCAGCTGACTGGCATGAGCATCCTCTTTCTCAGTAGAGTCCTCTAGCAGATCATTTGATGGGAATCCACATGACCCAGTGGCCCGACTACCATTGCCAATGGTCGACTCAACTTCCACACACAACTCATGCAGTTTCTTGTTGAGAGCACGAACTGCGGCTCTACTCTCTACGTAGATCAATTGGATTCTGTTTGATCTCACCTCCTTCTCTCTGTTGTAACTTCCATTGCTCAGGTACCACTCTGCTAGTGCTTTGTTGCTGATTTCAAATTTCTTGCATGAAGTTTTTATTTTAGAGATCTCAGCTTTTATCTCTTGGACAGTTTCTACAGAGTGGTCCATATTAGACAGAATCCGTATCAAACTGTCTCTATCTCTGTCCTCCTCGGCTTCCAAAACTTTAAGGGATGGCTTTCCCATTTTGTAAAGATCAGTGACTGTTCCACCAAGGCCGGTCTCCAAGTCCGTACTTCTCCACCAAGACTGCACTCCAAGTCCGCACTGTCACTCGAGGAAAGGAATGAAAGACTGGCTGCTTAAATTTCTATTCGTTCGAGTGGAGTTACAACGTGCCTGTGAATACAAGCTAAAATAAATTAAAAGTCCTAAATAACTACATTAAAATTCACAATAAAACAATTCTTTAATATTCTCAATAAAACCATCCTAAGAAAATTCTCAATTAAAACCATTCCATGAAATCTATAAACTTACGGACTGTGGGAGTGTCTGGGAGAATGGGATATAGTACAAGAGACCTTTGCCAAACCAGATAGCAATTTATCACTATGACCACTGCGGGCCTATAATTATCACAGCAATCATTAATAACCTAACCACTGCGGGTTTAGGATGGAACCTACTACCTTTTCTGAAAATACAAAATAAATGGAAAGCTAAAAAATACCTACCTAAATTGAACATATAAAATAGAATTGCATGTAAATTTACTACCCATGACTGCCATATATGACATTATGGAATTAAAAGAAATCATTTTAAAACAGGTAGCATATGCATTCAAACTTGCCTGAAATATAGAAAATTTAAAATCTAGATCCGAATTCTAATCTTTACGCACATACTAAAATTCAGCTGCATTGCTGAATAATGAACTAGAAAGCCTATCAAAATAATTAGCCACTGTGCAAAGATTAATATTTCCTAAATTATCTATTTGTCTCCCATCACACAGATAATCACACTACAAGTGTCACCTACTCACTGTAATAACTAGACAGGACACCAACAAATGATATCAATACCAAGGCGATTCAAATAAACTATCTAATCAATCATAGAAAGACGCCAAACATATTTATATATAACCCTACTCATGGCGGCCAAATAATACTATCAAAATGAAAACACTGAATAAATAAATCCTCAAAATAAACACAGTATACACATCAAAACTAGCTTATCACGTTGAAGTAAAATGGCTAACTGATTTTAAGAAAACGCCGGCTCACGAGGATAGTGTTGCCGCAGTGTTGCCATCCATACATAAAAAACAGACATCCTAAAAGTCGATACTAAAATACACTTTAATAAAATATAACCAGTAAAATTCGATAAAACTTAACGTGGAATATTATTCCACGACACCTGTTTTCCCTTCAATTATTAATTTTAATCTTTATTTATTTCATTATAATAAGCCTGGCCGCTTGTAAATGTGGGGTATAATTAGTTTCAGTGTTGTACATATGTATATAGTCATTCGAACGGTGTGTGAACGGCTAGCCTGTCCGTGAGTCTGCGCAGGGATTTAGATTCTAGGCAATTATGGCGTCAGGTTTGAAAGTGTCGTTGTGTGACCTCATACGATCGTTTGATGGGACCGGAGATATATTAGTGGAGTTGTTTAATAAATTTGAATTAGTGGCAGAATTAAAAAGTTTAGAGCACTGGGAGAAAACTGTGCCATTGTTGCTTGAATGGAACGCATTTTCAGTATTCACTGAGCTGGGAGAGATCCATTTGTGTCATATGAGCAGTTTGTCAGGCGAACTTAGTGATGAGCCCGTAGACATATACTTATCAGATTTGTAGAAACTTGCTAGGTTTGCTGGGATATACTCTGATACAACATTTTTTCGAGCTTTCATCGTAGGTTTGCCTATCGCAGTGTCGAGGGAGTTAAGAGCATCAGTTAAGACTGATGCTTTGTCCCTTGAGGCAGTAGTCGTGAGAGCTAGATCACTGATGTCCGAGGTGGAAAAGTAGGGAATAGACGAACAGACCTGAAATGTTATAGATGCGGTGGTTCAATGAGAAATTGCCCTAAGACCAGTACCTGCTGGAATTGTGGACAAGTTGGACATATGTCAAAGAACTTGTTGTTGTTGTTGTTGTTGTATAACCTCCCCAACATCCTCGCCGGGACGGAGGGGCGGCCAGGGGCGCCCCGGGTTTCAGCCACCCGAGGCACTGTGTGGGAATGTGTGGGCCTAAGGGAAACCCGCATCACTCAGGAAGTTAATAACTGCCTGAGGATGGGTCCAAAGGTGCTCCAGTGAGTGTATGTTGTGTGTAGTCCTGTGTAGGTGTAGTGACGGACATTGTGTGAGGATGTGAGAGATCGTGCCCTGATAGGCTTGACAGAAGTCGCACCGATCAGAGTCCGATCTCCCAATCCTGTGCGTGTAGTGAGGAAGGGAAGGATGGTGGCCAAATCTCAGACGTGATAGGGTAACCCTATCACGACGAGACATGGCCGACTCACTAGGGTCGATGGCTGGAGGCCTAGACCCAGGAGTTTGTTAGGAAGGGAGGAGGCTAGAGCTCTTTGTGTGAAAGTGGTGTGTATGTGTTTGTGAAGAGAAGTGTTGTCGGGTGTGGGAGGGAGAGTGGTGTAGAGGTGTCTGTAGTGTGTGGTGGGAGTGGTGTGTAGTGTGCGTGGTGTCCTCCTCTCAGTTTGCATGTAGTGTAGGGGATGTGAGGGGTTTAGTGTGGAAGTGTAAAAATGTGTGCCCCTCATGTCCATGTGTGAGGTGAGAGGGAGGACTCGTGTTTCTGTGTGTAGGTGGTGTGTGGGTGTTGTTTTTGTACAACCGGTGGCAATACGGAGTGCAGTGTTTTGTGTTTTTTGCAGTGTCTGTAGGTGGGTGTTGGAGATGTCAGGTGACCAGGCTGTGTGGGCGTAAGTGAGGATGGGTCTGATCGAAGAACTTTCAGAGAAACGATTGCGAAAGAGCTGTTGCGTCGGTAGCTCTTTCGAATCTGATGTAACGACGCTGCCATTGATTAGTGCTATAGTTATCGGTAATCAGGTAAAGGGATTAGTGGATATGGGATGGTCAAAATCTATTATTGCTTCTTGGCTTTGGACGGCTCTTGGGAAGCATTGTTCTGTGGTGTTTGTAGACGGCAGTAAGGTGTCTGTAGACGGCAGTAAGGTGTCAGGTAGATTAGCTGATGATGTTGCCGTAGTGATTAATGAGAAATCCCTTTTATTAGAATGTGTGGTCATAAGTAGCTTGCTGCAAGGAGTAGATGTTGTTTTTGATCCCCCCCTATAGGTGTGACTATAGGGAGGGGGGATGGTCGCGTTAGGTTTGATAATTACAATTTCATTGAAGCAAATGGGAAGATGTCAAGCAAGCGTGTACTTGCTCACACAGCATATTTGAATATAGATGATAAAGGTTTTTCAGCCAAGTTTGATGGTCATAATTGGGTTGTATGCTGGAACTGGAAAGATGGTGTGGAACCTCAAATGAAAAATCATTTGGGATGCTATAGTAGTGCTAATCAACCGGATGTTCAAGAGGGATTTGAAGCAGAAATCAATGAATGGATTCGTAAAGGCTGGTTAAAGTTGTGTGACTCTGAGCAACTTCCAGTTGTTGCAGGTGATGACTTGATAATAATACCACTTATGGCGGTGGTACAAGAGAACAAAGATAAAATCAGGCCGGTTATGGACTATAGAGAACTAAACGAGTTTGTGGAGAATCATCCTGGAATTGATGTTGTTTTATGTGACGAGACAATGCGTCGCTGGAGGCGAATGAACGGGCCATTGAAGCTGGTAGATTTGAAATCTGCATACTTGCAAATTCACGTAGCAAAAGAGTTATGGCAATATCAACGTGTTTCTTTCAAAGGGCAGATTTATTACCTAACGCGGCTAGGATTTGGATTGAGCTCTGCCCCTAATGTTATGAATAAGATATTAAAAAGGGTGTTGTCTATGAGCAAGCTGGTAGATTCAGGTACGGACAGTTACCTGGACGACATCATTGTGGATGAATCGATTATCAGTGCGGATCACGTTATCGAACACATTCGTAAATATGAAGTGGAGGCAAAACCTGCAGAAGAACTGAATGGTGGTCGTGTTCTCGGGCTGAGGTTGCATCAGAGAGCTTCTGAGTGACTGTATTTCCAACGAGGTAATGCTATCCCAGAGCCAATCTCAGGTAGGATAACGAAAAAGAAACTGTTCTCAATTTGTGGACGGCTGGTAGGCCACTTCGCTGTTTGCGGGTGGCAGCTACATTAAACGTGTAGCAGGGGGAGATTCGTGGGACGAATGGATTGGAGTGGAAGCGCAGAAGTTGATTCTTGAGGTAATTAGGAATGTTAGAGAGAGTGACCCGGTGTTTGGTAGGTGGGGTATTCCCGATGCTAAAACAGGCGTTATTTGGTGTGACGCGAGCAGCTTAGCTTTGGGGGCAGTAATTGAAATTGGTGGAGTAATTGCTGAGGATGCTGCTTGGATTCGAAAGAAGGATGATGTCAATCACATTAATATAGCTTAACTTGAGGCTGTGGTTAAGGGATTTAATTTGGCACTCAGATGTAATGTTCGAGAGTTTACTGTAAAGACAGATTCGGCAACCGTGTGCTCGTGGTTAAGAGCAGTCTGTTCAGGAGATTATAGAGTTAGGACTAATGGGATGTCAGAGATGTTGGTGAAGAGGAGATTATCGTTGATTAGGGAGCTGATGGACGCATATGAATTGGATGTCACAATAGACCTGGTTCAGTCATCCAAGAACAAAGCTGACCAATTAACAAGAGTGAAGAAATCGTGGTTGAAAGAAGAAAATGTGGTGATTGGTGCCATGTGCATCAAGCAGTTACACGATAAAAATCATTTTGGTGTTGAGCGCACATTTGATTTGGTGAAAGGGGCCGATCCACGCATAAAGAAGAAAGACGTGAAGAAAGTTGTGCGATCTTGCCTTCAGTGTCGATCCGTCTCCCATGAAGTATGAACCAGGGTCATTGAGTGTTCATAACAACTGGGTCAGACTAGCTATTGTGGTGATGCAAACACATTAATTGTGTATGCATAACTGCTATCACGAACCTATATGATTGTGTGTAAGTAACATTCAAAGTCAGTTACCAATTGGCTTGCATGAGAATAACATCTAATCTCAAGTCTTAGTTAGTGAGACCATTACTTGTGAGTGTTTTAGTGAAGTGCATAGTGAAAATATATTTACTTGACAATAGAATATAATCTCTTTAAAGTTCTATTCATACTCGTTATTATCCTAAATACAGTTAAGCGTGGACCAGAGGCCTGAGGTCGGAACCATATTGGCAAGGTGGTTCTAGGGCATGGGACCATGAGTATTTAGTAGAAAGAGATATATTGAGAAAAAGGAATCTGAAAGATAAGAAACAGAGTAAGATTCTAATCACACGTAACCCATATCGTGGACCGTTATAAGGTTTCACAGTTGATGAGATAACCCACAGGGGGAACCATCACATTGGTGGCCAGTATGGGGAACGAACCCACGTTACTCGTTTTGGAAGTAAGAATTATTTAACTGTCATAGACTGTGGGCCCAGCAGATTCGCAATTTGGCGTAAGGATCAGTCTGAAAATGCTCAGGACATAAGTTCAACTTGCAACAAATATTTCGAGAGGGGCACCTGATGAGATTTTGTTAGATAACAGTGCAGCGTTTCGATCAAGTTTGATGAATGAGCTATGCAGTCAATGGCATGTTCGGCTTGAAATAATTATTCATATTGTGAATTAAATTTTTTTTTTCAATTTGAAATAAAAATTTTGATTCAATTTGAAATAAAAATTTTGATTCAATTTGATTCAAGCGTAGGTAAAATAATATAGATTTGAGTTTGAATAGGTTACTGTTGTATATCGTTCCCCCCTGATTTTGATATATAAGATGTATTTATAGGACAGTTACTACATAATGAGAATTCTGTCATGATATTGGCAACATTTTGTATTAGTAACAGGTTCATAATTCATTAAAAAGACGTTTATAAGAGATTAATGAGACATTTATAAGTTGTTAATGAGACATTTATAAGTTATTAATGAGACATTTATAAGTTATTAATGAGACGTCTATAAGTTATTAATGAGACATTTATAAGTCATTTTCCAGAACTCGGTCAGTGCGATGACAAAACGTCAGATTTTATACTGGCCCAATGCAACACGCACTACATCGGCAACGTTGTAATGTTTACTAAGCTTGCTAATTTTCAGTCTGAAGAATAAGAATGTACACCATTTGTTTTGAATGTCAACTAGGTATTAGGTATAACATCCTATTAATATTCGTGTCAAGGTATATAATTGGATCAATTTATTATAGAAACGTTTATATACTTTAGGAAACAATTAAATCTTAAAGGTGCAGTAAACTTTATAAAAATGTCCTTTTTTCTATTGAAAATGTTGTTAGTAATTAGTTGTATACACGCGAGAGTTTATTCGTCTCATATTTAACTAACAACCGTGAAATATATAAATATAATAATTTGTTTTTAAGTCCAAAGTTCACCGCATCTGCAGGGAGGGCGATGCGAATTATTATTGTTTTCATTCCTGATTAGCTGTTAAAATGAGATTCAATCTATTCTACTATTAGTAGTGACTATTATTGCTAATAGTCTAACTAGACTAGTCTATTAGCAATGGGAGGGAGCCGTCCCGTCCCCCATACCCCCCTGCCAGGTCATTAATCAATCATGAAGTGTGAGTACACCAAACTAGCGGTTACAACAAACTACAATACAGCTATCTTTGACCAAAATTGGCCAATAAGCGTGAAAACACGAGTTTTTTCAAAGTTCTCAATCCTTCAGTAATGCCAAGGGAATGAATAACTTCAAACCCTCATATCTCAAAAAGTATTAGTTTCTACAAAAAACGATTATTATTTTCGGATTCCATGGATAAACTTACTTAAGAAAAAATTAATTTAAATTAAATTTGGTGGGGGTCGGCAAATGGGAAATATCCGGCGTCTGTTCGATGCAGATTCCCTATTGAACTTCGTTATAAGATATCGATTCGATGCCAAATATACTTACTATGGTGCGTTAAAGCCCGTATATACACTGTGGCGCTCGCCATGGCGCTGTTGTCTCTCTCTACAGATATGGCGCTCACCATACTCAAAATTGCTATTATACACTAGACGAATCAATATGGCAGTGATCGTGCATTGAAATTTAGGGAAAATTGAAAAAATACTATGAAATGAATCGTAGCATCAAAATTCTATGTCATCACGAATATATATTTAGTTAAAGGTCCTCTCCAGGCTCCGGGGAAAAAATGAGTTTATAACATAATATTATAAAACTAAGGTATACGATCATTATTCTGCAAACTGCATACAATTCGGTTCAGTAAATATTTTGTAATTAATTTTTAAAGTTTTTTAATACTCTGTGAGCAACAATTGAGCGAATCACTAATCTGATGCTCAAGAAGAAGATTGTACACTCTTTGTTTTGATTACAAATTTGAATTTTATAAACAAACCATGCGTTTTCGTTCTTTATTTAAATTATTTTAGATATTAATTGTTTCCTAAAGTATATAAACGTTTCTATTATAAGTTCATTCAATTTTATACCTTTACACGAATATTAAATGGATTTATTAAACCTTATACCTAGTTGACAATCAAAACAAATGGTGTACATTCTTTTTCTTCAGGCTGAAAATTTCTTAAATTAGTAAGTCGGAAGTAAAATAGGTTTTGTAGAGTTTTGATTATAAAAATCTTTAAAAACATATAAAATTAAAAATATGCTACCAAATTCGATGCAGTTTGCAGCAAAATGATAAGAAACATTAGCCTCGTTGATTAAAGCAATAAAATTTTTTGCTTGGAGGGGACCTTTAATTATCTTTTTGATAGTTGTGTGAAGCAATTCCATGCCTATATATTAAAAAGTTTAATTTCATTGATTGTATGGCAACACTGGACACTACACAGAAGCGTTCATTCTTTTTTTTTTGTATCACACAGTAGCCATACAAAGTCTTAAATATTTTTAAAAATGAAACAAAATACATTTTCCTCTACTTCAAATCTCTTTAGCAGGTTTCAGTGACAATTTCATCACCTCTAAAACGGAGACGGTGTTCGTTCTATCGCGCAGTGAGCGATCACAAATTAATGGCGCTCGCCATGGAATTGTTTGCTATTAGAGAGAAAATTAAGGGCCCGCGGTGCTAGAAAGAAAAATAACATAACTGTGGCGACCACCATAGCGAGCGCCACAGTGTAATACGGGCTTAATTAGCAGTGCAAACGGATATCGGATTGATGTCTACTTGATGTCACCATGTCTAATTTGTTACTGGTATTCGATGTCGGAAGAGAGGTTATACAGAGTCGTTTATACATCTAATAGATACATTCATGTTTGCTGGGCTGTGAATTTATGAGTTACTTATGCAAGATAGCTTATTTTTGTTTTATTATGAATTATTTTCATATGAAGAAAAAATTATTATATATCATTTAATAATTCTTTTTAATGCAAATGATAAATCTACTACCAATATTTATGCGCAAAATATTTAGGTACCGTTGTGCATGTACGTCCTTCAATTAAATCTACCACCTCATTATATAATTACTCAGTATCCCCAGTAATTTAGAAAACGAAAAGAAAATTGGCACTGAAATTTCATCTTTCGGCACTGAGAAACACAACATGTGCCTACCCCTGTCCTAGGCCATAGTTCTATAATCAAAGGTCCTCTCCAGGCTCCCGGAAAAAAAATGAGTTTATAACATAATATTATAGAACTAAGGTCTACGATCATTATTCTGCAAACCGCATACAATTCGGTCCAGTATATATTTTATAATTTGTTTTTAAAGGTCCTCTCCAGGCTCCGGGAAAAAAATGAGTTTATTACATAATTTTATAGAACTAAGGTCTACGATCATAATACTGCAAACCGTATACAATTCTGTTCAGTATATATTTTACAATTTGTTTTTAAAGTTTTTTAATACTCTGTGAGCAACAATTAAGCGAATCACTAATCTGATGCTCAAGAAGAAGATTGTACACTCTTTGTTTTGATTACAAATTTGAATTTTATAAACAACCATGCATTTTCGGCCTTTATTGTAGATATTAATTGTTTCCTAAAGTATATAAACGTTTTTATTATAAATTCATTCAATTTTATATCTTTACACGAATATTAAATAAATTTATTAAACATATTACCTAGTTGACAATCAAAACAAATGGTGTACATTCTTTTTCTTCAGGCTGAAAATTTCTTAAATTAGTAAGTCGGAAGTGAAATAGGTTTTGTAGAGTTTTGATTATAAAAATCTTTAAAAGCATATAAAATTAAAAATATGCTACCAAATTCGATGCGGTTTGCAGCAAAATGATAAGAAACATTAGCCTCGTTGAATAAGTCAATAAAAATATTTGCTTGGAGTGGACCTTTAAAGTTTTTTAATACTATGTGAGCAACAATTGAGCGAATCACTAATCTGATGCTCAAGAAGAAGATTGTACACTCTTTGTTTTGATTACAATTAGTATTTTATAAACAAACCATGCGTTTTCGGCCTTTATTTTAGATATTAATTGTTTCCTAAAGTATATAAACGTTTCTATTATATGTTCATTCAATTTTATACCTTTACAGTGAGTTTACACGAATACTAAATGGATTTATTAAACCTAATACCTAGTTGACAATCAAAACAAATGGTGTACATTCTTTTTCTTCAGGCTGAAAATTTCTTAAATTAGTAAGTCGGAAGTAAAAATAGGTTTTGTAGAGTTTTCATTATAAAAATCTATAAAAGCACATAAAATTAAAAATATGATATCAAATTCGATGTGGTTTGCAGCAAAATGATTAGAAAAATTAGCCTCGTTGAATAAGGCAATAAAAATATTTGCTTGGAGGGGACCTTTAATATTATGTAATAAACTCATTTTTTCCCCAGAGCCTGAAGAGGACCTTTAAACTTGTAAACCCCACTGTTCATTTAACCTATGATTTAGCACTATTTACCTGGGTTGGACATAAAATAATTGTAGTTACTTTGATATAGATCGTTAATGATTGATGAATTGAATTTTTTCTGCTGTTATGGCCCATTTCTATTGGGTTTGCTTTCTGATTTTTTCGGTTCCGCAATTAAGTATGTGCCGTGAACCTAGGTAGATCGTATTACCGTAGACTTTTTTAGATCATTAAACGACCGCCAAATTTGAAAAAGGTGCTTAGTTTGTGAAATTGTGACCATTAAGTTATATGTACAAATTTAGCTACTTGACCTGCCTAGGTTGTGGACTGAGAGTTTGTGACTGACTGAGTGTTGATTGTTGAATGCCAGATGCATCTCAATTTCTCAGACTGACTGACTGCGTCTGCTTAATTTTTAAACATTTTTATTTTACCTATGACCAATTAATAGTTAGTCATTGCAGTTCTTTCTGATGAGTTGTGACTGCGCTGGATCGACATTCGCTCGATTTGGACAGACGTGTGACGCTCGCGATTGGATCACTGGTAAACCAGACTCACAACAGAATAAGGTAAGATAAGTAACTAAAATTTTTGTGTAATACCTACTATCAACATTCCGATCTGCTACAAAAAAAAACAGGAAGTCACTATCCTGTCCAACTACCAGGTAGTTAGAAGACCCAACTGAACATGGATCAAACTCAAAGTAGAGAGAAAGAAGAAGTAACTTACTCTGACAAACCACCAGATCAACAAGAAATACCAGAAACACAGTTTTCAGAAACAAGTTATTCTAATGTATTTCCAGCTACTGAAGAGATTTTAAGAATGCACAATAATAGTACCCAATTATCTGATACTTCATATTCATCCCAATTACCTGCTACTCAGGATATTCCTTTAAGCCAAATAGTGGTCCTCAATGAACTGGATAAAGCTGTTGGAACAAGTACTAAAAGATCTCTACCTGAAGAAGAAAGAGATGCTCAAAGTAATCCTTTCCACGGAGAGGGATATAGTAACAACAATGAAAACATTGAAAGACCAAATAAAAGATACCAGGCAGAGAATAAAGGTAATAGACAGCAATATGAATATGAAATCATGGATCAAGACAATAATATGAGTGACGCTAATGAGGAGATATCCAGTTCTCCTATAATAGGTAAATCCAGGTTCAACTCTAATTATGGAAAAATACTTAAAAAAGTACAAACTGCTCAAGCTAACCTGACAATGTCCAGTGCTGGTGAAGGATGAATAGTTCTCATAAAACCAGAAGAAAATATTAGGGTTATGATGAAAAGTCCATCAAAATTTACATATGAGTTTCATAAAACAAATTTTGGGAAGGCAGACATCAAAGATATGAGAACCAATTTCCCAAATGGGATTTTGGTTGTGGAAATGCAGAAGTATGATGACATACAGTTACATAATCTGTTTGGAGTTACAAACATTGGAAGTTGGAAAGTAAAATGTTACCCTCCAGTGAGTGAATCATGCTCGATAGGTGTGGTGGGACCAATAAGTTCAGATAAGGTAATTGATTTGGAAACTGAAATAAAAACTAATACTGAAGCAGAGGTCATCAAGGTAGAAAGATTAATGAGAAGTGTTGGTAATGGAAATAGAATACCATCTGAATCTGTTAAGTTAACCTTCAACTCTCCAAATTTACCAAGAACGGTAAAGATATTCCACTTTTCATACTTCTGCAGACCATTTATCCCTAACCCCATCCAATGTTTCAGATGCCAAAGACTAGGACATGTCTCTGGTAGCTGTAAAGCTAGTAGTGTCAGATGCTTAATTTGTGCTGGGCAACATTCACATAAAGAGTGCCCTGATAAAACTGCAATATGCTGTGCAAACTGCCGTGGGGATCATCCGGCTAATTCTCGTAAATGTAAATTCATGGAGGAAGCAAATAATTTTGAAAAAAAGAAGTCACAAGAAAAGAATAGATTTCAAATAAGTAATTCATACTCTAATGCCTCCTTCCCAAAACTTCCACTACAGAGAGCTGAGAGAAGTATTAGACAAGATACAGAGCATGTAACACAGCCAGTTACATACAATAATACCTATGCAATGATGGTAAACAGGAACAAAGTCAGCCAACCAAGACATGAAAGGAATTATGCAAAAGAGAACTCTGTGACCCAATTCAAAGATGCCAGTACCAAAACAGAAAACAGCGGACTGGTCAAAGTTAACAAAGTTGAAAATGAAATAACCATAGATAAACTAGCACAATGTCTATTAGAAATATTAAGTCACAATATATTTAATGAGAACAATAAAGTTAGACGACAAATGATAAAAGGAGCTGTACAGAAATCATTTGATGTAACAATTCCTCATTCACAGACAGCTCCAGAAACAACAGAAACTGAAGATGAAAGTATGGAAGATGGGGTTCTGTCTGACACATCTAGTGAAAAAGCATGGGAAGACAAACAGTCTAATCCAGGAAGCAGACAATTCTTAAGATCACATCAAGAAGTGAACAATAACTCTAATAAGAAAAAGTCAAGAAACAAAAAGAAAAATAGAAAAAAATAACCATAACAACATGACACTAACTAATTTTACATGCTCTCTATTAAACTGTAGAGGACTTGCAAGCAAATTGCAAGAGGTTAAAAATTTATGTTTCAGTTTAGTTCCAGATATTTTTTGTTTCACAGAAACTTGGCTCATACCTTCTAGGGAGCCAAACATCCCTAATTATAAAGGTTTTTGGCAACATAGGCTAAATAGAGTTGGTGGTGGTGTAGGTATAATTGTAAATAATGAATTGCATGCTGAAAGAGTTGCTTTAAATGAATATGTTGGTGGTGTCATGGAATGCATGGTTATAAAAATATATATGGGAAATAATAATTGGATATATGTTTTAAATGTATATAATCCAAATATGAATATATCAAAATTTGAAATTGCGCATTATATAAGACAATTAGGACCATCTTTCCTAATAACTGGAGACTTTAATGCTCATGCACCTGAATTAGATGGAAAGTTCCACTCTGCCAGTAATAGTACAGGCAGAGCAATTAGTGAGCTATTACTAGATGAATTCTTTTTGTTGCTGAATGATACAGATATTGCTACCTATGTTGACTACAGAACTGGAAGCTTATCGTGCTTAGATTTGATATTTGCATCTCCAAATCTAGTACCTGGTTACTCATTTACAAGGGAAGAGGATGTTGGTAGTGATCACTGTCCGATAACAGTAACTATCCAGTTGAGCCCAATGAGATGCCTGTCAAGCAACCCTAAGAGATGGATATTGAAAGATGTAGATTGGGTGGGATGGGCAAAACAAATTCCAGAATCATATATAACTAAACCAAATGATGTAGAAACAATGAACAAAGAAATTGTTGACAGAATAAACCATGCTTCACATTTAAAGATTAAACAAACTAGTGGGAAGATGCAATTAAAAAAATACACCCCTTGGTGGGACAATGAATGTAAAGAACTAATCAAAAGGAGACAGAGGGCAAGAAAAATGCTTGAGCGTCATCCAACAGAAGAAAACTTAAAGAAACTACGAAAAGTAACAGCTGAAGCAAAGTATCATATAAAAAAGAAAAAGAAAGAATCATGGAGATCATATATAAGCTCTTTGAAAGCAGAAACGCCAATATCTCAAGTGTGGCAAAAAATAACCAAGATAAAGGGAAGGTATCGATCACCCACTTTTCAATTAAAACTTAATAATATCCCAATAACTGATAACAAAGGGAAAGCAGATGCCATGGCAAAATACATAATAGAGAACAATGTACCAGGAGTCCATAGAGAACCTGCAAACTATGAAGTTGTGATGAGAGAACCAAATGCCACAAACTTGATCACAGATAGAGATATAGAGAAGGAAGAAATTAAAACAATGATAACTAAATTGAAACACACATCACCAGGGAATGATATGATCAATAACAAATTCTTACAAATGATCAAGGACTCAACACTAGAAGACATCATATATTTATTCAATGTCAGTTTGGCCACAGCCTCAATTCCACCTTCCTGGAAGCATGGAATAACAATCCCCATTTTAAAGCCATCAAAAGATGAATCCTTTTTAAACTCATATCGGCAAATAACGTTACTAAACACCCTTGGAAAACTTATGGAGAAAATAGTGAATCAACGATTGCAATATTGGATGGAAATTAATAATAAACTCCCAAATTTTCTCTGCGGATTTCGCAGAGGAATGTCAACTACAGACATCCTATTAAGACTTGAACAAAAGATAAGAAAGGGTTAGAAATAAAAGCATCAACTATTGTAGTTTATATTGATCTACAAGGTGCATATGACAAGATATGGCACAAAGGATTAATATATAAAATGAAACACATAAAAATGCCAAATTTATTATTTAAATGGATTGAAAATTACCTGCAAAATAGAACATTTCAAGTTAGAGTAGGAAGTGAGCTCTCAGACACCCTAGGGAGTGAAGAGGGGATTCCTCAAGGATCCGTACTTAGTCCATCCCTCTTTAACATTATGATATCGGATATGCCTACACACCAGAATATCTCTATATACTGCTATGCTGATGATATAACATTATCAGTAACTAACACAAATATTGAAATGGCAAAAGAACAGATGCAAGCATACCTACATGATTTCACAACGTGGTGTGAAAACTGGGGTTTTATTATGAACCCTCAAAAATGTTCAATGCAGGTATATTCCAATAAGAAAAGTGACATTATATTAAGAATAAAAGAATCTGTTTTGTCCAATAACCAGAAACAAAGACTGTTAGGAGTCATCCTTGACTCCCCTAGACTTACATTCAAAAATCATGTAGAGTATCTAACTCTGGATATAAGAAAGAGGTTAGACATGATGAAAGCATTGTCCTCCACTTACTGGGGTGCGGACCAACATATCATGAGGATGTTTTATGTAGCATACGTCAGAAGTAAGTTGGATTATGGATGTATGATATATGATAATGCAGCGAAAAGCCATTTGCATAAACTGGATATGCTGCAGAATAGAGCTCTCAGACTGATCTTGGGAGCTCGTAAGTCATCCCCTATTACATCGTTGGAAATCCTATCGCAAGTTCCTCCTCTCAGCATCAGAAGGAAGTTCCTTAAATGCAAAAACTTCTTGAAACTCCTGTACAAACCTGAAAATGATAACACTGTCAAAACACTAGAAATAACTGATAGAGAATTGATGACAACAAGTGTAAAGAAGTCATTCATGAAAAACATAATTGAAGACATGAGACAATGTGGAATAAATACATGGAAAAGAACCCCAGTAGGTTTATATTCAGATCTCCCCCCTTGGGTCAATTTGAAAGAATATTGCTATATATACATGATGAACAATGAAGGAAAATCACATAAAGAACAATTTGAAGAAATGAATAATAATAAATATAAAAATGCTGTCAAAATATATACTGATGGTTCCAAGAACTATGATCCTATATCAACTGCATGTGCAATATATATCAGCAATAAAAGTGTAATAAAGACCTTCAAACTACAAAATTCGCTATCTGTTTATACTGCTGAAATGTTTGCTATATACCAAGCATTAATTTACATAAATCACAGTGAAGATGAGTATTCATTCTATGTAATTTATACAGATTCACAAAGTGCAGTTTTATCTCTACAAAATGGTAACATCACTGAGGATCTAGTAAGAAGGACCCAGTGTGAGCTGGTGAAATGTAATGCAAATAAAAGAGTAAATATACAGTGGGTAAAGGCTCATGCTCTAATTAAAGGTAATGAAATAGCTGATATTGCTGCCAACCTTGGCCACAAAAATAGGGAAATTGTCCAAATGCCTCTATCTCTTGATGAGATGATAAGCATGTTAAAGAATGGAGTGATGGAGCATTGGAACAATAAATGGCATGAGCAAGTCAACATAAATGGTAGTGGAGCCTTTACTGCACTGATATATCCCCATGTCAGAAGTGTCAAGAAATGTAAGATAAATCCAAGGAGGGCACAGATTTGTGTGAATCGGTTGAGATTGGGGCATGCAGGTCTCAACCAATATTTACATAGATTCTCCATGACTGACTCACCTTTGTGTGAGACATGTCAGGTGCCTGAATCCTTGGAGCATTATCTGCTACATTGTAGAGAATATAGTAATGAAAGAGTAGAATTCTTTGGGAATGTAGCAGCACTAGGAGTTGTACCTGTAGATCCAAAAGCTATACTGGGATATAATGATAAAATTAAAATCAGCATTCATAAAAAAATAGTGGGATATTTAACAAAATATATCACTAATACAAATAAATTAACAATAATCTAGAAAATAAATGTCAGAGAAAGCCAAAAAGTACTTCTAAAACTTTGGAATATGTGTAATCTAATAGCAATTGTAATATTAGGACTAGGTAGGAAAATAATTGCCCATTGTTAAAAGTAGGTAGGAATATAAATCTATGTAGGAATATTATAAGGATCTATATGTAAATAGCTTTAAGATTATTAGCATATGTTGTAGCTATTAAAGTTTATTAAATTTTTCTGTACCATCTACTACATAATATAAATAACAATGTTGGTGGAAGAAGTACAGGCTGAAGTGCCTTACAGTGAAAAGTCCAAAGGAAGATTCCTTCGAGGGAGGGGAATCTTCCACCTCCTCTGTAAGACAGTTGTACCTTGATTAAAGTGCAATCTGAAACATGGAATACATGTGATAGGGCATGATTAGATAGATGTTACTAACTGGGAATTTCTAACCACTAAACTGCAATTAAGTAATTATATGATGCTAATGTTTATTTTGTAATTTCAGGAGTGACGGAAGCACAGCAAGTGACATCCATAGACTCCTTGGTCTGCAGAAGCAGACAAAACAACGTGAAGAAGAAGAAGACCAATTAATATTTTCAATTAAAATTTGAATGGTTATGGTATATGGTTAATGGCTTTATGCCTCAATCATTCAATGGTGGTATCATATATACATCAGTATTATGATCGTAGAGTGGCCCAAGATCTTAGTATAAACCAGTCTGTATTTGGTGCAAAATATTCCACTGACTTTCCCAAAAAGCTGAAAAAATCCACCTTAAGTTTTCCAATATTTTGGCAGATCCACCACCGTATAATCCGTATTCCAATTTTTCCACCAAAAATTAATGGTAACATAGGAATAAATAGCTCAAATTCCACCGACTCTCGGACTCTGTTAGAATATTAATTTCCAAGAGTAAAAAATTCCGCCGACAAGTCAGTGGAATTTACCATCATATACAATCTGGAGTATAAAAGTGTGGCTCATGCCTCATAGGCTCATATAAGTGTCAACTTGTCAAGTCTGACAAGTCACACCTAACACTGGTCACAGACTCACAGGCTCATAAACTCTTCATTTGACATTCATGGTATGATGGTAAACTCCACCGACTTGTCGGCAACTCTGCAGAATTTTTTGATTTTGAATACCTATAGGCTATACCTAGGTACCTATATTCTGGCAAACCAGTCTGGAAAACTGCTTAGTGCTTAGGCTAACAGATGAACTCTAATCTCTATATGCTAAATGCTGCGGATTATATAATTTTTAGCAATTTACCATTAACTTTTGAAGTCTGTAAAACTCCAACAGAGTAATTACTAATTAGTTCATCAGAAAACACCTTTTTTTCCAGACTGGCTGGCAAAGTTGATGGATTTTTAGCTATTTATTCCTATGTTACTGTCACGCGCATTTGAGTGATCTGCAATATCGACCGATTTCGCTGCGCCATCTGTTGATCAATAGTTTACGCAACCATCCCAGTCTGCAGAAACTGGTAAAGTGTTCGTAGAGATCTCTTATTTTGTTCGTAGCAAAATTAATGTAAATATAGGGATTAATTCAAAAGTATTTGTAGCAAAATTAATGTAGATATAGGAATTAATTCAAAATTGTTCGGAGAGAATATCCCAAATATCTCACTTATTCTGCAGACTGGCAACCATCGAGTCCAAGTAAGAAAGCATGTCCAAACTCGCCATTTTAATGGCGAGTTTGTGACAGTTATTTTGAACCCTTTAATTGCAAATGGCGAGTTTTATCTATTTTTCTCCAATGGTACAATGTTATTTTGGAGTGAATTAATGATAATTTGATTATTTTGGAGAGAATTTGTTGAATTATGGAGACAGGCTGAGACAGCTGGAGAGACAAATGGTGAGTTTATGAGACATACTATTTTAGTAATTTTACTTGGCCATCGACCATGTTTCAAAGTGTGTCAGGAAAGTCGGCGTCGCCTGTTTGTTGATAAAAAGGCAGACCAGTCTGGAAAAATAGGTGCTTTCTGATGAACTAATTACTCTGTTGGAGTTTTATAGTCTTCAAAAATTAATGGTAAATTGCTAAAAATTGTATAATCCGCAGCATTTAGCATATAGAGTTCATCTGTTAGGCGTTAGCCTAAGCAGTTTTCCAGACTGGTCTGCAGAATGTATCTCTTCTCCAGCAGAGATTTTAATTTGAGAGACAGTTCCTCTCTGACTCTCAGTAGCAGACTCAGAATCTCCCGCAACTAAATTAATGGTAATGTCACGCGCGTTTGAGTGATCTGCAATATCGACCGATTTCGCTGCGCAATCTGTTGATCAACAGTTTGCGCAGCCATCAATAGATAGCGCAACCATCGATCGATCCCTGCGCGTTCGAATGATATGATTTTTTTAAATTTGTACATCAAATTTGCACATTTGATCGCGTATATCAATCGATAGCGCAACCATCAATCAATTTCTGCTCGTTCGAATGATGCAGGTTTTCTATGTTTATTCATTTAATTAATTGTTTTGTTTTTACTGGAAAAATACTTTTTTTATATTTAATAAGTGATTATAAGTCAACCATCAGTCGATTGTTGCGCGTTTGAATGATATAGATCTTGTTAGTTTATGCATCTAATTGTTTCATTTAATAGAGCAACCATCAGTCGATTGTTGAATTAATTAAATAAATAAACAAAGAAAACCTGTATCATTCGAAGGAGTAGAAATCGCTATTAAAATGTGCCAATTTGAACTACAAACTAAAAAAAATCATATCATTCGAACGCGCAGGAATCGATCGATAGGGCAGCCATCGATCGATTTCTGCGCATTCGAATGATATGATTTATTCTAGTATACGCTATAAAATGTGCCAATTTGATCTACAAACTAAAAAAAATCATGTCATTCGAACACACAGAAATCGATCGATGGTTGCGTTATCGATTGATATACGTTATAAAATGTGCCAATTTTTTGTACAAACTAAAAATATCATATCATTCGAACGCGCAAAAATCGATCGATGGTTGCGCTATCGATCGATATACGCAATTCAATGTGCGAATTTGATGTATAAATTTAAAAAATCATATCATTCGAACGCGCAGGGATCGAACGATGAATGCGCTATCGATCGATGGCTGCGCAAACTGTTGATCAACAGATTACGCAGCGAAATCGGTCGATATTGCAGATCACTCAAACGCGCGTGACAGTAACATAGGAATTAATTTAAAATCTCCTGCAGCTAAATTAATGATAACATAGGAATTAATTCAAGATCTCCCGCTGAGATCTCAAGTTTTGAAAATATGCTCAAATATTCTGCAGACTGGCCATCAGTCGATTGTTCTGCGTTTGAATGATATTGACTTTGTTAGTTTATGCATCTAATTATTACATTCAATAGGGAAACCATCAGTCGATTGTTGCGCGTTTGAATGATATGGATTTTAATATTAGTTTATCCATATAATTATTACATTTAATAGAGCAACCATCAGTTGATTGTTGTTGCGCGTTTGAATGATATGGAATTTGTCAGACCATCAGTCGATTGTTTCGCGTTTGTTTGCTACAAACACTTCTTAATTAATCTCTATATTTACATTAATTTTGCTTCAAACAGAATAAGAGATCTCTACAAACACTTTACCAGTTTCTGCAGACTAGTAAAATACATTTAAATATAGGAGGAAATTAAAGATTGCTTGCACAGAAAATGTTAAAAATGTCCCATATTCTGCTAAAGATATAAAAAAAAGAGCATTTGCCATTTATGAGCTGCTGTAATTGAATTAAAGTTACTTCTATCTATTGGTTTATATATAGACGTCTTTATAAAATTAGATGGGTAAAAAACGATTCAAAAATAGATATCCATCATTTAATTTTTACTATGTTTTTCGAGTAGCTATTTCTTTCATTGTTGGTTGGTAAAATCATCGTACTAAAATGTACTCAACATTCGACACATTTGCTTCTTTTTTATCTTTCCATTTCAAATGCATCATCTTTCCTCTGAACTGACATGCAGTTTGTCCTTAGTGGTTTTACTGGTTTAACAGTTAATTACAGTTATTTCAACTTATTTCATCCCACAATTTTCAAAAGTTGACAATATATTGGCACATAGCTACTTTGAAACATCGGGAATTGACCCAAAAATAGAATATTTGGAGAGTGATTGCTTTACTAACATTATTACACTCCTATTTCTGTATTTCATCCAGGTAATAAAGTAAAGTAAAGTCCTTACTATTCAGGTCCATTTGGTCCTTGGAGTGTTTATGAACCACACTATTTTACTTAGTTATTATTTTGGGTAGCTACTTCATATAGCTATTTATTTATACACTTGTATACTATATCAATGTTAATATTAGAGGTTATTTAAACTCTGCGTTGAAGGTTTTTTCAGATATCAAGCTTTCGAATAGAAAGATTTCTATTCATCATCAGGAGAAGGGTGGAAAAACCTGGACCTGACAATAACTATAGAGGTTGTCCATTTTCAATCGCGCCTCTACAGTCATATAGAAATAGGTACTTAACTATAGAGGTTGTCCATTTTCAATCGCGCCTCTACAACCATATAGAAATAGGTACATAACCATAGAGGTTGTCCGTTTTCAATCGCGCCTCTATAGTCAGATAGAAATAGGATCATCAGGACGTACTTAAGTTCATCAGGACACACTCAGGATTATCAGGAAACACTCAGGATCATCAGGAAACACTCAGTATCATCAGGAAACACTCAGTATCATCAGGACACACTCAGGATCATCAGGACACTCTTAGGATCATCAGGACACACTTAGGATCATCAGGACACACTTAGGATCATCAGGACACACTTAGGATCATCAGGACACACTTAGGATCATCAGGACACACTTAGGATCATCAGGACACACCTAGGATCATCAGGACACACATAGGATCATCAGGACACACTTAAGATCATCAGGACACACTTAGGATCATCAGGACACACTTATGATCATCAGGACACACTTAGGATCAACAGGACACCCATAGTATCAACAGGACACACTTAGGATCAATAGGACACACTTAGGATCAATAGGACACACTTAGGATCAATAGGACACACTTAGGATCAATAGGACACACTTAGGATCAATAGGACACACTTAGGATCAACAGTGCACACTTAAGATCTAAAGGAAACTCTTAGGATTAACAGGACACACATAAGATCTACAGGACACACTTCTGATCAACAAGACACACTTAAGATCCATAGGACACGCATATGGATCAAGAGGACACACGTATAGCAACAAATAATGTATAGGAATAGAGAAGATAAATATGAATAGAGAACATACATAGAAACAAGGAGATAAAACACACTTGATTTTGTAACAGATATATAGAAAGTAAAAATACTCTAGAGAATTAATGTAGTAAGCAATAGCTAAGTTAGTAACAAATTTTCTAATTTTTTGTCTCGTATCTCAATACTAAATAGATTGTTAATTAATATTAATAAACTTTAGGATATATAGCTTAAATAGAAAGACGGTATCCAACATACAACCATTGGTCATAAAATTCATTGTCAGGTCCAGGTTTTTCCACCCTTCTCCTGATGATGAATAGAAATCTTTCTATTCGAAAGCTTGATATCTGAAAAAACCTTCAACGCAGAGTTTAAATAACCTCTAATATTATGGATTTCCCGTTGAGTTTGAATCTTTTCAATAAAATTTATATCAATGTTACATCCTAGTTGTAAACTACATTTATGCATAGTGCTATCTTAGTAATCTTACTACATTAAAATTCAAAATTTGATTGATCCAATTAAAGCCATTTAGTTTTGACTTTAATGGGTATTATCTTTAATGGTGTAACCTTTTGCCAATATTTCAAACTTCAACTTAAAACTATATAATCAGATTTAATGTCTAGAAGACCAGATAATGCAAGAGGAAGAGGTGGTAGACCTTACTTCAAGAAAAGAAACTGGAATTCATCAAGGAGCAGTGCAAGTAAAGTTCTTAACTGTAGTTAAAACTTTAAAGTGTAGTACTTTGTAAAATATCTAACTACAGGATACAGGAATACCCTCCTCTTACTACTTCTCAGACTTATGTAAATATAATATATGTGGGGCATGTCCTTCTTTTATTTCTCCTGATGTAGAAATTATTTTAATAGTAGCTGACTTTGGTAATTTGGTTGGTTGTTTTCAGTTAACTTTTTAAGCTGTTTTTGCAGTAACTTACGCAGTTGGACCTGTTTAGCTTAAACGAAAACAATGAACCAAATTAGCAAAATTACTCCTGAAATATTTTATATACCAGGAGAAATAAAAGAGACATGTCCCACACATTTTTCAGGACTCATGGCTTTGAGTAATTTTCAATCACAATCTTCAGAATTATCATGTCCAAAATTATAAAATAAAAACTAGTTCAGTCTTCCTCTTTTCAATAAATTATACAATTGGCAATTTCTTACTAGACTTAGTGCTATGATTCTCTATCACTGTAATTTCTACTCTCTAGCTGCCTACTTTTACTTTATTGATCAAAGGTTATAGTTAAAAAAACAAATAAAATTAATGATTTTTTCATGATAAAACATGAATTTATTTAAGTTTGTCTACAGGTAGTAGTAGTTTCAACAACAGTGTCAATTCATCCAGAAATGATTCCACTAATAGCCTCTCATGCATTTTGGCCCCTAAAATCATCACACTTTTGCCATCTGTTCCATGTCCTTATGTTGGCTGGGATTCTTACTTCATTGAAGGTTTGTAAGCTAATAATATATGAATTTAAGAATTAATGTGTACATTGATAATATTTTTATCTTATTATTCCTCATGACTAGAATACTCTAAGCACAGCAAGGCAGCTCAGAAGGTTTCCTTTTTCTCTAAATATCTTATGAAGAAAATGAACAATGAGCAGAGGGAATCTGTCTGGTCAACATTTAGCTTCAAGGTGATAAATAGTAATATTATTCAACAGTCAATGAAGAATGTCTTTAAATAGATAAAATTGTTTTATCTAGTTGCTATGTCAAATATAATATACATATGTAATGGTCCTGTTCAGAAAAGCTGAAAATATTCCATTTCAATTATCTAGATGTTTAACTTTTAGTCAGACTTTTTAATATATTTTCATTTCAGGTGAAGTTAACAGAATTGTGGTCAGATGCTGAGTTGAAAGAATCTTATCCTGAAATTAGCACTGAGGTGATCTCCTCTCCATTCAATGTTCTCTCTGCCTTAGGACTAGCCATGCATCAGGTGCGTCTCTGTGATTGTAATTCAATGTTTGAATGTCATACTCAATGATCTGCATGTTTTTACATTCACAAATGGCTTGCATTGGAGGGAGACACACCATCACAATATCCATTACATAAATTATCAATTTCATCATTATGCAGCAAATCAAGTGGGAAGAAGATGAACAAAATCCTCTAATTGAATCCTAATAGCCTGCTGATTGTAGGGTTAATGTACTGGTTCTCTTATGATTTTCATGTTTCAAATACACTCTTTAAAGGAAGATATTTTTCTCATAGTAGATACTCTCTGATATAAATTTTCTTTGGTTTCAAATGATGGTGACATGGTAACAATATATTATTTCTTTATATAAGTTATAAAGTGGGTGGGTATTTGATGAACTAAAAGCCAGTATTTAATGAAACTTTTAAGTGTTTAAATCATTTTCTAATGGATCATTTTTGATATTTGAAATAGCTATATCAGATATTTCGGACTAGCATTTCAATTTCAAATTAGCCTTCGCTGCAAGAAATAACTGTAACTTCCTAAGAAGTTAAATGAAAGTAAGCCACAATATATTTTAAAGAAATATTCAGAATTTAAATTATCCTTTTTGTTATCAAATCTATCATTTCAGAGATTTATGTATTAGGCTATTATCTTAATTATTTATTTTAAATCAAATTGCTCATTGATTCTCTTTATTATTAATTGCCTAAGTATATTTTAAAATTTTGTATCAACTAATTTAGCTACAACTTTAGTACACAGTTACTTTGACATTTTGTTACTAATTGGTGGACTGAATCAGATTCTAGTTGAGATGACTGATGAGGCGCTAGGGTCAGAGTCTTCTTTGGGTCCTCAATCTGCTGATGAAAGCTCCAGAGGCACTGCACCACTCATCAAAGTCCCTTACATCATGCCAAGGCTTTGTGATGATAGGAATGGTGAAACAACCTCCATCAGAAATCTCAAAGCCAATTTATATGGTTAGCTTATAGGGACAAATGCACCTTTGTGTAATTATTTCCCATAGGAATGAGGTGGAGAATTCTCTGTTCTAATCAGTTGCTCTAAAACTGGTCATATCAATTTTGTTATGAAATTGAATTTCTATTTATCATTATTTGAATTCACATGCCAGGTCTGTTTCCATTGAAACCAAATGCTTAAATATGGAGAAATTAAAGTAGTAAATTTGAATCAATGTCCTATTACCTAAATAGTGCTCATTTTGGTCTTTCTCCATTTTTTCAAATGAAGTAGATATTGGTTGTTTTTTATAAAATATTTAATTGTTTGTTTAGATTATTTTTTGTATTCTTCATAGTAAAGGTACAATAGCAATCTATACCAAAGTTATTGTTTTGCACGGCATTGTATTTTATGTTTCAAGGGGGCTGGCTTGTAAGCATCATCTTCCTTTTCGATCCTTGATTACAGTACCAGTGCTTGTGTCTCTTTTCATCTATATTCACAGAACTGCATTTTGAATCCATGGGAGAACATTTACTCTGAATGTTTTTTTTTTGTTCATGTAACAGTGTAGCCACTGATTGCTTCCTCGAAGTTCATTATTTATTTTCCTATCACCATCAGCAATATCACAATAAAAACTAGGTATATTCCATTTTACCTCTGGAAAACATATTAATTTATCAGTTTTGTTATATTGGCGCATGCTCAATTGCTCATTGTTTAAGCAATTAGAATGACTGTGCCAGATTGTGAAAATAAATGTGAAATGGTAAACTATGAATTTTTTTTTATATATTTAAAGCTAGTGTACAGTCTGAAACTAGCTTTTGGAATATGTTTTTTTATGATAATGTATTTTTATCAACTAGCTCAAATGCCAATTGAATAACTCAAACTGATTATATTTCAGGCTGCTACCTGTGTCATTTCATTTAACTTTTGTTTTCAGGTACTCTAGTGACGATAGAAGGTACTGTGGTGAGGGTCTCAAACACCAAGCAGCAGTGCAAGCAACTAGCATTCTCCTGTCCTGGCTGCCTTACTGTCTTTGCTGTGGTGCAGCCTGATGGAAAGTGAGTCATTGTACAGAAAGAGTCACTGTGATGATGTATGTTACCAGTTGTTTCAAATTAATTAGTACACTTTAGTAAAGCTCTTCATTACTAATCATTCTCTTATGATTAATTACGATAGTTATTTCATTAAATTGTCCATGTCAAATGTGTGGAATTTTATTATTGACATTTTTTTTGGTATCGCATCTATTGGCTAATTGTTTTCCATCTCCAAAATTGAAACTAGAGCCTATTAATGTTGTTATAGATAGTTCAATGTTAATTGTTTTAGATACTGCAGTGCTACAAAGTGTCCCACCAATGGTTGTGTGTCAAGACAGTTCACTGTACAGCGTTCTCATTACTTGACTCAAACTTTCGATTTCCAAATCATCAGAATACAACAAACCTCAGACACCACTCAGGTAAATTAAAAGAATCAAATTTCGAAGTCTAGGATTTATCTGAAAACAAAGTCACTCAAAATTCAAAACTGATGATAATATATCAGTATAATTCATAGCTTTGTTAATTTAAATATAGTTTTCCCTAAAAAACATTGTTTTCTCAAAATTGAACAACAATTTCTCAAAATTCTCATTTAACTAATATACAATAACCATATGTTGAAATGAAACGCTTTATTCGTGGATAGTTACTTATACAAATGGAGCTAAATATATAACATAAAATATACTTACTTATTACGGTAAGAGCAACCTATATAATAAGAAAAGTTTTCGAAGCTATAAACTAATAAAGTAAAAATGCAAACAACGGATTAACTTTTAACATCATATATTATTTATGCACTACCATATTCAATGGTTCTCTACCTTTCTCTCATCAGGAAACTGATAGTAACTGTGATCACGGTAGAGTGCCTCGGTCTGTGGAGTGTCACTTGGTGAGGGATTTAGTCGATTCCTGTGTGCCAGGGGATCACGTGTCTGTCACTGGGGTGGTGAAGGTAATGGATACACTTACTAAATAGTTGCACATATTTTAAGTTTTCTGTCTATTACATACTTTGTGTAATTAGTTAACAGCTGTACAATGAAAATAGAGGTGAACCAAAAAGGTACAGGAATATAGTGGGATTTATTAATGTGATAATGGATGGGAATATTCCCTAAACGATCTATTGTTATTTTCTATTCTTCACTAAAGTGACTATAAAGTGTAGCTTAGTTCCAATAGTTTATGGCATGTTTCAGGTTGAGCAGTATGGTGAATCGTCATCGAAACAAGGGGATGCTTGTATGTTCACAGTGTGTGTTCATGCTACAGACATTGACACTTGCAAGGCGGAGACTAATTCACCTGATGCATTTACCATTGCTGACTACTATAACATCAAAGTACGGACTAGTTATTAGCTACCCGAGAAATGTCTGTAGTTAGGAAAATTGGCTAGTCGCCTAGGAAAATATTTGTTGCTTTAAAAAGATTAAAAAATAGTACAACTACTCAAGCCATTATATAAGTAAGTAATGACTTACATTTCAGGCAAAACACATTTATATCAGTCCTGAAATTGCATATTCTATACACTAAGTATACAAGTGAAATAAATATAAATTATCTTTTCATATCTCCATGTAGCAAAGCTTATTAGCTACCACCAATGCAGTAGTACGATAACGTTATGTAGCAGCAAACTAAGGCCCTTTTCTTTGACAGGAGATTCACGATCGTGACGGGGTGTTCAGTTGCCTGGTACACTCTCTGTGTCCTGCTATCTTTGGTCAGGACATGATAAAGGCAGGACTGTTGCTGTGTCTCTTTGGTGGCAGTGGCAACACATCTGATGAGCAGTCTGCTAAAACAGGTCACTATGCTTCTCCCTTATAGTAAATAGGTCACTATGCTTCTCCTTTATAGTAAATAGGTCACTATGCTTCTCCTTTATAGTAAATAGGTCACTATGCTTCTCCTTTATAGTAAATAGGTCACTATGCTTCTCCTTTATAGTAAATAGGTCACTATGCTTCTCCTTTATAGTAAATAGGTCACTATGCTTCTCCTTTATAGTAAATAGGTCACTATGCTTCTCTTTTATAGTAAATAGATCACTATGCTTCTCCTTTATAGTAAATAGGTCACTATGCTTCTCCATTATAGTAAATAGGTCACTATGCTTCTCCTTTATAGTAAATAGGTTACTATGCTTCTCCTTTATAGTAAATAGGTCACTATGCTTCTCCTTTATAGTAAATAGGTCACTATGCTTCTCCTTTATAGTAAATGGGTCACTATGCTTCTCCTTTATAGGAAATAGGTCACTATGCTTCTCCTTTATAGTAAATAGGTCACTATGCTTCTCCTTTATAGTAAATAGGTCACTATGCTTCTCCTTTATAGTAAATAGGTCACTATGCTTCTCCTTTATAGTAAATAGGTCACTATGCTTCTCCTTTATAGTAAATAGGTCACTATGCTTCTCCTTTATAGTAAATAGGTCACTATGCTTCTCCTTTATAGTAAATAGGTCACTATGCTTCTCCTTTATAGTAAATAGGTCACTATGCTTCTCCTTTATAGTAAATAGGTCACTATGCTTCTCCTTTATAGTAAATAGGTCACTATGCTTCTCCTTTATAGTAAATAGGTCACTATGCTTCTCCTTTATAGTAAATAGGTCACTATGCTTCTCCTTTATAGTAAATAGGTCACTATGCTTCTCCTTTATAGTAAATAGGTCACTATGCTTCTCCTTTATAGTAAATAGGTCACTATGCTTCTCCTTTATAGTAAATAGGTCACTATGCTTCTCCTTTATAGTAAATAGGTCACTATGCTTCTCTTTTATAGTAAATAGATCACTATGCTTCTCCTTTATAGTAAATAGGTCACTATGCTTCTCCTTTATAGTAAATAGGTCACTATGCTTCTCCTTTATAGTAAATAGGTCACTATGCCTTTCTTTTATAGTAAATAGGTCACTATGCCTTTCTTTTATAGTATACAGGTCACTATGCCTTTCTTTTATAGTATACAGGTCACAATGCCTTTCTTTTATACAGGGTGGGGCGTAAGTTTGGAAGCAAATGAAAGTGCATATTATAATCCAACGAAAAATATATTTAATAATTTACAGTTATGTATTATTACATAAGGGTTTTAAGAATTCAAAAATCATAAATTTATTCAAAATGTCCCCCCTTGTTTTTAATAACAGCCTCAAATCTCCTCCGAACTCCTCCTACTGTGGCATGCAACTGTTCTTGTGAAATTTCCTTCCAAGATCTCTGGAGCGAACGCTTTAAATCATCCACACTGCGATGGAATTTACCACAGGCCTTTGATTCAAGAATGGACCATACCGAAAAGTCCATAGGATTAACATCTGGGGAGCAGGGAGGCCACATTTCTTTGGACCAAAACCGTGGAAGATGGTCATGGCACCAGTTTTGAGTGACATTTGCAGTATGTGAAGTCGCGCCGTCTTGCTGAAATGTCCATAGAGTGTCATTACCGAAGTGATCCTTAGCTAACTCCAACATTGGCGTCAAATTATTCTCAATATAACATTTAGCATTGATTTTGGCGCCTTGTTCCATAAAAATTAAAGGAGATCTCCAAGTTTCTGAAACGGCGGCCCAGACCATTACTGAAGCAGGTTTCATGGTTCTGTGGACAGTTTTTTGGTTGTAGCTATGGGATGTCTTTTGCACTTTTACCAATTATTCTGTCATTCCTCCGGTTGTGAGCCATTTCCACTGTGAAATTTTTTTCGTCAGACCAAACAATTTCACCAGCCGTGCCAGACTTCAATTCTCTAAGAAGTGCTTTGCTTCTCTCCAATCTCTTTTTCTTTACAGCTTCTGACAGAGTCTGTCTCTTTTGGAGGGTGAAAGAGGACATCTATAGGTCTTCTTTGACAACTCTTCTCATTGTTCTGGGACTCATATTAGCTGTTTTGGCTAACAATCGTATTGACCTTTTCGGGTTCCTCCTGATCTTCTCTCGGGCACATTTTATCAGTTGTTTGGTGCGTTGTGAGCGTGGTCTACCACTTCTTGGACGATCAGTCAAGTCTCCTCTCTCATTAAAACGCTTCACACACTTCCAAACAGTCGATCTCGCTATTGAGAGAGTCTTTGAAATGACGGAATCTGACTTCCCGGCACTGTGTAGAGCAATAATGGCTTCTCTTTTGTCTGACATTTTTGAATTGACTAAATTTTTGTAAAAAATAACACTGCCACGTCATAATGTAGTGTCTCTACTATAGTTCAAACCCTATCACCTACTTAGGAACTTATTTTTAAGAATTATATTAATGTTTGAAAAATTGCTTCCAAACTTACGCCCCACCCTGTAGTATACAGGTCACTATGCCTTTCTTTTATAGTATACAGGTCACTATGCCTTTCTTTTATAGTATTCAGGTCACTATGCCTTTCTTTTATAGTATACAGGTCACCATGCCTTTCTTTTATAGTATACAGGTCACTATGCCTTTCTTTTATAGTATACAGGTCACTATGCCTTTCTTTTATAGTATACAGGTCACTATGCCTTTCTTTTATAGTATACAGGTCACTATGCCTCTCTTTTATAGTATACAGGTCTCTATGCCTTTCTTTTATAGTACCTATAGTGTAACTCCTAAGTTATGTTCATCTGAACAATAATTCTTAACTTGTTTTATTATTTTGGTATGAAAATAATGATTAGGTAATGAAAAATGCCTGTTTCCTACATAGCTATGTGTAGTTAACTGGAATATATTATTAGAGATAAAACAAATTGAGTTCCAACTTCCACAGTACTAGTCTTCTAAGGAAATGGTACACTCATTGATTCTAGAAGTGCTATTGGTTATATATTGGTTAATGTGTAATATTTCTCGGCATAGTAGCTGAACATTTCTGACCTTTTGCGGATTTGAACAATTTACAAGTGGAAGTGTTTTATTCTGTATTGATTTTAAAGTCTTTAATATATAGTAATATTATGATTTTTAACGATATCCACAGCAGTATACTCTACGATGTTTTCAGGAGTGCGTGAAGAGTCGCATATGCTGATAGTAGGTGATCCAGGCATGGGCAAGAGTCAGATGCTGCAGTCATGTGTTGATGTCGCCCCCAGAGGTATGCAGACTGATACACTATCTGGAGAAAAAGTTATGATGGCGCCTAATTAAATCTTCTATTGGATTTCATTATTATCTTTGTGGATATTGGTTGGAAGGAATAATTAGTACCTTCTCGTAGAAAGGTAGAAACTTAATGCTAAATTAGTTCACATTTTTTCAGTTTTATAGGATAGCGCTAGAATTGTGCTCTTCAATTACAAGGTCTTATATTTTGTGTTAGGTTTACTTCATTTTCCTCTTCCATCCATGAGTGCAGCCATTGGTGCTTCTATTTATTTTCATCTCATTCCTCGGTAAGTGACTGCATTCACGTAGTAGCTTTTCTGCCTTCATGAGCATTGTCACTGACGGTGGTTGGTGACTTCGTTCATTGAGCCACTTTCCTTTCTGATTGCTTCTTCTAGTCCCTTGTAGCTATTTAATTTCCTTTTGATATCAGCGATATGACATTTAGTTCCGAAGCAGAAGTTAAACTCTTAATAAAATAAATTTTAGTAGCTACTCTTAGTTCATTTATTTATGTTTTTCTTCGGAATGAAAATCCTAAGAAAAATTTAGTAGTTTTGTAGCTGATGAACTATTAATTACGTTTCTATTGAATTTTCTTACTCTTTGTTTCTATAAACCGCAGTTTTGCCATGATAATTGGTCGTTAGTGAATATATTTCATAGTTGCAATGACTGTTTACAGACTATCCTTCGATATAGTGATCTCTGTTCATAGTTTTTAAACTTTAGAAATGTTTTACATCACCTCCGGAAGTATTTTCTGTGTTTTTGTACCACTTTTTCCCCTGTCTTACCCCAGGTGTGTTTGTGTGCGGCAATGCCTCCACCAGCAGTGGCCTCACTGTGAGTGTAGCTAGAGAGGCAGGCACTGGGGACTACAGTCTGGAGGCAGGGGCACTCGTCATGGCTCATAGAGGCATCTGCTGCATCGATGAGTTCGATAAGATGAACCAGATGCAACATCAGGTGTGGTAGTCTCAATTGAAAATATTGAAATAATTACCCATACTAATTTTGTAGCTTATTTATAAAGACAATATTCTTGCATAAGATACAAGAAGAAATACAAAAATCTTACATTTGGGAAGTGCATTTTGTAGTATTCAATCAAACAATCAATAAATTTTTATTCAATAATGTGTGTCTGTTCTTTGGAGGCTCTGCTGGAGGGCATGGAGCAGCAGTGCATATCCATTGCCAAGGGAGGCTTCGTGTGCAGACTCCCTTCACAGACCTCAGTGTTGGCTGCTGCTAATCCAGTCCAGGTAACTCACCATCAGACATAGGGTAAGTTAGTAATTATCGGTCAGTTTCACATTTTCGGACACATAAGAGAAAAAATATACGATAATTATTGTTTAACCTTCATATCAATTAATTATTGTACATCTTTATCTTACGTGTCCAAAAATGTGTATCTGGCCGATAATTAGGAACTTACCCTAGCACTGCCTTACATTATCAATACAGTTTTACCTAACTATCCAAAAAGTGCATTTCAAGAATAGTCTCCTTTTACCTTTTTTGCAACGACTGCCGAGTGTTTTGTTACTGAGGGTCTTTTTATTACTCCTAAAAATCTATCACTACCAACTAATTTACCTCATAACATTATTTCCAATGATTAAATAGCATATTTTCTTGTATCCACCTGTTTTGAACGATAATGAAATTTGCCATCTTACAGATTAACTTTCTTTCTTGCATTTCAAAAGGAAATAGTTAAAATTTGTCTCTCTTTCAGCTGTTCTGTAGTTATGATAATATTTAAATAATAGCTCTGTGTTTTTATTCAGGGTCATTACAATAAGGCGAAGACGGTGTCAGAGAATATTAGAATTGGTGGGCCGTTGCTGTCCCGGTTCGACTTGGTGTTCATTCTGGTGGATAATCCAAATCAGGTGAAGTAGTTAGTTGAATTAACACTATTTATTGGAATGATATTATGATGTCTTCAGTTGTGGTCTTACCCAGCATAAATGCTAGTTAAATGGTATCTACTACCTATTATCCTTTATCCACTAGCTAAATGTTATATACTCCTCTTTCTTTTTCAGATTGCATCTTTGAATCCCCTTGTATTTGATTTACTTTTGGCGTCAGTGATATGGCCTTTGGTTCCATAGTGAACTTTAAACCCTAACTAAATTAAATTATCAAATAAAACCCCTCGTATCTTTGAAAAGCATTAACAACCAGTTACTGTTACTCTATCATATAGCTACATAATGTTAAAATATCTCTCTCTTAACTCCATATTAATTGAGTAATTTCTAAATATTGGAACCCCCCCGAATGAGCAACCTTGACGTGGTGGGGGGGCTTGTGTGCTCCAGTGAAGTGAGGAGCTGTGCCAGCGGGGTGACTCAGTCACCCCGGCAGATCCTATCATGCTGGAGAGGTCCTCACGGAGGAGCCAGACTAATAGCTCAAGAGGATGGACCCCCAAGATTACTGACCCGGCATGAACATTGGATACTGGACTGGCTACTGAACGGAAATGTTGTTGGAGGGCACTTCCGGAACTCTACTCCAATCACCGTAACCTGGGGAATTACGGTGACTAAAATCCCCACTCGCCGAAAGGCAATAATGGAAGCACAATTAATGATCAAACCGATAGACGGGCCCCTCTCGACAAACAGAGTTGGGACCGACTCGGGCAGTGTGGGTGTCTACAGAGGTGCACCGCAAGGTCCGGGCGTTCAGCCAAATCAAGCGAACCTCGAAGGAGCTGGTGGCCCCCAGGCCAGTTCCGGGTCAAATGCGTCTGGGAAGAAACACGGCAGAAATGCCAGACCAAGTGACAAACTAACTTTTGATGAACTTTATAGTCGTCAAGACTTTGTGAAATTTTATACAATTAAATTTACTGGAGAATCGAATTTAACTAAACTTAACATGTTCAAAGTGGACAAAGCTATAAGAAACCTAATTGGCACCTGTGAGAAAATTTCAGAAGACTTTAGAAATAAATCTTGGACTGTACAAGTTAGAACAAATGATCAAGGAGTTAAGCTCCAAGAAATGACTGAACTGATCGGAGAACCCATTACCGTAATACCTCATGAACAACATAATCAGTCCCAAGGTGTCATCACATGTTCTCTACTCAAGGGGTACTCTGATGAGGACATTGCTGAGGGCCTATCAGAACATGGAGTTATAGCATGTAGACGAATAATAAGAAGACCTAAATCACCAGAACCAGAACCCACGGCTACGCTCATTCTGACTTTCAAATATGCTAGCCCACCTGATAAAATCACCATCAGAGCTGGACTAGTAGAGAGAGTACGACAATATGTTCCCCTACCACGCAGGTGCTTTAATTGTCAAAATTATGGACACTCTGGTGCTAGATGTAGGAAGCAGGTTGCTGTCTGCATCCGATGCGGTAATGACATGACGGAAGGCCATACACCTAACTCATGTCAATTGCCTGTCAACTGCTATCATTGCGGAGAGCCACATGAAGTAACCTCCAAAACTTGCCCTAGATATCTACTAGAAAAGGAAATCCTATCTGTTAAAACGAAGGAACACCTATCTTTTACCGAGGCTAGAACGAGAGTGATTCTTACGTTCCCTGCTGGTGGTAGATCATTTGCATCGGCTGCTGGACAGAATGCACCCAGAACAAATCGAACCCAAGACTCTAACAATAACTCACAACAACCTATTCTTAACGCAAAAACTACTGCCAGACCAAGTGCACCTAGAGCAAATAGAACCCAAGACTCTAATAATAACTCGCAACAACCTTCTCATAACGCAACAACTGCTGCCGGACCAAGTGCACCTAGATCAAATAGAACCCAAGACTCTAATAATAATTCGCAACAGCCTACTCAAGATGTAACAAAAATTACAAATGCATCAAAGAAAAGACCACTCCAGAGAACAGAATCTCTGACCCCCGAAAAACCACAACCAAAAGAAAAAAGACGGACATATGAACAGTTGCCATCGACTTCCAATTTTCCACCAACTCCCCTTGAAACTCACAATAGATATGAGCTGATGGAAACAACAGTTCCCCCTGGCTATGCAATAACAATACCGCCTGACTATATAAATAGAACCAAAAGGAACTCTGCCCCTGATTTAATCACCCACTCCAACATACAACAAGAACTCTTAAATACAATGAGGAAATCATTTAAAGACAAAAATAAAAAGAAAGAAAAGGAAGAACAATCGCCGAGATTGCTTAAATAGCAATAATCTCATCAACTTAAAATATGCTTAACATTATACAGTGGAATTGCCAGGGATATCGATCTAAATATACTGATCTTAGACGACTAATATTCCTGAAAAATCCAGCTGTGATAATTTTACAAGAAACAATGTTAAATAATCAAGCACCCAGACCACCGAATGGATACTCTATCTACTGTGACTACAGTAACCCCCAACCAGGAAAAGGACTTGCAACTCTTATCAGAAATGACATCCCGCATTTGAAACACACTCTGAGATCACCTTTACAAGCCACAGCCTTTAGAGTTGGCTTGAAGCGTAAATATACTATCTGCAATATATACCTATCACCCACTGAAATAATACCCCTCAACGAAATAACGTCACTAATTGATCAGCTACCTCCACCAGCTATAATCTGTGGAGACTTTAACAGTAAGCACCATCTGTGGGACTCTATGTGTGTCAGATCAGATGCCAGAGCCCAAACAATAGAAACTGCTTTGCTATCAACCTCCACAGTACTGCTTAATACTGGTATACCAACTCACTTCCATGTTCAGACGGGAAGCCTCTCCGCAATTGATCTCACCATTTGCTCTGCGAATGTGTCTGTAGACCTCCACTGGGATAGAATGGATGAGACTTTTGGCAGCGACCATTATCCAATATGCATCGAGGAAATTGATGAGGAGCCTTTCATCCCTGAAAAGAGATTTATGGAGAATAGAGCGGACTGGAATTTGTTTGAAAGACAGACGTCGATGGCTGACTTTGATGACCTCCTGAATGACCTGACTGTAGATGAGTTGATTACATATTATAATCGCCATTTGATGGAGTCCGCAACCATGTCAATTCCTCAATCATCTACCAAACCACGCCCGAAACGAGTCCCTTGGTGGACAATAGAATGCTCTGAGGCAAATCGCCAGCGTAAGGCTGCATTAAGAAAATATCAGCGAACCTCTTTGATAATGGATAAAATTGCATATTGTCGAGCAAGAGCTATCGCCAAAAACGTGCAACTAAATGCAAAAAAGAACTCCTGGAAGAAATATGTGGATAGCATAAATGTTCACACCCCTATGTCTAAGATATGGAAAAGAATACGCAAGATACGCGGGAGCTACCAAAATATACGCTCTCCATACTTGATCAAAGACGGCACACATGTTGCTGACAAGGATCAAGTTGCGGAGCTCCTCGCCGATCACTATGAAGCTGTGAGCAGCAGTGACTCGTATGGTCCAAAATTCCAGCGAGTGAGACAAAACTCAGAGCAGCCGATAAATTTCAAAACAACTCAGACCTTACCTTACAATTCCCCCATTACTATTCTAGAACTCAAACGAATGCTCTCTCTCTCTAGCCAGTCAGCAGCGGGCGAGGACAGCATTACATACAACATGATCAAGAAATCACATCCTACTTCTCAGAACTTTCTTCTAAAAATAATGAACACAATATTTGATTCTGGAGAATTCCCCACCCAATGGCTAACAAGTGTGGTTTTATCATTCCCTAAACCAGGAAAGCCACCAACCTGTGTGGAAAACTACCGGCCAATATCTCTGAACAGTTGTGTTGGAAAGCTGATGGAGAAAATAGTCAACACTCGACTGACCTTCTTCCTTGAAAGCAATTCATACCTCCCGTGCCATCAATTTGGCTTTCGAAAGATGCAGAGCACGGCAGATGCACTGAATAAATTCTCATCAGATATACAGAAATCTATCAATGCCAAGCAACATGTCATATGTGTATCATTTGACTTGAGAAAGGCATATGATACAACTTGGAGATATGGAATACTGAGAGCGATGCACGATATAGGCTTACGAGGTAATATCCCTATGTTCATTGAGAAATTCCTATCCAACCGATCATTCAGGACCAAGATAGGCAACGTTAAATCGACGACTCACCAACTCGAACAAGGTGTCCCACAGGGAAGTGTACTTAGCTGCACACTTTTCTCCCTGGCAATTAACAATATCCTAAAGTGTGTCCCTGATGATTTTGAGGCCCTGCTGTATGTGGATGATCTTTTGGTTTATTGCAGTGGATCATATGTTCCAGGTATGGAGAGACGCATGCAAAACACAATAAACAAGATAAACTCGTGGGCAGACACGCATGGTTTTGCCTTCTCTGCCACAAAAACCAATTGTATCCATTTCCATCATAAGAGAAAACTCCAACCACCTCTCAAACTAACTTTGAATAATACTATCATACCAAACAGAGAATCAATAAACTACCTAGGAATGACAATAGACTACAAACTGAACTGGAAGGAGCATATCAGAAACGTGAAGTTAGACTGTATGAAGAGACTTGACCTACTGAAATGTCTCTCCCACACCACTTGGGGATCAGACCGGACCACTCTCCTCAGACTGTACAGATCGATCATCCGATCGAAGCTGGACTATGGTTCATTCCTGTATGGCACAGCGAGTGACGCAACTTTAAGAACATTGGATCCTGTGCACAATGCAGCAATTAGAATCTGTACTGGTGCATATAGGTCTTCCCCAATGGAAAGTCTATATGCAGACAGTGGGGAGCCATCTTTGCAAAAACGAAGAAAGCAACTCCTACTCCAATATTATGCAAGAACCCTACAACTTCAATCATCAGCTGCATACCCATATGTGGAACCTACAAACAATGGAATCTATCCAATTTCTCGCCAAATAACAGAAATTCTTCATTACCATAACCTGAATATCTCCACCCTACCTTTCACATATAAGAAGATACCTGTCTGGCAAACATGTCATGACCTGCTCTGCACTAATTATGATTATCCAAAAAAAGGAACATGCTCTGACTCTATCATGAGGAGTTACTTCAATGAACATAGACTGACATATCATAGACATCAGTTTCCTATATTTACTGATGGTGCCAAGAGTGATGAAGGTGTTGGATCTGCTGCTGTGAGCATGATGGGAAACCGGAAAATTAAACTGATGCCGGAGAGTTCAATATTCACGGCAGAACTATGTGGGATCCTCTGTGCTCTCCAAATTGCTGGTAGCGCTCATTACACGGAATTTGTAATCTTCTGCGACTCACGCTCTGCAATTAACGTGATCCAGCATTATGACTCAACTCATCCCCTTATTAGCAAGATTATAGCATGGCTAATAAAATTGAGACACAGGAATAAGGAAATAAAATTCTGCTGGTGCCCAGCGCATGTTGGCATAGCTGAAAATGAGGCAGCAGATAGTGAAGCTACAGAGGCTGCATGCGGGGACATGCAACCTAGCAATGATGAAATACCCTATAGAGATTGGTACCCTATTATAAAGTCGAAAATTCGTGAAATGTGGAGTGTGGAGTGGCGTGAGCTACACCATAACAAGCTCAGAGCAATTAAAGATTCAATAGACGTGTGGCCATCTAGCAATCTGAGAAACAGAATACACTCCATTATTCTGACTAGACTGAGGATAGGTCACTCAAAAGTGACGCACCAATATCTGATGGAGCGGGGAGTGCAGCCGTATTGCCTTGACTGCTTGGTCCCTCTCACTATAAAGCACATCTTAGCTGAGTGCCCCTCTTTCACCGTAATCAGAAGAATAAATTTCCCTCTTACTCACGAAATGACTGCTGAGTCAATAATGAGGCACATGCTTGCTGATGTACCTGGGAACAACTTCTGCCCTGAGAGACTGATAAATTACCTCCATGAAGTTGGCCTATACAGCGTGATGGTATGATCGAAACTGCGCAGCTTGAGAAGTTCGATGCGAAATAGCTTGTTCTGAAGCATCAAGAACATCATCAGACACTAACTAACTAAATATTGGAAACCGAATTCTATCCCACATTATATAATCCTGGCTTGTAAACAGAAGAATAGTTAGTAGCTATATCCTGTATGTTCAACAGTCATTATCCTTCCCACTCTTCTTCATCTACTATTTTATAAAGTAGCTATGAGGAATATGGAGCAAATTCTAATATCTACTCTATTTAGCTATATCTTTTTTTTTTCAGGAGCTTGACAGTTTGTTGTCTAAACATGTAATGTCTCTTCACTCTTCTGAGTCGCGAATATCTTCTAGTAACGCCCCAGAAAATCCACTGAACAGCAGCGTACTGAACAGACTCAGCACCCTAAGGTGAGTACAGAGTCAGCACCCTAAGGTGAGTACAGAGTCAGCACCCTAAGGTGAGTACAGAGTCAGCACCCTAAGGTGAGTACAGAGTCAGCACCCTAAGGTGAGTACAGAGTCAGCACCCTAAGGTGAGTACAGAGTCAGCACCCTAAGGTGAGTACAGGGTCAGCACCCTAAGGTGAGTACAGAGTAAGCACCCTAAGGTGAGTACAGAGTAAGCACCCTAAGGTGAGTACAGAGTCAGCACCCTAAGGTGAGTACAGAGTCGGCACCCTAAGGTGAGTACAGAGTCAGCACCCTAAGGTGAGTACAGAGTCAGCACCCTAAGGTGAGTACAGAGTCAGCACCCTGAGGTGAGTACAGAGTCAGCACCCTGAGGTGAGTACAGAGTCAGCACCCTAAGGTGAGTACAGAGTCAGCACCCTAAGGTGAGTACAGAGTCAGCACCCTAAGGTGAGTACAGAGTCAGCACCCTAAGGTGAGTACAGAGTCAGCACCCTAAGGTGAGTACAGAGTCAGCACCCTAAGGTGAGTACAGAGTCAGCACCCTAAGGTGAGTATAGAGTCAGCACCCTAATGTGAGTATAGAGTCAGCACCCTAATGTGAGTATAGAGTCAGCACCCTAAGGTGAGTATAGAGTCAGCACCCTAAGGTGAGTATAGAGTCAGCACCCTAAGGTGAGTATAGAGTCAGCACCCTAAGGTGAGTACAGAGTCAGCACCCTAAGGTGAGTACAGAGTCAGCACCCTAAGGTGAGTATAGAGTCAGCACCCTAAGGTGAGTACAGAGTCAGCACCCTAAGGTGAGTACAGAGTCAGCACCCTAAGGTGAGTATAGAGTCAGCACCCTAAGGTGAGTACAGAGTCAGCACCCTAAGGTGAGTATAGAGTCAGCACCCTAAGGTGAGTATAGAGTCAGCACCCTAAGGTGAGTATTGAGTCAGCACCCTAAGGTGAGTATTGAGTCAGCACCCTAAGGTGAGTACAGAGTCAGCACCCTAAGGTGAGTACAGAGTCAGCACCCTAAGGTGAGTATAGAGTCAGCACCCTAAGGTGAGTATAGAGTCAGCACCCTAAGGTGAATACAATGAAGATGAAGACACTAAAATGTCTCTCACATTGTGGAGTTAATAAATGCGTGTCATTCACAGCCAATGACTAGCGCAATCTTGACCTGTAACATCATAATATTATTTTATTGCCTCTGAATTTTTTACTTGCGATAAGTTGATGCTTGCTGAAAGTGTTTGACACCATTTGGTACAGAAGCTTTATAAGCTATGTGAAAACTCAACCCGGCCCAGCTCTGCCGCCGCAGGGCTGCGGAGTATGTACATAAAATGTGCGACTCCAACTCCGACTCCTTTATTTTGAATTTATAGACTCCAACTCCTTTATAAAGAATTTCACAGACTCCTCGACTCTGACTCCAACAAACAGTTTTACAGTATTTTTATAAGCAATATTGAGTCATTTGAATGTTTAGATTTGAATTATTGATTTAATTCATATATATGAGCAATTATTAGTTCTTATGAGATATTTAACATGATGAACAACAAATAAAATGGATCTAAATTTTTGTGACTTATATCTATAGCTTGGAGTCGGAGTCGGTACAAATTTTCGACTCCTGACTCCGACTCCACCAAAAAAGCTTTGACTCCGACTCCACAGCCCTTGTGAAAAGTATTAGGTAGAAACTGATGTTCTAGTTTGAAAATTTCCATGAGTGAGACTTTAAATAACATGGATTTAACTTTGAAGTCAATCATAAGTGACGTCAGCAACAGTTGCTGATTAATTATAAGTCCCTCGCACTTTAATATAATATGGTATCACTTTATACACTTTTCACAACGTAATTCGACAATTTAAATTGTTTATTTAGTAGTTCTAAAAGGCTAATATAGCTTCATGTTATTTCCAGGGAGAGACTAGCTTCATATTATGGACATGAGAGGGAGCTGGTATCTCATTCAGATCTCAAAAAATACATCAGTTATGCCAGAAGGTGACTATTTGCTTTTAAGAATATCTCTCTGATACTAATGAATATACATTTGATAAGTTCGAAATAGAATTGTTTATAGAATTAATAGATATTACGGAACAGCTAGTACAATTTGTGATGCTTGTATAATATAGATGAAGCATTATTTTGTAATTTTTAGATGGACCATTAACTAATAGTGATACTTCTGACATCATATCTAGCCATAATATTTCTGGTGCCATTTCAGCCAAGTGAATCAGAGATGTTTCTCTAACATTTTCCAGATACGTTCATCCCCGTTTGAGTGGCGAGGCAGCTACCATCCTACAGACGTTCTACCTCGAGTTGCGTTCTAACTACCAGCTGAATGGTGAAAAGAGTCCTCCCATAACCACCAGGCATCTGGAGGCTCTCGTCAGACTCACACAGGTAATGAAATGACTACCTAAATTAATATACAATTTAAATCACTATCAACTAGAGAGCGTCCTTTTTATGACTGCGTATCATTGACTACTCACTGCTGATTTAATTAATTTTCGTAGAAATGATTCAATGTGTATTATAACTATCTTTGAATGTAGCTACTGCAAATTTGTAAATGCTGACTTCTTGGAAAACTGACCAAGAATATGCTAAATAAACTTTTATAAACCGAATAAAAGGATGATTTCTTATATTTTGCTCTATAGCATATTGATTGTTCACTAGATATTCTTATCAATTAATGTTTTACCGCTTGCAGTCGCGAGCTAAGTGCGAGTTGCGAGAGGAGGCAACAGCGGAGGATGCGCAGGATGTGGTGGAGTTAATGCAGCATTCTATGATAGACACTTACAGTGATCAGTTGGGGTGTCTGCAGATGGAGAGAAGTCACAGCTCTACTTCCACTAACAGGGGGCAGGTGAGGGGACATAGGAACTACTGAGTACCGCCTTACTGAGTAGTTTAACTAAGTTTTGTAGTGAGTTGGAAGGAAAACAACCTGACAACTTAATATCCTTTATTGAACTGTTAGTTGCCTATAATCTATTACAGAGCACAACCTACATAAATAACACGTACATGAGAGTGTACACAAACTGTGTACGTACTGGAATGTACAACTAAATATGTTCACATGAGAGATGAACATGTATCACATACATGTACGTTAGACGTAAACTAATGACAATACAACATCTCCTCACCCTTAATGTATACAAAAAAAAATCAAAAATATTTATGATAATAAAAAAATAGAACTACTGACAATATTCACATATGCAAGATACAAAGAATACATATTCAAATATAGTGAACAAATGAAATCATGTTCAGAAAAGAAACCTTAACATATTAATAACTTCCTAACACAGATTACAAGTAAATTTTGCGTTCAAGTTAACTTAATAGCTGTGCTGCTGCGTCCACAACGAAGCAGACGCAATTGATGTTTGTGACGTTTCCAGACAACCTTCAAGTCTTTAAAGGGGCTGTTCAGTCAATTTTTGTTTTCATAATATTAATGTTGAACGATCACTTAGTTAGAATAAAGCATTCTTGTAGAATTAAACGGTTGAAAAAAAATAATAAGCGATATATATCATATTTTATAAAATCGATTTAGTTCCTGCGTCCTCCTATAGATGGCGCCACCACTCTGTACTATTTGTTTACATTTTACAGCTGATAACAATGTATACAATTTTTCTATCAACAGTATTAACTGCTAATTTATGAAGAGATGATTTTCTTTTCAAAACTAAATCTAATTGTCTCGAAGGACAGTTTTCAATTTCACAAATTCTTTTCACCATTTTCAAACATTTAATAACAGATTCAAGATTCAAGTCTGGGACTGGTTATCATTTTGTTTACGTACTTCAATTATTAGTACGTCGGTCCACCACAGTCCACAGATGGCGCCACTAATTTACAATATACTTTTTATATAAACATTTCTAAAATCGACGAATATTCTAATGTTACATAAATCGATTTAGGACCAATTTGGCGATAGTTTGATTTTGACTAAACTGCCCCTTTAATAAACACATTATACACATTTTGCCCTTACCGTGAAACAACATTGCCTGAATACCATTTTATACCACGTTCATAATTCAAAGCCAGCACCTCACAACCATCATAAAATGCAGGTACTGGTTTACCTATGATAGCAGTACTATCATGTACAAAACTTTTTCTTTGACAGTCATATATTGCCTGCTACTTATAGAAACTGTAGGTGGCATTTTTGTAATCGAATGTGGTACATTTCGATAATGTAGAAGAACATTTGATAACCTTTTTCTGAGAGAGCCAACTTTATTCTTTCTTAGAAGATCCTTCATGACACGTACAGTCCTCTCAGACTGTCCATTTGATGATGGTGAGTAAGGAGGCGGAGTAAGTGAGAAATACCATTATTAAACAGAAATTCTTTGAATTCAGCTGAAACGAAACAAGTGGCATTATCAGAAGCAAGTGCATTAGGTAAGCCCTTTCTACTAAATAATTTCTCTCAAAACTTCTATTGTTTCCCGAGAACTGGTATTTTTACATAATTCACATTCAATGTACCTAGAAAGAGCATCGACAACAATTAAAAATAACCAATCCTCAAACTGAAAGTGATCTATGTGCAGTCTGTACCAATTTTTATTTGGTACAGGCCACTGCACACCACAGTTTTGAGGAGGCTTACTTAGATTAACTTGACAATCTTTACAGTTACGAACTAACTCTACTACATTTGCATCTATTCCCGGATACCAGATAAGAGAGCGATAAATCGATCTCATTCCACTGATACCCGGATGTCCTCCGTGAAATTGCTCCAGAACTCTAGATCGCAATGGCTGAGGAACAAATACTCTGTTACGGTACATAATACATTCTCGCAAAATTGACAAATCAGCAGAATTATTTTAGAAAACTTTCAGAGAGGAATGCACTTTAACTGGAAAACCATTTCGAATATAATTCTTAATTATGCACAAATCTTTATCATCATTAGTACAATTAGCAATATCGTTGAAATTAACAGGAGAATTACTCAAACTATCTAACACAAAAATTAACTCATACGGTTCAGGGGTATGCTCCGCCTTAGAGAGAGGACAATGAATCAGAAAGTCAATCATAACATTAAGACTGCCTTTAGTGTACTCAAACTTATAGGTAAATTGAGATAGTCGCAAAACCCATCTTTTCAGTCAGGCGGAGCAATGAGCAGAGATACATGCAGAGCCTGAAAAGAACTTAGTAAGAGGTTTATGATCATTCCTAATAAGAAAATGACATCCTAGCAAATATTGTCTGAATTTTTCACATCCAAACAGAACACTCAACGCTTCCCTTTCGATCTGAGAGTAGTTACGTTCCGCGGAATTTAAAGTCCTAGAAGCAAAACTAATTGGAAACCATCCATCATGATTTTTTTTTGAGATAGTACAGCTCCCAAACCAAAAGAGGAAGCGTCAGTTTCTAGAGCTATTGGCAAATAGGGATTGAATAGACGTAAAATGCGTCCATCCTTGAACAACTGTTTAACAGTCTCATAATATTTTACTTGAGCCTTCTCCCAAACAAATTTACAACCTTTCTTCAACAATAAATATGAGGGTTCGAATAGAGAGCTAAAATTCTTAATAAATTTACCATAATAATTACATAATCCAATGAAACTCTGCACTTCCTTAACATTACTAGAGGGTGGGGCATTCAAAATAGCACGAACATTATGATCACTTGGGCGTACTCCTTCTGCAGAAAATACATGTCCAACTTCCAAGGTAGCAAACCGATGGTATATAAAAAAAAATTAACGTGTATTAACTTTAAGTCCAGCATCCTGCAAAGCTTCAAGAATTTTATCTAACACAATCGCATGTTCATCCCTATTACCTGTCATAATTAAAATATCATCCTGATAAACAATCACATTATCAATACCAGATAACACCTTACTAATGTGTGATTGGAAAATAGCATGAGAACTTGACATACCAAATGGTAAATAATTATATTGATAAAGTACTTGGCATCTATTCATTGTCGTATATCTTTTGCAGGCTTTATCTAAAGGCAGTTGCAAGTAAGTAATTTTTAAGTCAATCTTTGAAAACACCCTAGCATGACCTACAATACCTAATACATCTTCTACAGTGGGGAGTGGATACTGAACTGTGTCCATACATTTATTTAATGTCATAGAATAATCCCCACAGATATGTACACTACCATCTGATTTCAAGACATTTACTGTAGGACACGCCCATTCTGAAAATTACACCTTAGTTATAACACCTACAGTTATTAACTATCTAATTCAAATTTGATAAGATCTTTTAACCTATATTGTACAGGATGAGCTTTACAAAATATTGGTTCAATATCACTATCAACCTTAAGATACACCTTATCTTTTACACAGGAATCAAACTCATCACTCAAATAAGTTTTATACTTATCAAGAACATTTGGAATAGCATTATATACCTACTGTCGAATTGCATGCATTCTGGTAACTGTATTTTAATGCCTAATTTGTCACATAAATCTCTACTTAAAAGAGAAGTTCGTTCATCATTCACTACTAAGAACGTATGAAAATATTTTTAGAGTGAAACTCAACAGAAAGATTAACTTCACCTTCAAACATTATCTCTGAATTACTGTAACCTTTAGCTCTTACTTTAGTGGGCCTTCAACAACATCAAGATTACATAACTTATTCACATTAATTGTTGACAAATGAGAACCTGAGTCAATCTCAAATTTAACTATCTGATTTCTCTGAATTAAGCAATCTATAGTTACAGGCTTTGACTCAATAGGTATTGAGATATAGTTCAACCTAAAAAATGCTCACTATCTACTGAAGAGCCTTTCTTATTCATTGACGTACATGCATTGAACAGCTAATATGAACGCATATCTTACGTTGTAGTAGAAGTATCTGTCACTGGAAACTTACACATCTCGTGTGTACGTTGTGAAGGGACTGATGAAGAGTGATCACTTGCATGCTTCAATGACACATACTGCACATGATCGACTTCTTCATCCATCTCAATATGGTATGAAGACTCTTGATTTCTCTTCGCCTTACACACTTTAGAAATATGGCCCTTTTTTGAACAGGAATAGCATGTTCTTTCCAAGGCAAAGCAATCTGAAGCAAAGTGTTTACCGACAGTTCCACATCTAATGCATCTGTACGAGCTAGGCACAGCTCTCTTCATATCATACCAACTCCGCTGAAGTTCCTTGTATTGGAATGAATCTTGTTAGCTCTCTGGAATGAATCACTTGATGAAATTTCTTCCACATCGATGGTAATATGTTCCAACAGCTTAGCGCGCTCCACACACTCTGAAAGTTTTGCTACCACTGGCATCAGAAATCAGAGCTCTAACGAGTTTTGGAGATTTCAGTCCACTGATAAATACATTTCTCAGAAGTTGATCCCTGCAGCATTCTTTGTATTCACAGAGTGAAGCCATGCTGTTGAGAGTCATAGCATAAACCTCAATAGTCTCAGAATCACTCTGTTTACGCTTATGAAAATTTACTGAAGCTCCTATGACAGATTTCTTCACAGATTTCCATAAGAAATTTTTAGCTGGATTTCCTACTTTTCCAAAGTTCACTCAGTCAGAGGTGTAGGCTGTAGACGTCTTTGGGTATCGGTTAGAATTGAAACAGGTAGAGCATTAGCAAGTAGCATTGCTGAACGGACTTCATCCTTTCTAGATTTGCGTAGAGCATCATAATTTTGAAGTTTATAACGCTCCAGAAATTCGTCAACAATTTCGACTTCAAACTGAAACATCTTAGCTTGACTTGAAATAAGTAAATCAGAATCCATTACTTATTTTAGAAGGATAAAGTATCAGAGGTTGTCACACAAAAAATCCTCGTCGCCAATTTTGTAGTGGGTTGGAAGGAAAACAACCTGACAACTTAATATCCTTTATTGAACTTCTAGTTACCTAAAGTCTATTACAGAGCACAACCTACATAAATAACACGTACATGAGAGTGTACACAAACTGTGTACGTAATAGAATGTACAACTAAATATGTTCACATGAGAGATGCACACGTATCACATACATGTACGATAAATGTATACTAATGACAATACAACACTAAGTTTACTAAAGGCCTTGTTACACAGTGCGAGTTGGCCTAGTCAGTTACTTTAGTGCAGCTACTCGCACAGTGTGACCGCATCAGTCGAGTAACTGTCATGGAAATTCAATTCTATGAATATTTAGCTACTAGCAAGCTAGTTCAGTAGGGCAGCTGCTGTCCACTGTCACGACAGTAACTCGCACCGTGTAACAAGGCCTTAAGAGTTTACTGTTTATTTTAACTAAGTTTTTATAAAGTTCTTTACATCAATTCTTTGAGAATTCATTGACCCTTTCTGTTCAGGTGAAGAAGTTACTTCAGGCTCTACAGCGTCAGGCCGAAGTGATGGGCAAGAGTGTTTTCTCTCTGCAGGACCTCAAGAAGTTAGGTAATCAGTGCGGTGTGTCCTCAGTCGTAGAAGCTATCGACTCCCTCAATCTCCAAGGCTTCCTACTCTCAAAATCTAACAAAACTTACCAACTGACTACTGCTCCCTGAAGTTAAACAAACTTAATTTCAATATGAAGGCTTCTGTGTCATTTTTCTCTCTCATAGTACACATTTTAAGTGTTTGTTCTAAAATGATTGTTCTAAATGTCTTTATTTTTTATTGTGAATCTCCAGGACTTGATATGTCATGCAAATGAATAATTTTTGTTGTTATTTTGAAATGCTAGTGATGCATAGTACAAATGAAATTTGTTTTATATATTCATATTAAATATGATTTTTGTTTATATATTCTATTTTAATTAACCTATTATCTTGTTGAACAAAGTATTCCCGTACCTTTTGTGAATTGGTATCGAAAATATTGTTATTTATTAAGTTTCCTATCCACATTGGTACTAGGGAATTTGTCTGTCAAGGTTTTGATACTTAAGGGCCGTACACACGCAGGTTTTTTTAAGTCTTTCCACCAGACTTTTTGCTATGCTCCTCCCAATTTTTCCACGAGAATTAAATTTTGCACCGAAAGTGCGAGACTTTTCAATAACCTTCATGTTCTATTATTTTCCCCCAATCAAGCTGTGCAATTTTGGAAATCTTCGTATAGCTACTGTCAAGTCATAAAATATATTGTAATAACACGATTGGTGTTCATTTTTAACCAATCTTTGCTCCAATCATTTGTTTACCTTTGAGGTAAAGAATTCTTATCTTTTTCTTTTTATAAAAGACTGCCAGTGAAATTGATAATAGTAATGTTTCTTTAAACTTTTTTTAGTATAATATTATATTTTAGTAAAATAACATATTACTATCTTTATTTTATTTATTTCAACATATTACCTATAAGCTAATACCTTTATTTTCTTTATTATAACGCAATACATATTGTACCTACGTATTAATACTTTTACCTAAGCTTTATATAATAGTTAAATTACATTTGTTGAGTGGATTAGGTTAACATTAAATCAAATGAAGTGAAAACAATCTCGGTTAGTTTATTACTAAATATTGTAATAAACTTCATAAAAATTAATTTAGTATTAATTAGTAACTAACTAATCTTAGTAATCTAGGTTGGCATTTCTCTAGTAATTAATTAATCTAGGTTAAAGTAACTAACCTATATAATTAGTAAATATCTAACCCAGGTAATTAGTAATTTTAACTATCCTAGGTAGTTAATAGTTACTAACTACCTATAACCTAGATAGTTACCTAGTTTAAAAAATGGGGGAGGGCTTATGTCGCCGATAGGAGTAGTTAATTGCACGGCATGTAAATCCACGAGATTCAAAAGTCAATCCACGTGTGGACGCTATTGACTTTTGAATCAAAAGTCTGGTGGAAAAGCGGAGAAAAAAGTCTGGTGGAAAGACTTAAAAAACCCTACGTGTGTACGGCCCTTTAGGGTGTATTTTCCTTACTATTTTTATAGTTGATGCACCTAGGAGACCCCACCTTCTCGTGGTGATACTGTTGAATACCAAGCTATTTTTGTTTTGTAATCTAGATAGCCATTTATATAATTTTTGTCTTAGGCCTATCTAAAACTCTTGGTAGGATTAACGGGGCTCCCCTCTTTAATTAGAGGAATTTATTTTTGTTTATTATTATTCTGTATATACTGTAGGTAAAAAATTTCATAGTTTTTCTTTACTATTAAAGTCCCCCTGGAGTTAGGGAGGACGTAAAGTGTGAGAGTATGAGTGAGAAGAAGAAAAGAAAAGGGGATCATTCCCCTGAAAATGACACCACTAAGAAAAAAGAAACTATGAAGAGACTGTGCATAATGATATGCAAACAAATAGTCAAAATACCGAAATGGAATACGACAATCTACTAGATACATCTTCTTATGACGAAGATATATCAAGATCTACTAATACTGTAGAACAACTAGTAGAAATGATGAAACAGATTGTGACTGTGGCTGAGAAGATTGGAGAATCTGAACTCCCAGAAACCATGGGAGAATTCATTTCTACCTCTCTCAGTAAACTAACTGGAATCTTTTCTGAACCCTCCCCCAATCAGGAAAAAAGGAAAAAGAGAAAAGTAAATAAGCCAAGACACAGATACAGTGAACTGGAAGACATCCTGCTGAATGGCTCATCTGATACTGATCTTCATATTAAGGTTGAGTTTGATGGAGACCTGCGGAGAACTGTTAGCGCCTTCGATGTTGCCAAATAAATTGGCAAATTCGTAAAGATAAATGCCTCTAAAATATTCAGCGCTAGTAAGACCTCTTTTGTTTGCCTTGTTGAAGCTCCTTCTGACTCAATAAAGCTCCAACTCTTCAATGTAACGACCATACACGGCACTCCTTGTCGAATCACTCCATATGATCAGTTCAACCACTGCAGGGGAATTATTTATTTAGAGGTCTCTCATTTGATGATGAAATCACACTGAATGAATTTTCTGGGTGGTTGAAAGAAAAATATAGATCACTTGTTAAAATAGAACCAGCACAATTCATTAAACCAAATAACCCTCAAACCAAAGCCTTCATACTTACTTTCAACAAGAAAACCCTCCCTCCGAGCATCTACATTCCAGGACTCACAGACAGGAGACACAAAAATATACCCTTTTCATAATATACCAATGATGTGCCGGAAATGCCAGAAGTATGGTCATACAGAGAAGACATGCAGAGCAGAGCAACAGGTGGTATGCAGGAGATGTTTTGAATCAGGTCACTCTATATCTGAATGCGAAACAGACATCCCAAAATACGTCCACTGCGAAGGCAGTCACGTTGCAGGTGCAAGAGGCTGTCCAAGGCAAATGCGCGAGTGTGAATTGCTACGCATTCAATCTGCTAATAAAACCAGTTTCAGAAGAGCTATGCAAGTCTCACCACTTGCCGTGTGAGAAATTACCGGACGTCTTCACCATCAAAATGCTAGCAGAACATAAGAAGAACTTAAAACCTTGGGATATCGAGAGATTCTTCAAGGATGTATTGGACGAGAACCCTTCAGAAATCAGATCAGTTAGTGACACTGCATATCTTATCAAAGTGACATCACAGTCACATAAGCAAAAGATTGCAATTGAAAACAGTCCTACAAACCCCAGTCACTATCTTAACTGGTAGTGCTCTAAGACCTAAAGGTCTAGTCTACATCACGGAATATGACCTGAGTTCATTTGAGAACTACAAGCAGGAGCTTATGAACATCCTCCCTGTGAGTGAAATAGTTCAAGCTACATGGATTAAATCTCGAAACAATAGATCTTTGCCCCTCCTGCTAACATTAAACCAATCAGAAGTCCCTTCATACCTCTCAATACCTGGAGAGCAAGTCCTTACTAAGGTATACGCATAGTAAACAGAATAGTATAGTACCCCAGTTACATGTATTATTAAAATTTATTCTGGGTAGGCTGTGACGTCATGTATGTAAGCAAGAGGTCACGTCATAGTAAACAGAATTGCTGTGGGTCACGTGGAATAGAGAATTAAGATGGCGGCCAACGCGACCAATATGACTAATGATCTAATTATCTTGAATAAATCGTCTTCTTCAAGACTAAAAATTTGTTACTATTTTGAGTGTAAAAAGACCAGTAGCAATTTCATCAAAAGTCATTTTTTAATTTTCGTCCGTATGACTATAAAGATTGGATAATAGCATGCGGTAATGTTGAATTTAAAAAAATATCACCGAAAACGTTATTTAACAAAATAGGGTGTGTTGCAGTCATCTTTTGTGTTTGTACTGTACGTACAAACGTACGCACCATTGTTGACATGTGACGTCATAGCCTACCGGGACACGCGTAATATCCCCCCTATAGCTCTGGGATACTATATATTCTATGTACTGTGGTATACGCCTACAAAAACAAACCTCTTCTGTGCAAAAAATGTTTGTCATACGGTCACTCAGGAAGTAGATGTATCCAAAACGGGAGATATGCACGATGCAACTCTGAGTATCACCAGAGAGAAGATTGTGATAGTGAGGAGCTACAATGTCACCATTGTAGCGATGCACACGTCACTGGTTCTAAACTCTGCTCCCGATACAAACTAGAAGAAGAGATACTTGCCATTCAACAGAAGAAATGCATTTCCAGAAACCAAACCAGACTAATTTTGGAGAAAAATAACCCTGACCTAATAAATATGAGCTTCAGAAATGTCATACTGAACTCTACACGGAAACCTAGATTGCAAGACAACCTATAAACTGTACAGATCCACCTGTCATACAAACCAAAAAATCAAAGAACAATCCCTTAAATCAACAGACTAGATCTAACAGCAGTGAACCAAATACCTATTCCGTACAAGCATTTCTACAAAGTCCAAGTACTGGTAGAATATACCAACAGCAAATAGACATCAACACCAATCCCTCAACTTCTCGATCAGATCCAACTGTTCGAGAAGAAGTGAACGACACGCCATCTATCAACTCTACAAACCATCAGAATGATGACTCAATTGAAATAGACGACATAGAAAACTACGAACAACAGCTGAAACAGACTCCACTGGCAACACATGGAAACAAACATAGAGAATACAGTTATGGGAAAACATTCAAGAAAAATAGAAAGAAAAACAAGCACAACAAAGTAAAATATAGATAATCATCAAATATGGATACAGTAATTCAATGGAATGTACGCGGAATATCCTCTGCTAAACAAGACCTCATCAAATTAACAGAAACCTATTGCCTAACAGTCATAGCTGTCCAGGAAACCTTCCTAGGCAATGACTATATGATTAAAATTCCCGGGTATAATAGTTTATGTAAACAAGGTCACTACAATGTTAAATTTCATGGAGGCGTAGCCCTCTTCATCCACATAAACTCCCCTTATTAGCCAATAGCAGTTGTCCGTACACCTTGTAAACAAGCCAACTGAGATAAGTTTCTACCTAGATTCTAGCTCAAGTGAAGAGATGGCTTTATTTTTAAAACTATGCCTTCTTGTCTACCAATTCAAATAATCTTTTCACCATTTTGACGCAAACAAAGCTTATTTAGTACATAAAAAATTGATATGAAAACAACAAACATACTCACGTAAAAACTAATGAGTGCAAATGCTTCCACTAAGTGTCGCTAATTTTACTATATACTTTTTAAATGAAAATTCTAAAATTAAATGTGCAATAAAATATTACCTAATTAAATATTGTGAATCGATTTAGAACCAATTTGACGATTGTTTTATTTTGACTTTACTATCTCTTTTAAGGGCCCCTGCACACGAGCGTTCCGGCGCCGCAACGTCAATTGAACGCAGACGCATGGCCAGGGCACACGAGCGTGTGCCGCAATGGAAAATTAACCCAGATGCATAGAGAGTGACAAGTAGCATGTACCAGTCACACTATACCTAACTAGTTACACTGTAGGCTATCTAACCAGTCACACTATACCTAATTAGTCATACTGTTGGCTATCTAACTAGTCACAATATACCTAAACGGATCAAAATTGTAAAGTAATAGTTTTTGGTACGTATATCGGTTACCAATACGTATCGGTACATATTCATTCAAAAAGTTTATGTTAACTTCATAAGGTCTTGATCGATAAAGAAATACCTGAATTAACTTTGTTTTCTCGTTTTATTATTTCTTTGTAATAAGTCACAGACTGTTAAAATGTAGGGACAAAAATTTCTTTCTCATATGTTCAATAAAAATGTTTCTATCTCTACTATTTACTTACATTACCATTGAAAGATGCGACAACAAACCGTCCGTGTGCGCACCCTCCCGTAGATTTAATAGAATTGACTGATAATGCGGCAGTCACCAGCCATCAAGGGAACGCATTACCCTGCGTTCAGAATTGTCCGTCTCTCTGCCGAACGGCACAGAAAGGGAACGCGGATTTCGGAGCTGACAGACGTGTTGATAATAAGACCTGAGCCAGATGCTTCAGAAGAGGCGAGGACTCATTCTGTAAAAGATTTCAACAACAACAACGGCACAGAACGCTCGTGTGCCCACATACCCGAGAGTTAATGCTTTTTTAGGGTCATGCGCCAATCGCCGGACGGCGAAGAACGCTCGTGTACGGGGGCCCTAACTCTCACTCAGTATAGGTGGGTAATTAATATATACCACTTAGATTTCTATAATTATTGTGCTACATTTACCAGCAGCAATTTTATGCTCTTTGAAATATTCCAAGTTATTGGTTGGTTCTACAATTTCGGACACGTCAGAAAAAAAATTATAATTATTATTTAACTTCTATTCTAATTGGTATCATGGATACCAATTGAAATAAAAGTTAAATAATGATTATTAAATAAAGATTTTCACGTGTTCGAAAATATGGAACCGTGCGATAACACAGAACTTACCCTAAAATGGGACATGTTGAATTTCTGAACCAATTTCTTCTAATAACCTCATCTTTTTAGTTACCGTGAAATAATCACAAAAAATTGTCTCCGTTTTCTATGTCTAAGAACAGTACTTATATCGGGATATGTCTTGAATTAAGTGCCACTTTTATTAAAGCGAGCTGTAATTAAATCGGGAACTGCCTGTGTATTGAAATTCAAAAGGTCAATTTTTATTTCAAAGATTGGAATTCAGAAGCAATATTACACTCCTCCCTTTGTACGTTATAAACAGTAACCACTCTTATACCTAACTACATTTTTCAATCTAGCAACAAATGCATCACAATGTATCTTAATCTTGTTGCAGACTCCATAGTCATCCCTGAGAGTGTTCTTTAGCCCATGGTAGCAACTTTAATTCCAAAATGAGAGAGATTCACCGTTCTTAGTTCAATTCTACATCGCAAGGAGGAAAATCGCAATCTGTCTTAGTGATCCATTCTATTTTAGCGAATAAATCGCCGCGTTTTCACCGCCTATGTATTGATTGAATTTTAAGATGTGTGTACTAGGCGGTGAAAGCGGTGTTTTATTCGCTAGTATAGAAGAGGCCTTTAAAAACAATTGAAATAGTGTCTCAAAATTTGCAATTTATGTAAATATTATTTTAATGTTTTGTAGAATTTAGGGTAGAGCAACAAATCACATTTGAATTTTGGATGATACAATGATTAGATGTATATTGATGATTTTACCAAGAATAATTAATTTACTCCCCAGAAGATGACAACCGATCGGATACCAATATATCTGTAAGCGAATCTAAATATAATGAAAACTTTAATAATTATTATACCCTTTACAGAAATTAGTTCAATTGCATAGAAAATTGTGCAAGAAAGTGCGTTTCCCTAGAAGGAGTAATTAAATTTAATAAAAACCTGCTTGAATATTGTACTCTTCCCTTTATTTCTCATAATAAGGGCTCTGGAAATATGCTTTCAAAATCATAGATCCCGAAAATATTATATACTGAGAGCATTAAACAGTATTGAATCTTTCGAAACCAGTGGTATACAGAATTCGATACCATTTCATTTTGTTTCGATATTCTTAAGATCTGTCAGTGTTTTGCATATTGTCGCAACCCTAGTCTTAATATTTTCCCCTAGTTTTTAAGCTATGTAGCTAATTTAAAAATATCAATTTAAAATTTGAAGAAAATATAGTAATATGAGAATTATTATTTAGTGTGAATTATTATTTAGTATATCTATTGACGTTCATCATCTTTTCTAAATATGCGTAGTGAAATATACTGCGCAGAGAACATGCATCATTTTTCACAACAATATGCTTAGTAATACTTTTCATAATGCAGAAAAAGAAGAGTATTACATCCAACTGGATTGAAAGGATCTCTGCACACAGCATTTTAAGTTGAGTTCTAAGAAGGTATATACGTACCTAACGTTTGAAGTTCATATTTTTATATCATAAATATTTATGAAGAATTGTTCTAAAGATCTTTCGGAGAGATCAAACGTTGTAGAAATATAGACATTAAACAACATTGATCTACACACAGACCATACATACTTCTCATAGTGTTCAATTGGTTGTTTATGGGGAATGATTTAAATAACATTTACTGAAAAGGAAACATGGTAACTTCATGTAAATATTTTCCGATATCAATCATTTTAAAACCTTTTTTTTAGTACCTTTTAGTACCTATATGTGGTTGATAGGTTATTGAGCTCTATAATGACACCTGTTTGTTATTATTTTTGGTTAAACTTGCTTGAAATATATCTCTACAATGAATGCATTTTATCGTACTTCATATAGAATTAACAGGACATCTGTGTTCTTTAATTGTTATAACATCCAAATTTCTAGTTTATCTTTAATGGGACATCATTGTTATTACATCTAGATCAGTGATTCTTAAAGTGGGGTGCGCGGCACCCGTTTGGGACCTGGAATGTTCATAGGGGGTGCCTAGGAATTGGTATGGCTTTTTATATGTTGCTTATAAGTTCGATTCCTGCTGTTACTATCATTCAGAATATACATGATGTACATTTGCCATTTTCTCACATTATAGTAACAAATATGTACCTATTCTAATTGTATCTTTTCAATCTATTTCAATACAATACAATGCTCAGGGGGTGCCTGAGAAACGCAAGGGGTCTGCGAGAAAAATACTTTGAGAACCACTGATCTAGATAGTCTAATTTATATAACTAACGGGACAAGTGTTCCCTGTTATGACATCTGAATTATCTAATTCATTTCTAACGGGACAAGTGTTCCCTGTTATGACATCTGAATTATCTAATTCATTTCTAACGGGACAAGTGTTCCCTGTTATGACATCTGAATTATCTAATTCATTTCTAACGGGACAAGTGTTCCCTGTTATGACATCTGAATTATCTAATTCATTTCTAACGGGACAAGTGTTCCCTGTTATGACATCTGAATTATCTAATTCATTTCTAACGGGACAAGTGTTCCCTGTTATGACATCTGAATTATCTAATTCATTTCTAACGGGACAAGTGTTCCCTGTTATGACATCTGAATTATCTAATTCATTTCTAACGGGACAACAGTGTTCCCTGTTATGACATCTGAATTATCTAATTCATTTCTAACGGGACAACAGTGTTCCCTGTTATTTAGTCTTAGTTACGAGGGTTAGCCACGAGGAGGCAAAAAACGGGAGATTCGACTTCAATTTTGGTCCTCAAAGAGAATGTCTGAAGTTCCCTGAAAATGCATCAGCTTCAGCCAAGTGAGCATGACTGAAACATCTTAGAAGTTTTACATTACCGAGGCTGTGCATCCGTTTGATGATATCAGATTGGAGCATACATTTTAGACCTTCCTAAAGAAAAGTACACAAATTAATATCTATCCAGAATATGTTCATATACTCTCATCCTCTGAACTTTAGAGGTTGTCTTTCGAAAGAGGATTTCACTTTGTCCACAGAGTAGTGTATTGTTTCAATGCATCTCTTCAATATTTTCTCATGTACCTAGGAATTATGATTTAGCATTAACATTCTGTTCAAAAATACTAAACAATATAGAAAATATAGTCACACATTAGCCATAAGGAATTAAAAAGAAAATTTTAGAGAAAAAAAAGCAGGAGCTATTCATCTCATCGTAATGATAGTATTTCTTATTATTTAATTATATAAAATTAAGAATATTGGTTATAGCTAAATAGAATTTGAATATCTAAAGTCTACAGGTATAACTTTTCTAAATTTTCACTACAACAAATTATAAATCTTTTCACTATTATGAATATAGGGTAATACAGATCTTCGTGTTACTATGCTTTATTGATATTTATTTATTAATCTGTGAAGACCAAGAACTACCTACTTGGTCTTTACTCATGTTAAATGTGATATCGAATAATGCAACAACTTTATACTTAGATCGAAAACTTTATTCATATTTATAACTTTTCTCTTTTATCTGTAAATATACCGTAATGATTATAATTATATAATCAATATAATCAATCATTTGGTTGCAAAAAGTAATACTCAAATAGGTGTCAATAATATTGTACTTCATGAATACTATTCAGTATTTATTCCATAGTTCAACCATAGAACTGTTACATCTCTTCCTCTCTGATAAAACAAATGGTTACAGCCAAGCACGTATCTTTAATAATTATAATGGGCTTGTAATTATTTATTCGCTGAGGACCCTCCACTCTTGACTGTAGTGCTGAGTGTGCCAGACAAATGGAAACAGTCTAAAGCCTTTCCAGAGAAAATATGGAAAATATACTGCTGACGATTGATGGAAATACAATCTGATGCATTTTAGTTAGTTAGTGATACAATCTGATGCATTTTAGTTAGTCAGTGATACAATCTGATGCATTTTAGTTAGTCAGTGATACAATCTGATGCATTTTAGTTAGTCAGTGATACAATCTGATGCATTTTAGTTAGTCAGTGATACAATCTGATGCATTTTAGTTTGTCAGTGATACAATCTGATGCATTTTAGTTAGTCAGTGATACAATCTGATGCATTTTAGTTAGTCAGTGATACAATCTGATGCATTTTAGTTAGTCAGTGATACAATCTGATGCATTTTAGTTAGTCAGTGATACAATCTGATGCATTTTAGTTAGTCAGTGATACAATCTGATGCATTTTAGTTTGTCAGTGATACAATCTGATGCATCTTAGTTAGTCAGTGATACAATCTGATGCATCTTAGTTAGTCAGTGATACAATCTGATGCATCTTAGTTAGTCAGTGATACAATCTGATGCATCTTAGTTAGTCAGTGGTTTGAGTTATTAAACGGTTCCACACTTTCGATAATACAGGAAAAAAATTCAATTCGTATCAATGATACCTTCAACTTCGTATCATGGACACGATTTAAAATTCTATTTAATTATTTTATAATTATTTTAATATAATCGAAGAAGTGGAACCATTCGATAATTCAGAATTTACCTGTATACTTTTTTATTACATTATTTCATAGCTGAGGTGTTAGGAAATTCCATTGTAAATATTAACATGCAATTATAATATCATTTAGTTTACACATGTCGAGATATCGAATACAATATTTCAAAAAAGAATATGATTCAAATATACTTATAGTTGATGGTTTATATGTATGATTATTCAAATTTGAAATATTTCACATCATGCTTAGAAGTAATTTACAAGGGAATTAACCACCTCAGTGCTGATCTTTTTCTACAATGTAGGTGGAACACAATTTAAACAGTTGAAGGTGAAATTTATTCAGAACATTATTACTGCTTCATACAACCCTGTAAAAAGATAATATATTTGATATTAATTCGATAATAGTTGTTGAATTAAAAACCGATCACCAATTTCAAATTCAAACCTCTTGCAACGTTTTTTAGTTGAATTATTCAAATCTCAATTTCTATAGAATGGACCATGAGAGCTCCAATTTAATTCTCATTATAGGAAGTCTTATACCCAATTGTTTATTTTAAACTATTTAATTTTTCTCAGTTAATATATTTAGTCCATATTGTTTCAGTACTATTATATAGAAAAAATATAGCTTTCTGTTTTGGTTTCCTGAGAAATATTTCAATATACATTTCATATCATTTAACACTAATGAACTATGTGCTAACTTATACATTTTTATGTAATATTGAAATATGAAACGGATGTAAAAACTTCCTTTTATAAATTTATAATTGCAATTAATTTTCTGGTATGCAATCACAAAGTTAAGTGTTACATAACAAAGTAAATAGTTAGAAAATATTAAAATGAAAGTAAAATGCATTCATATGAAGAGGCTCACAGATTATAGTGTAATTTAATGCCTACTGATGATTATATATATAATGAAAACTAGCATGAAATTAGATATTAATGGAGAATATCACAGAATTAGCTATAATTGGATCGTATCAAAGAATTATATAAGTAGAAAATATCATAAAAGTGGAACATATAAAGAAATTATATAAATGGGAATTATTATGGAACTTGATATATCGGAATTAATTGAAGACTGAGTTTTTAATTTTCTTTGCTATTTTTAATAAGTGATAACATTGTAAGGTGATATTTACGCATCTTGCATAAGTCCTTAAAATGTTATAGAGTGTTGCACAGTATAATTCACTCTCGAATAATATCAATGTGTGTCTAATTCTTTCCCTTTCTTTGACTTTCGATACTCTCAGAAAGATTGAGAAAATGCATTGTAATTTTGCAACCACAATCTACAGGAGTAATTCATAGGATTTCCATCAGATTTTATAGGGGAAAGCAATCAATTTTTTGAAGCTTCATTCGAAACAAAAATAGTTTAACATAGTAACTTGGGTATAAAATATCTAATATTTAGTATACTTGTGAGAGTAGTTGGCAGATAATACCAAATGCAACATAATTTGTTGTACTTTTGAGCTAGCTATATGCGTTTGCTAACTCTCTTTGCATGAAAGACTGTTTGTAGTCCCGAAAGTATCACTTCCCTGATTGATCATATCTATTTGCAGGTATATTTGGCTGCAAGCGATGGCGCTCTGTTTGTGAATGGAACCCTGGGTGAATACGCCTGGAACTGTGTCAGCGAATGGAAAATACTCTGTGCCTCTTGTCAATATACATTTTGAAGCAAATCTTATAACTTCTTACATAATAGGTAAAATAATGAATATAAAATATTTTTAAAAGCTAAATTAATAAATAAATAGCAAAGTTTATATCACTTTTGGATAATTAACAATTCATAAATATTTCAATAATTTATTGTAGAGATATACCTATGTCTACTTATATATAAACGAATGTATACTTATTTACAATTATTATGAAATAAGTTAAAGTCATATAATTCATCATGTTATTTAATCGTTACAATGTTTATTTTGTACGTACAGTAAAATCGATGCACTAGGTACTGATGCACTGGGTAATGATGCACTGGGTACCAATGCACTGAGTAATGATGCACTGGGTACCGATGCACTGGGTACCGATGCACTGGGTACCAATGCACTGGGTACTGATACATTCAGAAGGTTGTGTTAAAGGAGTTTTTCAACACCGATACAAGTGAAAGAAACATACATAAACAATTTATCTTTATTTAGCGGGATGGGACAAAAAGAAAGTTTTTACATTAACTTCTTGACATCTACAGGGTGACCCAAAAAGTGTTAACCCTAATTTCAGAATTATTAGTAACCCAAATGCTATGTTGGGAGCTATTAATTTTTTATTTTTTGGTCATCATATACCTAACAGTGCTCTCATAAATTTTCAAGAATTTAAGAGAAGTTATGTTCGATATACGGTTGTGTGTGACCAGATGGTTGCACTCAAGGTAGCTCGTCACCATATTTGACGATTATTTGACACCATAAGGATATCGTGAAATATGTAGCTCAAGGTGTGCCGCAAAAACAGCTAACAACGACTGGAAACAAAAGTAGCAGTCAAGCACAATCTTCACTAAACCATTTCCAAATTCAAACCAAAAGTGTGATTACTGCTGTGAAGAAACGAATTGACAAAAATCTATAAAATGTTGCCAGAATAATTGCGAGATCTATGGGTATCTCGAAATCCTCAATGCAGAGGCCAATAAAAGGGGATCGAAAGTTAACTTCATAAATAAAAATCGGTTAATCTCAAATGCCACCAAGAAGAAACGGCTGGACAAGCCCATGCCAAAGAGGATAAGCGATCTCTAGGAAAGTTTTTGATTTGGTCTGTTGAGAAGATTTTCACACTGGAGGCTGTTACCAATATTCAGACTGACATATTCAGTGCCCATAGCTGTGGAGACTTGTCTGTATATGTTAAGAGCCATTTGAGACGATAAAAGCCTGTTTCGTCATGATATGGGCTGTTGTTGAATCATGTAGGGTCAAATTTCCTTTTTATCATCATCGATGGAGAAATCAAACTCAACTGTCATTTTTATTTAAATTTGTTACAGTAAAGATTATTTTAGAACCAATTTAAATGTGGTCCAAAGACAACTTCGAAGGCTTTTGTGACAAAACAATGAGGTCACTCTCAAGTCCTGACATCAATCCTATGGGCCTCTTAATATGGTAATAAGTTTCAACTCGTTCCTACCCCAATCTAGACTCTTTAAAGGCAGCCTTTCGTCTTGCTTTGTCATGTGCTTTAGTAAGAACCTGTTTTGAGAAAATGACAAATGCAAATGGCGGCAATTTCCAAATTTTATATGTTAGGTACTTTGCTTCTGTGTATACTTTCAAATGATTTTATCAAAACATTTTCGTATTTTCCTTCTAGTTTTACTCTAATAAAAAAATTCTATATTGTATATTTTTGGGGTCACCCTGTATATCGATAAAAGATTTAACAATAAATCGCAAAGCAGTTACGTAAATATCAATTTTAGAATGTTACATTTTTCATAATAATTGTGGTGTGGAAGAAATTAATTATAATAACAATAGTGTTAGTTAATTAAATAGTTTATTGACTGAAAGTGGATAATACTACCGCAGCAGTTTTTAATTTATAGTATATCTAATAAGATTAGGTAAGCGTAAACATTTTCCATTAGTAACTGTACAGTCATACACTATAGTAATGAGTCATTTTTTGATACATCAAAGGCTGTAAGCTGCTCCCATTAGGTACCTAAGTTACATTTTAATGGAAGGTCAAACTTTCAAAGTGATCTCAATTAATGCTAAATAAATAGCCTTGATGTAGTTTACGGGTTATGGTCGTTTCATTCGTGTTCGGAGTTTTGGCCGCACAGAAATTTTACCGAAGAGAAATTTTGCCAACAGATATTTTAAACTTAAATGTGTATCCAATAATACAATATCCATATTATGAACCGCAGGCATTTATTATTCAACAATTTAAAATTATTCTATATATTACTTATTTAATACTCTCTCGACATCATGGTTTACATTGTAACTACAAGAGGAGGAAGAAAACTTCTGCTTTGTTGTTTCAAAAAATTATTGAATTCTTTTTCTTTACTATAATAAGAGCCGCGTCCGTCTGTCCGTGTGTCACAAAATAGGTTAAAGGCCCTGTCTCACGATCGTTTTTGCACAGCGTTTTCAAAGCGTTTTTGACTTTGAGGAAATTATTGTTAAACCCATTTCATATGTATCCATGTAAGGGCTCAAACACACTACAAGCGGCACGAGTGGAGCGTTTCGAGCGGAGCGTCATTATTGTTGTTTGGCATTCGTATGCAGAGACGCTTGGCTGTTCACACTACGAGCGGAGCGGCGCTCCAAACAAACAATGATATTAATAGCGCTACGTTGCGCACTGCTCCGCTTCGCTTGTAGTGTGTACATACCCTAAGGGTACGTTCACACTACAAGCAAAGCGGAGCAGCGCGGAGCGGAGCGCAATTAATAGTATTGTTTCATTGCAGCGCCGCTCCGCTCGCAGTGTGAACAGCCAAGCGTCTCTGCATACGAATGCCAAACAAAATTAATGACGCTCCGCTCGCGCCGCATGTAGTGTGTTTGAACCCTAACTTGACGCTTTTGGAGCGTTGAAAAACGCCCGTGTGACCGGGTCCTTAACAGTCATTTCATCAACAGCGCCTCATAAAGTTGGTGGTAATAAGAGAAAAATCAAAGAAACTCTAATAATTTAAAAGAGAAACTAATAATTTGCTGCGCTATCATTGATACTGGGTCACACTAAATTTTTTAATTGAAATTATAAGAGTTTGACCCTAAAGAGTAAAAATATAATTTTGATAAATTATGCTAATATATATATTGTTTATATATTGCATTTGAATATAATCTTAAAACCCTGATATTAATTGAACTCTCACTGAATGAACAACAGGTACTGTACTATAGTAGTGGAAAATATAGAGTTCTGTCTATCTGTCCGTGTGTCACACTTCTATTTTAAATAGCATTGTAACCCTCTATTGTTCTTGTGATTATATTAAGTTACTTAAAATAAGAATGTGGAAACTGGTTTACTGAAGGATAAAGGGTTAAACATTTATTATAATAGATGTAAATTATTTAATGGTATGGACTATTTCATCTGGTTTGCAGAGTTTTTGCTAATTGACTAAATAGCGTACAAATTAGGTAGGTACTGCATGCGAGTGCAAATCAGTCAACTCTTTGCTTTGAAATTTCCGCACAAAGACACATTGGAATACATTAAATATGTTTCAAAAAGAATATTTTACTGCACTTCGTGAATAGCAGATGAGAAAAACTGATAGAGATGTAAGTACATGTAAAACATTAGCATTTTCTATTTGAAACTATTGATATTTGATGAGACTGTTTGGAATTTAGTGATTTTAGAATGCAACATCTTCTGACTTTTTAATGATCTATTTATTATAAGTATGTGTACATTAAATAATGCAATGCACTGAAAGCTGTTTATAATGAATTAATGATTTAGATATGCACAACTGAAATCATATGGCTTCGAATGATGGTGGCTTTATAAAATATGTAAATACCTTTTTATCATCTACAGTGTTTTTTTTTCTTTTTGCTAGACTTTGGCCCCCCACTAGGAATATTTTGAATAAGAATTTAGAAGAAACAATTATATTTTCATGAAGATAAGGCTTGGTACTTACATTTCATGCAATACAAACTTATTTGAAACTCATTGAAAACACTTCTAAAAGCTATCTACAAAATGTGTTGAAAATGGTTGCCAGAATCCTGTAGTCAAAGTCTTGCGCGCTTCAAGACGCTCTTCGTCACCCTTTCAATTATTGCTGCCTCTTAATTTGCAGATGAGAATCCACATGATATTGTCGAATGAAACTATAGAAATGACAAAAAAGTAATGATATTTGTTTCGACTTTGAACGGAAAATTCTATTGTCCAAGCATTCATCGATGACGACGGTCCTTGTGACTCTGTTAATGGTTCCTATAACATGGCTTTGCTGAAAGATAAAGTGTGGCAAATTTTTTTTGAGCCACTGCAACATGACGCAGACTCTAGTGGATGCAAGATGGCGCTCCATCTCATTGTACAAGAGTGGCAAAGCAGTTCTTGAAGAAAAAATCAAGGACGAGTTACCAGAAGAGACACAGATCTTCTGGCCAGCACTCAGTAAGAACTCAATTCTCTTGATTTCTATTTCTATGCTACAACACAAAATATTTTGTATTCGGGAAATCCTCAATCCATTCATGATATGATAGAATTTAGTGTGTGAAGCTGTTTGGTGCAAATTATGACGCAGTAACAATTGAGAAGGTGACGAAGTCTCGAAGATCGTCTTGAAGCGCGCAAGACTTTGACTACAGGATGCTGGAGGCCATTTCTAACACCTTCTGAAAATAGCCTTTAGAAGTATTTTGAATGAGTATCAAATAAGTTTTTATTAGATGAAATATAAGTATCAAGCTTTATCTTCAAGAAAATATATTTGTTTCTTCTAAATTCTTATTCCAAATATTCCGAGTGGGGGGTCAAAGTCTTGCAAAAAAAAACACACTGTAGATATATATATCTGTGATATTTCTGTCCCTGGATATGTGGTTTGGAAATTATCTACTGATGACATCGATAAGATATAGATAGGATGATGAACTTGTATTGCCAAGTGATTATTTTTATTTACAAATTACCGGATGGCAGTTTTTAATTTATTACATAAACTGTGATGGATTGTATGACTATCAAAATACGTTCTTTCAATGGAATGTGCTCATTAAATGTATTTTGATTGCTATAATAATCAATCAAAGTTAATAATAATACTCATAGAAAATTCTCAGCAAATGTTTAAAGAAAAATAAGTATCTGCTGCATATGTGATATTTTTTAGATTATTATTGTCTTTAAATGCAAAGATATAGTTAGTAATTGCTAGCGATATATATTGCTACCTAATAATCTAAAATAATAATTTACTAATAAAAAATTACATTTGATAATTAGATCTCTAATATATAATATAAATATTAATTGAGTTTCATCTTTTATACCTTTTCATGTGATAGACTTATGATAAAACGCATGTTGTATTCTATCTAACATGCATTAGTTATTGCTAGTTATTGTTTCAAATAAATCTTTGAAATTTTTGAAATACATCTGATTCAAAATTATATCCCAAATTTATTTAGTAATTGAATATAAATTTAAATAAAATTGATTATCAACTAGGGTAAGTTACGAACTATCGGTCAGTACTACATCTTCGGTCATATAAAAAAAACAATATAGTAATGATTAGTTTTATTTTATTTAGATTGGTCAATTAAAATAAATGTTTACTATTTAAATAAATGTACATAGTTTTATGTCTATATTTCAATGGTTTGGTAAGAAATACAAAGGTTTATCATCATGGCTATACGCGTCACAATGATATTGAAAATTAAAAAAATAAAATTAATAGTCTTAGCTGTTGAAAGTAAAAAATAACATTTATTATTAGTATGTACGTATTCATTATACGTAATACCGCTGTCTCTTTGCATGAATTATCATTTTAACATAAATGTGATAATAGTGGTCACATTATGTTAAAAAAACATCGTTAATTATATAAAATGCCATATTTCTTCACTCTGTTAGAGCTTTATTAAAAAATAATGAGTTTGGATGTAAGTCACATTGATTTACTTCCACAAAATATTAGTTTTTCCTTTTAATATGTATATCCTATAAAGAATTTGAGAGAAATGAAGTTTTCATTTTATCTGAGATTTATAATCATTTTCACATATTAATAATTAATATAATTGACCTGAATGGTAACAATCTTATTATTCATATTTACATCGATCAGTAATCGATTTAGGTAACTTTAATTTGGCCACTAAATGATTTATAGTTTTGATGTTAAAATAGATGTAGCAGCTTCATCACTTTGTCTCATCAAAAGAGATATTCTACTGCCTATTACTTTGCCAATTAATTCAATAACAAAGTTAGTTTCTTTCATAGAGTGCTTCCAATAAATTTATCAGTACGCCTTTATAAATAGATATAGCAAATATGATTTCTGAAAAATTATAACATGCATGAAAATATTTTCGAAAGCAATTTGCAAATCAATTTTTATAATTAATTTTGAACATAGCATATGGAAAAAGTAGAATGAATATAAGCAGCATGTACACGTTGACTACGTATGCTCAAAACGCAGTCCAGCCTAACTGACTTTTTCAAAATTTCAAGTTTTTGTTATTGCTTCTGTATGACATGTGCCATGATAGCGAGAGGAGCTGAGTATCTCTGTGTGTACCTATTGATATTGTCCGTATGGTAAAAGCAGTGGTGTAAATGTAGTTCGCATGGTCACAATTTAATTCGGGATAATAATATTGACAGTGTACCACTAAGTCTATCATTAATATACATAGTGGTACAAATGTGTACCATATGTACTCAACGTGTTATATGTTGTTTATTCAAATTAATATCGTCGTCACTTATATGACATTTTCAAAGTTTCAAAATATTGACTGATGCTTATTCTAAAGGAAATTCAAAATTGGGACAGAGATTCAATAGGAAGCAGATTCATCTGACGGAAATATTGAGCCGTGTGGTCTTTAACCGTAAATGCAAAGTATAACCTCTTCGTCAAACCAATTAGTTCTTGAACCAGACTGCTAACGTATTGTTTAGATAAGGTTGTACCAAGCAAAAATACAAAGAATATAGTACAGTTCTCGGTACCAATTCACGGCTCTTGGGCATAACATAAATAGTACGAGAGATTTTCTTAGACGGTTTTAATGCATAACTCTTAAAAAACAAATGTAGGTAAATTCCTAAAAATGTCACGTTGTCACTTTACTAGATTATGGAATTCCCTTTTGAAATTGGATTAGTACTAAAAATATAATTAACAAATATAAAGTAAATATTTAGTCTTCGAAAAATTAATCATAATTTGTTAATACTTCAATTAATCAATTTCCTAATAAAGAGTATCATTTGATTCTATCATTAAAAAAGAAAATATTAGGAAAAGCTCATTTTTATCTCTAGCGTCAAGGACAAACATGAGACAGGGCGACTGTAACCAGGTGGTTAACTTTTAGGGGACTGGTGAATAAGTGTGCTATAAGCTAGCAGGATAATTGTCAGAAGCTTTTTGAAAAATACAAAGAAAATATACCCTTATTATTACTTTATGTAATATGTAAATATTAATTAATTATTAATTAGAATTGATCGAACAAAATTTGTTGTTTTTATTAGATTTTTTAGAAATATTTATTATTGATCAATAATCTACTAAATATTACTTGGAAATACGTAGTGATATTTTAATCCATGTTATATAATGTTAATGATTCGTTTGCATTAAATAGCTCTGCAAGCCACTATACCAATAGAGGGAGTTATGACACTGATACTGCACAATATACATTATGATAATGACTAACTATAGTATATTACAAAACAATATTTCAAATACAGTTAAATCCCTTACAGCGGACGAGCTGTACAAAGGACAAAATTTATCCGTTCTACCGCTACAACGACCTCTATAAATTATGTGGCTTTTCATATTTTTATCGTCTACCAAGTATCTAGTCAAACATTTATTATATTCAGAGGAATAACAATTTACAAAATTACAATTATTTCTTTAATGTATTGTTTTCGTATAATAAGTATTTTGATCTAGTTACCCTTTCCTTATAAATTTATTTGATTAGAAAAGTTCTATAGAAAATAAAAATAGGTGTATATGTTCTATATTAGTTAGAATAGTTACAGTTATACCTACCGTAATATTTTGTACATTTATAAAGTAAGTTATATAAATATTATAAGATTTTCATTAAGATTTTGCTTACCTTCATTAACGTTTCTTTGAAATTCTGTTAAGGAAAACTTGCGAAGTTTACATCCCCAACTGAAGTAAAGGCTGAGTCCGCCATTGCGTCCATTGCTCGGTACATGTACTGTCCATTGTAAGGGATTTACCTGTACGACATATTGAAATAAAGGTAATTTATACAATTACCTACATATAAAATATTTCGTTTTCTAATGAAGTACTGATACAATTGATCTAAGGTATATACTGGAGGAATTAAAAAAAATGGCTAGTAACATTTATATCAAACTATTCTGTTGCTTAACAATATTTCTCCATTATAGAACCATTTGTATGTATAGTCACCAATCACCTCTTAACTAGAATATAAATACTATATAATACTTACCTATTGACAGTGACTTAAAAATTAGCCTAATTGAAACCGTAGCATCATTATATGAAGGCATACTTACAGAGAAAGTTATAAATGTGCAACACACTGAACCGTATATAGTTTGCTTCATTTAAGAGATCATTAAAATCGGATCATGAATGTTGGAGAAGCTTGGATTAAAGTTTAATGGACTTGGCTTCTGAATATAGGTATTTATCTTCAGGTTCACTTGGGTTCACTAAGATTTAAAACATTAAATAAAGAAATTTAGAACTCAATCGTAAGCTTCAGAAACTTATAGTATTAATCATTTCTATCAATGCTAACATGATTCTTTGCTGTGATGTAATAAAAATGCAATATTTGAATCCAAAAAGGGTTACAAAAATCACAATACTAAAGAGGCTCTTACAGGATATTTTAAGTTATTGAAATGTCAAAGCAATATTGAGTGGAGTGGGAGGGGCTTAAATTATCAATATTAGTTATAATTCTTAATATATGATAGTAACTTCCAAAAACATAATTAAGTTTAACCCGTGAATTACACAACCTTTTTTCTACCACTATCATCCAATGTAGCAATAATTCTCGGGCTTGTTGTCCCAATATTGCCAATGTTGTCCCAATATTGCCAATGTTGTCCCAATATTGCCAATGTTGTCCCAATATTGCCAATGTTGTTCTAATATTGCCAATATTGTCCTAATATTGCCAATATTGTCCTAATATTGCCAATGTTGTCCTAATATTGCAAATGTTGTTCTAATATTGCCAATATTGACCTAATATTGGCAATGTTGTCCCAATATTGCCATTGTTGTCCTAATATGGCCAATATTGTCCTAATATTAGCAATATTGTCCTAATATTGCCAATATTGTCCTAATATTGCCAATGTTGTCCTAATATTGCCTATGTTGTCCCAATATTGGCCAATGTTGTCCTAATATTGCCAATGTTGTCCTAATATTGCCAATATTGACCTAATATTGGCAATGTTGTCCCAATATTGGCAATGTTGTCCTAATATTGCCAATGTTGTCCTAATATTGCCTATGTTGTCCTAATATTGCCTATGTTGTCCCAATATTGGCCAATGTTATTCTAATATTGCCAATGTTGTCCCAATATTGACCCAAGAAACATTTCTACCACTATCATGTGGTTACTAGTTACAACTCTTCTACCAGATCACATTTTGTCAATTCAAAAAATAGAGAATTTTTGTATTGGTTTCTAGTACTGCAGTTTGCATCTTGTATTGATTACTTGTACTGTAGTTTGTACCTTGTATTGGTTACTTGTACTGTAGTTTTTACCTTGTATTGATTACTTGTACTGTAGTTTGTACCTTGTATTGATTACTTGTACTGTAGTTTGTACCTTGTATTGATTACTTGTACTGTAGTTTGTACCTTGTATTGGTTACTTGTACTGTAGTTTGTACCTTGTATTGGTTACTTGTACTGTAGTTTTTACCTTGTATTGGTTACTTGTACTGTAGTTTGTACCTTGTATTGATTACTTGTACTGTAGCTTGTACCTTGTATTGATTACTTGTACTGTAGTTTGTACCTTGTATTGGTTACTTGTACTGTAGTTTTTACCTTGTATTGGTTACTTGTACTGTAGTTTGTACCTTGTATTGATTACTTGTACTGTAGTTTGTACCTTGTATTGATTACTTGTACTGTAGTTTGTACCTTGTATTGGTTACTTGTACTGTAGTTTGTACCTTGTATTGGTTACTTGTACTGTAGTTTGTACCTTGTATTGGTTACTTGTACTGTAGTTTGTACCTTGTATTGGTTACTTGTACTGTAGTTTGTACCTTGTATTGGTTACTTGTACTGTAGTTTGTACCTTGTATTGGTTACTTGTACTGTAGTTTGTACCTTGTATTGGTTACTTGTACTGTAGTTTGTACCTTGTATTGGTTACTTGTACTATAGTTTGTACCTTGTATTGGTTACTTGTACTGTAGTTTGTACCTTGTATTGGTTACTTGTACTGTAGTTTGTACCTTGTATTGGTTACTTGTACTGTAGTTTTTACCTTGTACTGGTTACTTGTACTGTAGTTTGTACCTTGTATTGGTTACTTGTACTGTAGTTTGTACCTTGTATTGGTTACTTGTACTGTAGTTTGTACCTTGTATTGGTTACTTGTACTGTAGTTTGTACCTTGTATTGGTTACTTGTACTGTAGTTTTTACCTTGTATTGGTTACTTGTACTGTAGTTTGTACCTTGTATTGGTTACTTGTACTGTAGTTTGTACCTTGTATTGGTTACTTGTACTATAGTTTTTACCTTGTATTGGTTACATGTACTGTAGTTTGTACCTTGTATTGGTTACTTGTACTGTAGTTTGTACCTTGTATTGGTTACTTGTACTGTAGTTTGTACCTTGTATTGGTTACTTGTACTGTAGTTTTTACCTTGTATTGGTTACTTGTACTGTAGTTTGTACCTTGTATTGGTTACTTGTACTGTAGTTTGTACCTTGTATTGGTTACTTGTACTATAGTTTTTACCTTGTATTGGTTACTTGTACTGTAGTTTGTACCTTGTATTGGTTACTTGTACTGTAGTTTGTACCTTGTATTGGTTACTTGTACTGTAGTTTGTACCTTGTATTGGTTACTTGTACTGTAGTTTGTACCTTGTATTGGTTACTTGTACTGTAGTTTGTACCTTGTATTGGTTACTTGTACTGTAGTTTGTACCTTGTATTGGTTACTTGTACTGTAGTTTGTACCTTGTATTGGTTACTTGTACTGTAGTTTGTACCTTGTATTGGTTACTTGTACTGTAGTTTGTACCTTGTATTGGTTACTTGTACTGTAGTTTGTACCTTGTATTGGTTACTTGTACTGTAGTTTGTACCTTGTATTGGTTACTTGTACTGTAGTTTGTACCTTGTATTGGTTACTTGTACTGTAGTTTGTACCTTGTATTGGTTAATTGTACTGTAGTTTGTACCTTGTATTGGTTACTTGTACTGTAGTTTGCACCTTGTATTGGTTACTTGTACTGTAGTTTGTACCTTGTATTGGTTACTTGTACTGTAGTTTGTACTTTGTATTGGTTACTTGTACTGTAGTTTGTACCTTGTATTGGTTACTTGTACTGTAGTTTGTACCTTATATTGGTTACTTGTACTGTAGTTTGTACCTTGTATTGGTTACTTGTACTGTAGTTTGTACCCTGTATTGGTTACTTGTACTGTAGTTTGTACCTTGTATTGGTTACTTGTACTGTAGTTTGTACCTTGTATTGGTTACTTGTACTGTAGTTTGTACCTTGTATTGGTTACTTGTACTGTAGTTTGTACCTTGTATTGGTTACTTGTACTGTAGTTTGTACCTTGTATTGGTTACTTGTACTGTAGTTTTTACCTTGTATTGGTTACTTGTACTGAAGTTTGTACCTTGTATTGGTTACTTGTACTGTAGTTTGTACCTTGTATTGGTTACTTGTACTGTAGTTTGTACCTTGTATTGGTTACTTGTACTGTAGTTTGTACCTTGTATTGGTTATTTGTACTGTAGTTTTTACCTTGTATTGGTTACTTGTACTGTAGTTTGTACCTTGTATTGGTTACTTGTACTGTAGTTTGTACCTTGTATTGGTTACTTGTACTATAGTTTTTACCTTGTATTGGTTACTTGTACTGTAGTTTGTACCTTGTATTGGTTAGTTGTACTATAGTTTGTACCTTGTATTGGTTACTTGTACTGTAGTTTGTACCTTGTATTGGTTACTTGTACTGTAGTTTGTACCTTGTATTGGTTACTTGTACTGTAGTTTGTACCTTGTATTGGTTACTTGTACTGTAGTTTTTACCTTGTATTGGTTACTTGTACTGTAGTTTGTACCTTGTATTGGTTACTTGTACTGTAGTTTGTACCTTGTATTGGTTACTTGTACTGTAGTTTGTACCTTGTATTGGTTACTTGTACTGTAGTTTGTACCTTGTATTGGTTACTTGTACTGTAGTTTGTACCTTGTATTGGTTACTTGTACTGTAGTTTGTACCTTGTATTGGTTATTTGTACTATAGTTTGTACCTTGTATTGGTTACTTGTACTGTAGTTTGTACCTTGTATTGGTTACTTGTACTGTAGTTTGTACCTTGTATTGGTTACTTGTACTGTAGTTTTTACCTTGTATTGGTTACTTGTGCTGTAGTTTGTACCTGGTATTGGTTACTTGTACTGTAGTTTGTTTGTACCTTGTATTGGTTACTTGTATTGTATTTAGTACCTTGTATTGGTATATTTCAAGATATTTTGTATTGGTGTCTGTAATTGTATTTAGTATTTACTTCTAGTTTTTTATATTCGTATTAGTTTGGATTAATTCCTATTTCACGTCCCAGTTCATGTTTCTTCTTAAATTTAATTATATTTTCTTCTTAAATTTAATTATATTTTCTTCTTAAATTTAATTATATTTTCTTCTTAAATTTAATTATATTTTCTTCTTAAATTTAATTATATTTTCTTCTTAAATTTAATTATATTTTCTTCTTAAATTTAATTATATTTTCTTCTTAAATTTAATTATATTTTCTTCTTAAATTTAATTATATTTTCTTCTTAAATTTAATTATATTTTCTTCTTAAATTTAATTATATTTTCTTCTTAAATTTAATTATATTTTCTTCTTAAATTTAATTATATTTTATCTGAATAAAAATATATTTCACTGAAAAATTTTAATTGACAGAAAATCTAGTTTCTTAACTACAGATACAAATACGTAATACTAAAAAAGAAAATATTTGAAATTGAAATTCAACAAATTATTACAGATTCAAAAAATTGCTATAATATTTTATCATTTTTTAATATATAAATCAAATATAATAAAAAATTACCATTAAAATTGGACGTTTACCCCTTTCCTAGTTCACGTCCCTAAATCATTTAGGGACGTGAACTAGGATTTACTTCAGTTTGTATTACAGGTTTTGTATTGGTTTCTAGTACTGCTTTTAATAAAGGTTTTTTGTGATATATTTTTAATTGCTTCCAAATGTAGTTTAATTAATTTTTACTTTGCGATGGTTATAATTACTGTCAATCTTAATATTTCAGAAGTGAGAAATAATCAATTTATTATAATTTCTTCATTTCTGAAAAGGTAGGATGCTCTAATTCTATCATTACTCAAGTCTCTATTTCTATTATTAGTTATTGGTGACTAGTGATAGCAACTAGTAAAGATATGGTAAGAAGATGGTAAGGAGACGGTAAGGAGTTGGTAAGGAGATGGTAAGAAGATGGTAAGGAGATGGTAAGGAGATGTTAAGGAGATGGTAATGAGATGGTAAGGAGATGGTAAGGAGACGGTAAGAATATGGTAAGGAGACGGTAAGAAGATGGTAAGGAGATGGTAAGGAGATGGTAAGGAGATGGTAAGAAGATGGTAAGGAGATGGTAAGGAGATGGTAAGGAGATGGTAAGGAGATGGTAAGAAAATGGTAAGGAGACGGTAAGAAGATGGTAAGGAGATGGTAAGAAGACGGTAAGGAGATGGTAAGGAGATGGTAAGGAGATGGTTAGAAGATGGTAAGGAGATGGTTAGAAGATGGTAAGGAGATGGTAAGGAGACGGTAAGGAGATGGTAAGGAGATGGTAAGAAGATGGTAAGGAGATGGTAAGGAGATGGTAAGGAGATGGTAAGGAGATGGTAAAAAGACGGTAAGGAGATGGTAAGGAGATGGTAAGGAGATGGTAAGAATATGGTAAGGAGATTGTAAGAATTTGGTAAGGAAATGGTAAGAATGATATGGTAAGATAAGATGGTAAAGAGATGGTAAGGAGATGGTTAGAATGATATTGTAAGATAATATGGTAAAGAGATGGTAAGGTGATGGTAAGGTGATGGTAAGCGTGATATGGTAAGATAATATGGTAATGAGATGGTTATAATGATAAGGTAAGATAATATGGTAAGGAGATGGTAAGATAATATGGTTAGAATGATATGGTAAGATAATATGGTAAGGAGAGCTCTTAGAGTTGATATTCACGCTCTATCATGTCCACCCAAGAGTCTTCAGAACATAAAGGCGTAGAGAGGGGAACGAGGGGTTTCGAACACACTCTCGTTAATTAAAGAGAGTGAAAGAGAGGGACGAGAGAGGGAGAGTGTGGGGTAGATGGCCGTAGTGAGAGGATACTTTCCGCAGGATCTGTCAGTGTGGCCACAGACTCAGCCGAGTCACCTGGCAGCATTCCCACCTCTCTCACTCTTTGCAATTATACACTCGCTAATCATGATTGACAGACTGCCTCGTCACTCCATCGCTAACACATGCACTCTGTCAACTTCTTTCACGAGATAGTAATTGGGTGAAGAGAAGGCAAGACATATTAAAGATGAAACACCGGTTACACTGCATAACAACACGTCGCTAACTTGTCCACAGTGGCCTCCTGAGTTTATATTTTGAGCAGTGTTTTCGTGGTAGGAATCTGCGGTCGCGTTGTCTTTGGTGCTTCTGCTGCGTAACAGGTAACCAACCTTTCCTCTCTCTATCTTATAACTTTAACTCATTAATTTCCTCATCTGACTGTAATAACTACACCGTTTTTTTATTATATCTTATACTTTTCCACTTGAGCATATATTTTGATGGTAATGTCTATTACATACAATTCTAATTTCCATCAATACATTCAATGTTCAAATTACAATAAGTAGAGAATTATATCTAAATTCAATTACTAAATAAATAGTATTCAGTGTCCTAGAAGATCAAATTTTCTTTTTAACTAATTCTCAAATTCAAATCGACTGTTTACTTTGGTATTATATTTATATATAATTTATCAATAGTGAGAATTAATTCAATGAAATTCTTGTAATCGAGTTGAATATTTTTCCATTTTTATTTCTTTCTCAGTTTAATTCATTCGCTTAAAAACTGCAATAATAAAAATTATTTCGTGAATAAAAAATTGTATGTATATTCGATACATAATATTTATTACTTTTGATAGAAATGGACTCTTTTTGTTGATAAACGAAAATTTAAAGCAATTAACTTATTTCACACTTATAGAATTATGAGTTATAATAACTTTGAGCACATGAATATGGCATTTGGATTTCTAAACTATTAATTCTGTTCTATTTCTCACGTTAATTTTCCTTCAAAATTAGTTTATGTCTCCGTCATTTTTTATTTGTTAAATTTTGCACTGACTGATGAAACGAAAGTTAACAAATTGTTGATTTTCAGTTGCAAACTATGATCATTCTTTTCGAGTTAATTCATCATACAGGTTTTTTTTAAGAACGGACAATTTGTCTACAACGTAAATTATTTCTTGACTTTCAACTTTGTTTTTGCTTTGTATTTTGATAGCCCCGTTAAAAATGATATGAATTAAGGTCAGATTTCGTGTGTCTTGCTCCCAATATAGTCTATATGTATAAATAAATAGATGAAATTCCATATCAATATGTACATTTTAATTTGGTATGTATAATTCCTAAGCAAGTTAGAAAATATTTATTTCGTTATCATAAAGATTTTCACTTGGCCAAGGAAAGGGAAATCCGATGAGTAATAATTATTTTCTGTCTTGCATAGAAAGGTTATTTCAGCATATTATTTCATCAATAATAAAATAATTCAATCTAGTTAAATTTAAAAATTAGTTTAGTTGATCGAAAACAATTTGTAAATATTCATCAGCTTGCACGAGTAATATCATTTTAGAAAATTGTGGCAACAGTAATGATAAAACTGGTCTCTTATACACTTTACAGTGAACTATTCACTGTTATTTCAGTGTAAGTTTGAAGTTAAATTTTCAGTACAAACAGATTTTCTGAATATAACCGACAGTAATTTTACCTGTAATTATAGACCAACCCATCGTTAAAGTGCCTGTTCGTTGTCCTGTCTAAATTCAAAGATAGTAATTAGTAAAAATTATCACATATGCTGATTTAACAAAATTTCATTTGAATAGTGAGATTGATATTAGAATTTTGGTGTGGTAAACATGTTTCTTGCGAAATAAACTTCTATTTATGTTCTATTTGGATAGCATATCTACATCCAAACTAACTGCAACAATTTTTCTATATGATCGTATTCTGGGCAATCTCATTTATGAAATATGTGAATTTATTCTCGCGTAATTAATCAATAAATAACTTCTAGCATATAGAATTCTTCTTAGTATTACTGTGATGTTGAATATTTAATATGATCTAAAGATTAGGATAGTATGATAATTACTTAACTTCTTTTCAATTAAAACTATTAAACATGGACACGAAGAGTTCTAATAAGTAAGTTAGTTTTAGACGAAATTTTGTAGTTGGTAATTGAAATTATATTTCATTACAGCATATATAGCTTGTATTAGTCTATGAACTAGTATACACCACACACTCATGCTACAGTGTGTGTAGGGGCTAATACACACCAAAAACTCATGCTATTGAGTGTGTAGGGACTAATACACACCATACACTTATGCTACACAGTGTGTACAAACTAATACACACCAAAAACTCATGCTACAAAGTGTGTAGTGACTAATACACGCCACACACTCATGCTGCGGAGTGTGTAGGGGGTAATGTACACCACACACTCATGCTACAGTGTGTGTACTGACTAATACACACCACACACTCTTGCTATAGTGTGTGTAGTGACTAATACAAACCACATACTCATGCTATAGAGTGTGTAGTGACTAATACACACCACACACTCATGCTATAGAGTGTGTAGTGACTAATACACACCACACACTCTTGCTACAGTGTGTGTAGTGACTAATACACACCACACACTCTTGCTATAGTGTGTGTAGTGACTAATACATACCACACACTCTTGCTATAGTGTGTGTAGTGACTAATACACACCACACACTCTTGCTATAGTGTGTGTAGTGACTAATACACACCACACACTCTTGCTATAGTGTGTGTAGTGACTAATACACACCACACACTCTTGCTATAGTGTGTGTAGTGACTAATACACACCACACACTCTTGCTATAGTGTGTGTTGTGACTAATACACACCACACACTCTTGCTATAGTGTGTGTAGTGACTAATACACACCACACACTCTTGCTATAGTGTGTGTTGTGACTAATACACACCACACACTCTTGCTATAGTGTGTGTAGTGACTAATACACACCACACACTCTTGCTATAGTGTGTGTTGTGACTAATACACACCACACACTCTTGCTATAGTGTGTGTAGCGACTAATACACACCACACACTCTTGCTATAGTGTGTGTAGCGACTAATACACACCACACACTCTTGCTATAGTGAGTGTAGTGACTAATACACACCACACACTCTTGCTATAGTGAGTGTAGTGACTAATACACACCACACACTCTTGCTATAGTGTGTGTGCCGATTTCTAGCGGTGTTGAGTTCAAATGTAAATGGATTTAAGTTCCCCTAATTTAATTACTATGGACTCTCACTAGCTATCTACAACCTCCTAACTTTTGTAGAGAAATTATATTACTTCGTCTCATGAAGAAAATTACCTAATTTATTTTGTTGACACCTGCTGAATGAGAAAAATAAGAAGTGTTAATTTTAAATAGTGAAAATGATCCCTCTTTTTCAATGCAAATATAAGCAAAGTAAAGATGTGGGGTAATTAGACATCAAAATTGAAGCCAGTTAGCAGCTCGTAAAGAAGTTCAAGTTATACTTCACTGTCGACTGAATATTGCAAAAGTTTGATACTGCAGCAGTCACCGTTTAGTTTTAATTCTGTCCCGACTAAATTAGAAAAAAGTTCTTGGTTAGATTGTGTGTGTGATTGCAGGGAAGACACACTCTAAAGTTACAATGACTTTTCCATCGACTATTCGAAATGGAACATTCGAATGGTAAAGGTTTAAAATGTAATTGTGATGTTTCAAAATACATCATCATAATAAATGCAGTATTTCATTAGCGCATTTTACAGTAATTCATTTGAGTTATTGTTTCTATTATTTCTAAGCTTTCTTTACAAAAAGCTCCCCAAACGACATTAAAAAATTAGACAACCATTGGGGCTTCCACGAACGTAGATTTGAGGCAAATAATCTGCTTATATTTTTTAAATGAGGATTGTGGCAACAATGCATTAGTACTTTCAATGCGCTTTTACAGAATTATGTGCAGAATGGTTTATTTGATAATGGTGTTGCCAGTTGCTCCACTAAAATACAATAAAGTCTTTAGCAGCTCATTCAATCCCTTCATTTTTGGACGCTATAATATTGTATTCTCTATCAGTAGAGTTAGTTTATTTTACAATTAAATTCAATGCTTCTCCTTCCTTGCTTAAAATTTAAGCACAGAAGTTCATAATTATCACACCCATGATGTCCTCTTCCATCAACACCATCTTCATTTTTGTAAAAAGTGGATGTCGCCCAAAGCTCTAAGGAGGAGAGTATATTTGATGCATTCACTGCAAGGATTCTCCTTTAATCTTAATTTTTAGCCAAAGAGCGCATATCAAAGGGGCCATTTTTCGCAAGGTGTCTTAGAGATGGATGAAGTGCGCCTTGCGCCGGCCAATCCCTTAATTCCAAATGTGGTAATTAGATTATCGCACAACTCCCAAATTACCAACTGTCACTGAATATGTCAAACATTAGCACTATTCTATTCTCTTGCCAGTCTGTTCTTTGAAATATTTCTGTTATATAATTAATTAACTAAGCTGTCTCTATTGCCCTAATTATTTTTCATATAAACTGGTTCCATATTTCAATTGAAGTTAATATTTTTTATTTCTAATGAAATTATCTGAAATGCTCGACCTATCTCCCTAAGTTTATCACCAAAGAGTCTATATGATGCACCGCAGTTTTCAAGTAATAAAATCATACAGTATTAGATATACAAAATGCTTTTTGTCCAAACTATTCAATAAATGTTTTATGAATCTCACCGTATGAATCTTGAAGCTACTAAATAAAAAGCCATTATTTTAGTTAAAGAGTTTCGAATATCTGAGAAATATAGTTTGAGTTTGCAGAGGCCTGAGACTATGTGCCTCAGTTAAGATGATCAATATGTGAGTTGATGCAATCCCCATTGTGGCTAAGTTGCTCGGGTCGGTCCCACCTGAGGCCGCTTCCTGCCAACGCCTTCATGACATCAAATGAGAGATTGAAGCCATAAAAGATGCTCTGGTATACGCGTGGCTCCGAATTATAGGGAGTCTTACGTGACTCCGATTCTGGCAGGTACGAGAGCAATTTAGGCATTAGGCATCTTGCAAAATGTGACCTGAAACATAATGCGTTATTGAGGGAAAAATAATCTACTGTGAAATTTTATTTAGTTTGACTTTTTAATTTGAAAAAATAGTAGAATCTTGCTTTCAAATGTAATTAAGAATTTAATTACCGGCATTTTGAAATATTTATTATACTGATTGATACAAATATAATCAAGAAGTTTATTAAGTTTCATGGAATGATCATGGAATAATTGATTAATATTAGTCTATAAACTATTCACTTAATTTGAACAAATAAACCTGAATATTTTCTTGAGAGAAGTCAATCCGTTTCCTAGAATATATTTATGGGTGTGGTCAGACATGTGCAATTTAGCCTCAAATGCTGCTGACACCCTGCACATCAATCTATTTCTAACTCGATCAGAGCTGCTATAATTACTAGATTAGATAGATCATATTAATAGATTAATGAGAAAATATCAATTCACCTATTTTATTCCTCTTGTTTTTAACGGAAAGATAATTAGTTTCCAAGGAAAAAGTCGAACAAAATCAAACAAAATTTGAAAATTTGAACTTGTTGGTATAATTTTAATTTGTACGATTTAAAAAAGTAAGATGAATTGTAAACAGATATTTTTTCTTAATATGATTTGAATGAAGTTTTCCCTTTGCGGATGACATATATATCTGAATATTTGATATATACTTTCCATGATATTACTTATGACGCAGTTGAATGATCACATTAATTATTCTGAATTAAAGCCATAGATAATATTTACACTGATATAAAAATTCCACTTGAAACAACATTACTAAGCATTTATGGGAGTAAAAGCCATAGATGATCTGCTAAGCTTTCTATTTATAAGCAATATTACTAAGCATTTGCGCGAGTTGAAGCCTGTCTGTGGGTGACATCTTTCAATGACCAGGTGCAGCAAAGGGATGTTTGTCCTTAGTGTTCATTGATACTAATAGACTCTAATGATAGGCCCGCATATTGAACTGCACTCTATGATTATTCATGTGCTTCATTTCTCATGGGACACAAATCACATGTCAATTGTTTCTACTTTAGCACTCTGCTTTCTATATCAGATAAGGAGATTTAATTACTATGTTCACATTTTATCAATATTCTAATCAGTTTTTGAATGTGTGAAAATGGTATTCTGATAGAAAAATTTTGTAAGTGAATTTGCTTTTATATGAATATGAATAAAAATTGAATGGTTTGCCCATATATTAAGAGCTTTGATAGTAGATCTCTCTCACTCTTGTGATGATGGCTCAGGTTAATTAAACTCCTTTTGATCCAAAAACATGAACTCATAGACGATTTGAATTGAGCTAAAAGACTTCACATTAATCGAATATTCTAGAAGTCTATAACTTAATAAGAATATCTTCTAATGACTTCATATAGAAGACATTTTTTAAATATAGTTTAACTCATTACCGATAAATGAATTCATAATTCAATTTGAAATCAATTGAAGTTTCTATTCAGATACACTAGTTATCGTTTTCTTCTTTTCAGTGTTCAGTATGAAGAGTATTGTAGGTTTCACCTTATATACAATTGTTGGGAGAAAAAAAGGGGAATTATTCCTATCACGCAGTTTCTTGAGTTCACACGAGTGAACATTGCCTCTCCATATCTGCAGCACATTCCTCCACATCCATCTGCACTCATTGCAACTCCTAATATCGGATTATTCGCCAGCGAGGTAATGAGACTGTGTTTGCATACATTTACACCGAACACACTTTTCTAAGGGGCGGAAGAATTGCATTCACCGAAAGTTGTATTGAAAGAGTAGAGTATTGTAATGCTTGCTCCACAACAATACGCTGATTGGTATTAGAGGGAGATTCCATTTCCTTTTTAGGAGATCTAGAAGCGCAGAGGTACATTGTGAATTGCTCCAAACCGAGCACTTTTAGAGCAATATCATCTCAAAAGCATAAAGCAGCCCACCAAATATCATCTGCTCTGATTCGACATATCGAGGCATATAGCCAGGCCGGATCACAGTGATTTGTGTATTTTTAATCAAACAACACCAGCAATGAATGATATTGCAGTGTGATTTGCTGCAATATACCTGAAGCAGATGCAATTAGGGTTCTGATGAAGCGTTTTTACACCCATTATTCTACTGTATTTAAGATTAGATGTATTTGAATCTCTCAAAATATTTGTTTTTCCTGAATAAATACTCAACAACTCCATCAATAGAATTCTCTCAATTGATGATATCGAGAATTCAGAAACAATAATACTATATTGTTTTTAAATCAATGTTTATCTGAGTTTGACTTCATGTGATCTACCAGATCGTCTAATATCTCGAAACTCCCATGAGAAGCTAAGATGTCCTTTCATGTTTCCTTGGCAAGAGATCTTGACAAAGTAAAGACAGCGGTCCAGATTGCCCCAAAATAAACAGAGCAAAAGGAATAAACTCGATCATGTCTATTTTGTTCCTTAAGAAAATATCTGATAATCGAACTTATTTTCCTATAAAAAATATATATTTCTATATAGATAATTCAATCAGTTAGAAATTGGATCACTTTCTGCCTTGATCTTTCAATTTGAACCGCAATTATCCACTCTATTGTCGATACATGGAAATTACGAGCTAATTGACTTCAGCTTTGTTCTAACGTACAAATTACAATGGAGAGTGCGCGTGGTGCTCTATATCAAATGCGCGCTATTTTAAATCGGGTAATTGGAGTTTCAAATCGATTGCGCTTTGGTTAATATCGAGCGCGCAATGTTTTAAATCGCGTTTGTGGTGTCCTATATGACCTGTGTGGTGTTTAAAATAAAGTGGAGCTGGCAATCGAGTGAGTTTTGGATACTATCGAGTGCGTTGTGTGACAATGCGTTGTAGGGAGAGCGTAACCCAGTACTCGAAATGACAGCAGGCGATGCCTAGTTGTTTGTCTGCGAGACAACTAATGGTCCTGTAGGATCAGTGGACGATGAATCAACGTGTCTGCTGTCGCCTCGTACTGGAATAGGAAAGCCATGTATTTGCAACATATTTACATTACCAGCTCAGTTATTTACAATGCTCTCTATATTTGAACAGTGAATTCAGTCGCACAAATGTTTTAAGAAATTTCAAACTAGAATCATTTTAAAAACTCTACTGTTCATTATTCTACTGCATTTACGTAATATATTTTAAATTGTATGGGATACATTATTCGTATTAAATTTTTCTCTCGGTTACATTTCTCGGATGTGCTTCATTCAAATCAGGTAATGGCATTTTATCCAAAAGAGCACCTAATTGAACTTAAAGATGTCGGTGTGCGTATCTCTTGGGATGGGGAAACTGTGTTATTTCCTAGTCCTAAATGTTGTAACAGTACCTTAATCGAATGGAGATTATGAAATCTTCACCCATTTAAAGGATAATATTGTTATTAATACTCAATATTATTTTACCTAATAACAAAATGATTATTACTTAAAATTCAAGTATTTTCTTTGTTTGAAAGTTATTTTCTTTGCATTGCTCTCATTATTTCTCGAGATTTGCCTGGAGTTGAATTTTTTTCTGTGAAATCAAATGCCCACCTGATCATTCCTAGTAAATGCTGTTCTTTTCTGCCACAAGATTTAGTGTCCTTTTGAGAATGCTTTGAAGAATCCTACTGGGAGCATTCAGCTCCTCTATGTACTCTCGCTATGCATCCTATTTATCTAAGTAAAGCCTCTTTTTGTATCATACAATTCCTACTGACCAATGGAATAAAAAAGTAAATAGTTTGTCAACAGATTTCCTTTGTGAATTTGTGTCCTTTGTAAACTGTAGGGTTAATAATAACAAAAACAAGATAATATTGAATGTTAGATAAGAATTTTATCAATATTTAATTAAATATTTTGATGACCTCTGGTTGTTTGGGATGTTAGTAGGAGATAATATTCACAAAATATTTCTAGTAAAAGATATATTAAATCCCTGTTAAAAGTCTGGTACCTTTATTTAGTATTTATTTTTTTATCAATTAAACTGTCATTAAAATATGAATCCACTCAACGTTTTTAATCAGGTTTACTAAAAAATACGAACAAAAATGAAATTTTAAAGCCGTGAAATAGCAATTTCATCAAATATATTTTCTGAAGCACATTGTTATAATGGCCGAATTCTAAGACATGCCACATTAAATAGAATAAAGTGCCAATTCATATGTAATTTACCATCAAAAGAAGTAAAGATAGGTGAAAGATACTTATTGATAATGGAATTGGACACTTCTTACATAGAAAAATAAACTTCGCTCAGTATATCTTTATTCGAGTGATTTATTATTGTATGATTTGATTTATTCTTAATCAAATAACATTTCCCATTGCCTAATATTACATTTAACATTTATTAATTTCAGATTAAATTATAAAAAATCTTATATTTTCTTAATCCCATTTTATGAAAGGTTAGTTTATCTTCAAATTGAGTTTTCATGAATTCGGGAGAATGGAATTTTCTTTCCTAAGTTTTCGTTATAACTGCCTCGAATTAGTTTATAATGTAACGATCATCTTATATTATGATAATGATATTCAGATAGTGTCAAAAGTCTTACTAACTAACTCTAACCTATATGAGAAGTAACTAATATGTACTTTATAGGCAAAATTAATCGTGTAATTCATTTTCAAAGTCATCCAATAGTTTACAATTCCACACAAAAATAAAAGATGGAAAAATTTCTTGTGTCAACTAAATAAATCAAGAGTATTTTTCAGCCGGAAACACAAGACTTGAATCTTTTATCAGGTGTATTAGGATATTGTGCTCTGATTGGGAAACTACTGAATAATATAAAGAGCGGATGGTATTTAGAGTTTTATGATGGCAAATAAGATCACTTTCTTAGGATCTTCCGATTAGGAAATGTAGGGATTAACTAAAGTCTTTCTTCCGAACTAAAAGATACTGGTGACTTAAAATGGTTAGAAAACACACAACTGATGAGCTCTAGGATGAAAATAAAATGAGCACTCTGCCATTTTGTTGTAATCTGAGAGAAATCCTCGGAAGTTTTGAGAAAATATGTTTCTTCATTCTCTGCAACATTTCAGACAAAGAAGATTACGCTAAAATCTCCTCCAAAATTATTTGATTCAGCAGTTCGCACCCTCATGTTCATTTGTGTTATTTTCTGACTTGTTCTCGTAGTCCCTAAATTCTAACTAAATGAGACAGTTATTTCTCCACAAAGAGGCCAATTATGACAAGTTCAGATTAAACACGAATATTACGTGTAACGAAGTCTTGCTGTTCGAGTAGGGATGCTCCACTTAAAAATAAATCGAAATGTGTATTTTGGGCCAATTCACCTGAGAATGTTCTTTTGCAGCACTACTTTAAGTAGCTGTTTACGTAGAAACTTGTTGCTAAAGTTCACACCATAATATGTTGACCACAAGTCTTAGATTTCCTCAGTTGCTATTTTTATTGCAATAATTGTTTCTTGCAAGTTTTTCCTGAAACGATCTGCGTTGAAAAAATTGCACCGCTTGCAAATCATATATTTTATATTGATATCTTTTTTGAAGGTAGATATCAATTTGCAATAGATAAATATGATTCTAATAACAGTAAGCGATTGTAAATATAGATATGAAACAAGGATATTGACAGTAAAAATCTTGTTTAAATTTAACTAATTGTATATAGTTATTTACTTGGATATTTTCTATCGGAAAAATGATTTCTAATCTATTTTTCTCTAAAATTCAGTTCATTAATTATGCTTATATATACTTTAGAAATTTTACTAATTCTAAATTCTGTTTGAGAAAACTAGATTTCATAATACGATTAGTTTACCTCAGTCTCTTAGAATACATCAGTCTCTTAGAATACCTCAGTCTCTTAGAATACCTCAGTCTCTTAGAATACCTCAGTCTCTTAGAATACCTCAGTCTCTTAGAACTTAGAATACCTCAGTCTCTTAGAATACCTCAGCCTCTTAGAATACCTCAGTCTCTTAGAATACCTCAGTCTCTTAGAATACCTCAGTCTCTTAGAATACCTCAGTCTCTTAGAATACCTCAGCCTCTTAGAATACCTCAGTCTCTTAGAATACCTCAGTCTCTTAGAATACCTCAGTCTCTTCGAATACCTCAGTCTCTTCGAATACCTCAGTCTCTTAGAATACCTCAGTCTCTTAGAATACCTCAGTCTCTTAGAATACCTCAGTCTCTTCGAATACCTCAGTCTCTTAGAATACCTCAGTCTCTTAGAATACCTCAGTCTCTTCGAATACCTCAGTCTCTTCGAATACCTCAGTCTCTTAGAATACCTCAGTCTCTTAGAATACCTCAGTCTCTTAGAATACCTTAGAATACCCCAGAGTAACACTGACTTCTAATTTTCTAATTTGCTGGTTTTTCTTCGTGTTCTGCCGCACGATTAGCCCTAAATATTGAATTGGGTCTTGAAAAAACAATCTATTAAAGTTCCGTCCTTTTTAACTACTGATTTCTCTAAAAATTCTTGCGGTTTCTCCACACTCATTAAATAGATTTTGAGATGGGGAGAAAAAATAATTTTAAATTTCAAGAATTTTTAGTTTATTAGAATTCTATATAATGTCAAATCATACCATCATTATCAGCTTATCAGTACTGTGATATGAGCGGGATATGTCTGTCTGTCCGTCTCACCAAAAGCATAATAATACGCTTAGGAAGCAACTGGCAGCATACGATTATTCTGATGGGAATTCAATAAATGCTTTCAATAACTAAATTAAATTTGCGTGTATTCATCTGAATATATCCGAGCAAAAGTGGAGCCAGGGATGATAATTACATAAATTGAACTTGTATCAATGTCCATAAAATGGATATATTAAAAATACCTATACTATTGACTGCACGCGTATACTAGTAACATATGATATATGTAAATAAAAGCGTATTGATCCACAGTTATGGAGATAATTAACAATAATCGGGCAAAAATATTGACAATGATTGACTTTATGAGTTGGCACAAGTTGTCAGAATTTTTAAGATTATACTTTCAATTGATTGTGATTAATAAACTATACATGAAGTTATAGAAATGTTATTTAAATTATAGACTCATAGATATAATAATTCATTCATTATGAGTAAAATGTTGCGAATTAATAAATGTTACACTATAGGTTAGTTTATTGATCCTAAAACATATCAGTTGCAAGTAGTAAAAGCACACTAGTTCTTTTAGAGTTTCTCGAACATTTTCACTCCCAATTGTTATTTCCAATCGAATGGGAACTCAGTTTTACCCATTGAACGGTTTCTAAAACGCTCTTGGAGTTGATAGAGAATTCTATAATAGATGAGAGGCAGGGTGAGAGGATATCATTGGTGGCTCTCTTTGTGAGGCTGCGGTGCCATTAACCCGGTTAAGGGTGCCATTATTATACCACATCCTTCTATCCTACCATCTTATTCCTCTAGAATCTCTAAGATTTTACCGACTTTATCATAAGATGCATATTAAGATATTAAGGTTGTAAGCTTAGTACTTCTTTTTAATTATTTGGTATGCTGAATCACAATTTACTTTTTGTGGCAACTGACGGTTTTTATTTTTTTATTACAGAGATGAGCTGCATTGTCGCAAACATGGTTGCTAAATCAGTCATTGATCAGTATTGGCGAAGAGCAATGCAACAAAGGAGACCAAACGACTAAAGTGCAGATGAAATATTTCCAAATAGTCAACTCGGTGAAGAGAAATCGGAACATTATTTAACCACAGAAATCCCTCCACTAATCTATAGGTTCTCTGGGGGAGATTTATAGTGCTTTTATAAACAATTACTCCTCATAGTGTTTCTATACTTCATACATAGAACAATTATCAATTACTAGAGTTTCTTGACGAAAAAGAAGTTCCGCCATGTTGTGTCTCGACGTGAAGTTCATCAACAAATTCAGATCAGATAAAAGGTCTACGGGGGAGAGGTCTGGCGGAGTTCCCCCATCACAAACCCCCTCTTCGACTCCCCAATACACGGCACCCGTTGAATTATTCGGTTCGCCTGAATCCCTGCCAAGAAGAGACCGAAGCAAAAGTTTGTGTGTGGAGCGATTATTGCCGGTTAATTTCGCTGAGAAAAGACTAAGAGCTGATGCAAGTCAGGTGGTCAAGTCCACCATAGTGGCCAACAAGACTGTCTTCACCCGACGCCAGTCTACAAACAACGCTCTGTAAGTAACATTTGATCGGAAATATAAGTTATATTCACATAAGCTGGGTATTTTGCATAATCAATTCATTTCATTAACGTTTTTGTTTTTCCTTAATTTTCCATTCATTGAGAAATAAGTACTTACTTTTATACATTCAAATCATCTCAAGTTTAACCTTTCTTCAGTTTAATCTTTTTACGATCACATATCACTTTTAGTAGAGTTCATTTAAATCATAGCGTGATTGATCAGTGATAGAGGTTCTGAAATCTTGTTTCATGTGGTAATAATTTATATCGAAACGAAACCTGACAACTGAGTTCTACTGATATGTCTGTAGAGTAAGTTGCTTGAAGGCCAGGAATTTATCTCATTTATTCTGCTCAGGCAGCACGTAAAGATAAAGTTATCTTCCAAAGATAGTGAAGTTTAGTTCTCCAAAGATTTCATCATTCTATCCACATTAAATCCAATGTATTTATAAGACCATACATCTACACTTTGTTTCAGTTACCATATATTCTCAATTAGTGTGCCTAGTCATAATAAAAGTACCCATCTGGAATAAATAAGGGATTTCCCTGTCAGATTTAGGAAGAACAAAGGCCTGGCACAAAATGAGAGGTCTTGCTTTGTTCCTAAAAAATGGAGAGATGGTCCACTAATATCTGGAGCTTTCCTTTTTCTGCTTCGTGTACGAGTTATTAGTTCCCTGATGGCTTATTTTTATAATCCCCATTTCGATTTTTGTCGCTATATTTCAAACATGACTGATGTTATTGTTTTTACCGGAGTTGTTAGAATTGGTTCAGGAGTTTGCTACTGATTGATTAAATGGATGTATATGATGATAGATTCAACGTTTTGAATCCGTTAGGATGTGTCGAAAAACCAGATTTAGACGCTACTATTCATCTTTACTGTTATATTAACATTCTTTAGATGTTTCTTGCGAGCAGTACTAAAATTGAAAAATGGAATTTGATTGTCAATGAACGATAATTCTTTACATTGTTACTGTGGAATAAATATATTTAGAGTAAAAATTACCTATACGTACTCTGTGTGACAAATAGTAGCAAGAATTAAGATGGCCGATAGTACTCTTCGAACAACAATAATCAATGGTGCGCTTATTCACAGCAATTATAGTAAGCCTTTAAAGCGCCTGCCACTGACTCGGATGCAGTTATCTTTGAAGGTGCTACACCAGCCATAAACTAATGATATTCGATTGGCTAGTGCAATTAGTGGTAAATGATCATTAATTCAAGTGCCTTCAGTGTCTGTAAGTGGATATTGCCAAACAACAACAACAACAACCACAACAGAATGTGTATTCAGTTTGATGGGTGAATTCCTCCACCAGTAGACATATCTTATCAGTTCAAATGTATAAATCATTATAAAGCATAGAAGCATTTTCAAAATAGGAGGGAGAGTCTGATGAGCAATTTAAAAAAAAGTGTTCCCCAAAATCCCTCGAATCTGTAATAACAGATCTACAAGATTTTTTGTCACGTTTCTCTTTATAAGATATGATTATGTTATGTTTCCATCACACAGCTCTCACAAAAATGAGGAATAATGAATGAATTATATGATCTCCAAAGAAAGTCCCAGACTGGAGTCATTTGGAGTGGAGCCAATGAATACGCTCCTGTCTTGCTAGTCTTTTTTTTAGGCACTTAAATGAAATGGAGTTATTTCTCCCTGAAATATGTTAAATGACAATGCGCACCTATCCATCACATTGAGAATACTCGCCCTTATATAGTAATGTGTGTGATGACTCTATATATAGTAGGTAGATATATTCTCCTAATATATACAGTAACTTAAATTCACATAAAGAAAATTCGGATAAAAATTTAAGAAAATAAGTATATTTATGAAATGATGTATTACAGTTATTAGGTGTGATGCATAATAATGAAAAAAAAATTTCAACATTAATTTTAAGATGTATTTGTAAAATAATACAGAATTGTGTTTAGTAGCTATCGTTTCAGTTAAAAGACACTTCAAATAAAGTAACTTAAACTCACATTACTCGATGATGGCCTTGCATTCATTCTGCCCCAGACACTATAAACCATATAGAGTATTGAACTAAAACATTGCAGTAGCGTACATTACGCCAGTAACTACTTAATGCTATTTAATTCTGTTGAACAAAAGAAAATAATAATAATATAAATTAGTTTTTATCTCTTTCAAAAACAGTTACATGTTAGTTAATTTGATGTAGAGGAAAGTAGTTATTGTCATTCTCGGTCTTGATTCTTTTCAAATATATAGTTATTGTCCTCTTCTTCTTTCTTAGAATGCAAAACATGAATAAATTTTTAAAATTTACAAAAGCATCGACTTTATTATATATTCAGAGACAATAAAAATGATGAAAAGTATAGTGGATGTATATACTGTTGGAGAGCTCTATTAAAATCTGTATTTTCATCACTCTATCCTCATTATGGAACTTGGATAGTTCTCTTTTAAGGGTTTTAATATAATTCGTATGAGCCTCTCCTATCTATAAAATTAAAATATGAATGTCGCCTGCCTAACAAGAGTAAAACTAATCCTTATTTATGGAGCCCATTTTGAGGTCTAATCTCCAGTTATTTTAGTGACATTCGTCAGACTTTGCATTGATCTCGAGGAGGATGAACTATACACTTTATTGAATTGCTCACGGGAAACTTATTCGGCATCATGCTACATTTTATCACTGCATACATTTTTAAAATTTTAAATAATCTGTTTCAATGAAGATATATTCTGCTGAAGAAATAAAAAATTCTATAATTACATGCTGATGTAAGAGTTATCTCTTTTAAGAACAAGTACGAGTGTTTTGTCTGAAGAAGTAAGTAGGTAGGTAGAGCATCATGACGTCAGTGAGGTTCGTTAAAAAGATATCTTTCCCCCGACGAACATAGAGAGAGTCTTTAGGCTGATGAAACACTCCTAACCAACTAAAGGAGTAGGGGCTGAAATTAGGCCCAGAAAGGTGTCACAGAACTCGTTCTGGAGGCTTCATAGTCCCCTCTAAATTAAATCTATCATGACAAATGGAATGTTTTTGTTTTCACATTCTGCGGTAATTTGTAAATCCATTCTTCATCGAGAGCTCCTGCGAATTTTGTAAAGACTCGCCATAACTTTTGCCGGAGAAGAGTCTCTCTCGCAAAGTTTTTGCCGCGGCTTCTTTTTTTGTTTGGACTATTTTTCGGCAGAGGGATTTAATTGCTCTACCTCACACTTCTCTTTTAATCTCTGAATATTCTTCCACATAAGAATAACTGAGGTTTGAATACCGTGAAATAAGTTTGGAAGAAACGCAAGGCATTTATGATTCATATCTAATATATATTCATATGAAATAGAAATAGGCTTAATGATATTTTCTAACCCTAATGTAACTAAATAAGTAAGAAGCAGTTCTGTTACTCAAGTCTAAAAAGCTCTACACCCTCACGACTTTTCCTTTTAATAAAGTGATAAGCCTTTCTGTCCGCGGAAAGTTTTTTTTGTACCGTGTCATACGCAGGATGTTGACTCGAGTAAATACACAGTCTTGTGATTCATTTGTGCAAAGGCACATCCAACATTTGGAGGCTGTATTCTCTTTCTTATTCTCTCCACTGCGAAAAGAATCAAAGGAGAAAACATCAGATCTGGTGCGCTGCTTTATGACATGGATATTCTTTACTCTGTTTCTAGTTAGTAAATGCATTGGTTTCTCTTATTTTTGGGGACTATCGTCAGATTTATTTTTGGTCATTATCATCTGAATAATTATCCCTAGTTATTTATTTACAATGATTTTTTATTATAAATTTAATTGATGAATAAGATACAAGGGTGTGTTTTCTGTGGATGCTGAAGCCTGTTCTTTTTATTTTCAGATCAGCCTCATCTGATCTCATATCCAGGCGAAGTGTTTTCAACAGGCGGCATTACGGCTCCGTGGAAATGGTGAGTGTACACAAATTCACCTTTCTTACATTCAGGCTATTTCGTTTCTAGAAGAAGTGCTTATCCTGAACAATTCTATAACCATCTTAGGTTTAAAAGAAAGATAATTGTTAATGTTCAGTTTTTTAACATTCATGATGTTTTTTTAAGTTCTATCTTTATTCACAAAATCAAAAGCATTATTTCGTTGATGGACAAAAATAAATTCGTCAAAGTAAAGTTTTATTGAATCTCAATCACAATCACACATTAATCCATTGTCTATTAGGTCATTGTGCTGTACTAGAACTCTTCTATTTTACATTTCACTCATCAATGTCTTAGATCTTCCTGTATTAAATGTACTCAAATGCATTAAATTATGCTTCGTCAGCAATCTATGAAATGAAGAGTTCTACAAATGAAGAACCATGCAAGAACACCTTCAGCGCTCAATGTTAGTCATCAGGTAAAAACATTGCATATCATGCATCACATCTTTTAGGAGTTTCTTTTTTAGTTTCTGCCACTGGATATGATCGCAATCTCACTACTGGGTTTCTGTCTGACTCTATCATGAGAGTTTGAATAAGTTAGAGGGACGTAAAGTGTAGTAAAAGAGCGTCAGTTCATATGTTGCTGCATATATGAAAGAAGCCATTAAATCGCCAGTAGAGCGGTGGGAAACCCACCCTTCTCCCCATTTGCAATTTATCCTACCATGTTAATTACTCAGCTCGTTATTACTGCAGTTATCGAGTCTGTTCGTCATTATCCAGTAATTAATTGCAAAATAACGATGGAAATTCAATTTATCGACTACTTATGGCGGTAGTAATTTGTCTAAGCTGATGATGTGCTCATGCAGCTTTATATCGGAGAATTTTTAACAATTTGAATACAAATCATCAGCGGTCGGGGCTTATGTTTTCACTTTGTTTTCTGGTACTTTTTCTGTCAAAATTCTAAAGTGAATGCATCTAGTTGTGCATCTTTTCCTTTTTATCGACTTACGAATATGTTCTTGTTGTCGAGAAATAAGATTATTGAATTATTGTAAAGCTCCTGACCATACAGTCCTCTTCAATTATCGATGTAACGGTCCGAACAAGAGTTGCTTTTTATTTCAATGGTTCATGTGAATAGAAGATGAATCTATTGAGAAAACACTCCTCAGATAATATCAAAATAGAATAAACCTTCACTTCTGCACCAAATTTTATACAATTTATCCCATTAATATGACAGAAAACATCAAATAGTATTTTTTTGTCACTAATACTTAATAATTAAGTATTTTGATTAATTTCTCATATTTTTTATTTTTAAGGAGAGTAATTTTTCTCGCATTATTGACTTCTATATTGCACCAAATTGTGGTATAAGTTGGTTCACATTTACATGGAGTGTTTCAATTAGAGTGAGCCCCTGTCATTACTCATCTCTTATACTCTTAAGTCTTCATTAGTATCAGATTTACTCTCGGCTGGAGAGGCTTTATATTAATATCTTAACTGCGACTTAACAAAGCAATACTCTGTGATACTTTGTTTGTTGAACGGCACTCGAGGGATGTGTATAATACATGACATAATACTTTTGCATACCATACACTACTATCTTCTTCACCTTTGGTTAATAAATGTAGAATTTTAAAATCTAGAGGGGAAGTTGTACTTAACTTTTCATTGTTATTGCAATACTTTACAGTAAAATAAGCTTTTGGAATATGTACATTAAAATACAATATTTGAAGCTTAAATAGGTAGTTATTATAATACCTGTATTGATGCAGAATGAATGCACCTCACAAAATATTCATATTTAAGTTGATCGATGAATTTAAATTTTGTACTTATTTCAAAATTAATGATCTAGTTAAACTTTGGAATTAAAAAAGCTTTTAAAGATGCATCTTACTGTAGTTGTTATATCCATCAAGTTTTCATTTAGCTTGATGTACTAAGTACTAAAGATATGAGAAGTCATTTACCCAAAAGACTTTGACACAAAAAGGAGACATAAAATGGTCTTTGATGAAAATATTGGAGTCGTGATTCAATTTATTATTTTATTTTAATACCAGAGGTAAAACAATGGAATCTACAAATGACCTTAAACACAGCTCTTTTATTTTACACTAATATTTAAACTTGCATAACTACTTGTACTGCCATTGTTCAATATCGTCATTTCAAATTATTTGGAGTGATTCTGGCGTTTAATTGGGAAGCACAAATTAATTTGGTTATGGGCCCAACTCACTGAGTCATCAGTAAATCATTTCATTATTTCGAGGCCTCTCAAGGGATGCCTAAGACTTCAGTCCAAAATTAATTAATGCAAACACTGGTGAGTTGAAGATGCAGCTTGTAGCGCAGTACTTTTGCTGTTTCTGTCAGAGATGATATAAACTCGTTTTTTTTTGATTTGCTAGTTAGCCTTGGATGTTCCATTTCTTCTATTTTCATTTTATATGTCCCATTCACCTTTTGCCTTTGGAGACCATTTCTACGGTTTCTTTTCAGGTATCTTCTCAATAATTGCATTGGCATTCCCTCGAAAGTGCGCCGCAAGGTTCATTCTCCTGGGAAGTGTGTCTGAGTCTGACAAATGTAGTTTATTGACATAGCTCAGCATTCGAGGCGTACTTTTAATTGTAAAACTTGTTACACTTAAAGCAAAAATTCGCTAAGAAAATCCTTTTCAAATAGGATAGGATTCTATGTTTGACTTTGGGAGGAAGTTTGACGTGACTCTGAAGAGCAATTATTTGCTCTCTTCTGAACTGGTGGCCAGTATTCTTACCTATCATTAGACTCAGCATCTTCTGAACTGGTGGCCAGTATTCTTACCTATCATTAGACTCAGCATCTTCTGAACTGGTGGCCAGTATTCTTACCTATCATTAGACTCAGCATCTTCTGAACTGGTGGCCAGTATTCTTACCTATCATTAGACTCAGCATCTTCTGAACTGGTGGCCAGTATTCTTACCTATCATTAGACTCAGCATCTTCTGAACTGGTGGCCAGTATTCTTACCTATCATTAGACTCAGCATCTTCTGAACTGGTGGCCAGTATTCTTACCTATCATTAGACTCAGTATCTTCTGAACTGGTGGCCAGTATTCTTACCTATCATTAGACTCAGCATCTTCTGAACTGGTGGCCAGTATTCTTACCTATCATTAGACTCAGCATCTTCTGAACTGGTGGCCAGTATTCTTACCTATCATTAGACTCAGTATCTTCTGAACTGGTGGCCAGTATTCTTACCTATCATTAGACTCAGCATCTTCTGAACTGGTGGCCAGTATTCTTACCTATCATTAGACTCAGTATCTTCTGAACTGGTGGCCAGTTCAGTTTCATCAAAACTGGTGGCCAGTTTTCCCATTTGTCATTAGACTCAGTTTCATCAAAACTGGTAGCCAGTTTTCCCATTTGTCATTAGTCTCGCCTTTCTTTTTGAGCTAATTTATGGATTATAAATGTACTAATCACAGGAAGAAATTTTTGTTTCGCAATTAGGGCAAAGTGTCCATATCAGTCTCCAATTTATCGAAACTTTACATTGCTTATTAAAAATCTATCTTGCTGCTCATAAAATTACGACACCATTCGGGTCACTTAATCTTAGACATCAGTTTTAAATCTCCCTTTTTCATGTAGATCAGTGAAATTTGCATTGATAAAGAGCAGCTCCCTATACATAAATTGATGCATGGTGCTTCTTAGTGATCGATCAAAGGGAGCACATTACTGGTTAATCAAGATGTCAACTTGAGAAGCTCTTCAGATACATCAGAGGTACCATATGATATAACTTCAATCAAATTTTACTTTGCTGATCGAAAATTAGAATAAATAATGAATCTTTCTAACTATTGAATGAAAAAAATGTCATGATAGAAACAATCGCAACTGTGAATTTGCCTCATTACTATTTATCAACAGCTCTCTTTACTCTAGTTCAAACTTTAACGCATTCTCGAAATTTTGTTGAAGCTGCAGAGCTCGTATATAAGTTTGATTTAAATGTGAGTTAGGTTTTCGCTGAACAAATATTTTTCTCTGTCGCATTTCTGCACTCCAGTACTTTATATAATCAATTGTCAAACAAAGCAGAAGTTGCGCACAGTTCCTCCGAATCTGCATCCGCTGAAAAGGCAAACTTTGGCCCTTTGCTTGGCAGAGCTAAGCTTCCTTCGCTACCCTACAATTTATGAAAATGGAAATTAGAAAAGTTTGAAGTAAATCTATCCTTTCTATCAGTGCTTCCATTAATTGTACTCATTTTGCGAATAGGAATTCATTGTGTTTGTGGATAGAATTGAACTTTGAAAAGTAAGTTTTGCCGTTTACTTTTATTCTTATTATTTGACCTCTGAGGCGATAAACTTAAAAATGGTGAAGCGTGAAATATACACGTTTTATAAACTCCGATAATTTTCATATGCTGCTATGAAAAAATCTTTTTTTTTTATTAATAGAACCAATACCTTGTCCCAAATTACTCTCTATGAATAATAACTAATATAGACTCAATAATCTACATCCTTTAACTCACTGCACCAGTACTCTACTTTCACACTCACCACACCAGCTCTTTACACTCAAACTCACCACTCACACGTTTAACTACCACTCCAACTCAACACTCACCACTCCCTTAACTCTCTACTCACAGACTCACACTCCAACTCACACTCCAACTCACTACTCCAACTCACACTCCAACTCACCACTCCAACTCACATTTCACTTGATCAGAACTCTCCCTTGATGTTCCAGCTCTCCTTTCGAGTTCTATAATTGAGTTTCTCTCCCTCGTTCCTCAATTGAAAACTCAAACCGTATGTTTTGAGTCTTTTCTTTTTATTTACTGAAATTATGCCAATTATTGAGCAGTGAAAATAACGCAGGTAGTGAGAACAGTATTATGGACGAAATTCAGACTGAAATAAAATATAGTGAACATGTTATTGTTTTACGCGTCTGTTTTATATGTAGACTAAAATAATAGCTTTGAATGCTCACACATTTGCTTCAAAATTCATATAGGTCACTGCCTGGCTAATTGGCTATCAATCACTCTTAATTCGGTGTTAACATTCTACTATCATGTTCCGTTTGGATTATTGGATGCGCCGCACCAAGGATTATGCGTTAATGTTGCACGAATATTCGCTCAATGTCAGTCCTCGAATTCGCCGACAGAGCAGAGGAAGTTCGGTTGCTAAGCACTGAATGGATGCAATCTTTTGCACCTCTCCTCTTTTGATTTGCACTGCCAAAACAATATCAGTTATTGCTTATTACGCTGTTTGTTTACATGGCTATGGCAAGCTGCGGAACTCTCGACTCTACCTAAAATGAACCAAAGATATTCATACGGAATGATAGATTCGAGAATTATTCGAATGCCTCTTTTTTCATTATCTATAATATGAATGTAAATTATTTATAATTAAATTGAAAGCCTTATGAGTTGTTTTGATGTTTGAATCCTATGTTTTGATAACTGATACAAACATTCCCATTAAACTACATTAGATCTAAAAAATTGATAGAGTGTGTCTGAAAATATTCGTTCCGTGCAGTTCTCCGAACTATTTGTTCCTTTCAACGAAAATAAACGGCCTCAGATGAACATCAATGGGGTTTATCGACAGAGAAGCATTTCCAAAAAAATCCCTGAATTTACTGCTATTTTTGGAAATGGTTCCTATAGTTCGACTCAATTATTGTTTCATTCGTTGGCGTATCACAAGTATAGAAGAGAGTAAAGCATAGTTATCTCTGTACAATTTAAGTTAGCATTGATAAGCATATATTTAATATAAAATTTTATTGTATATATTTATATATAATATTTTCTTTAGGCTCTAGATAAGGTTTACACTCCACTAAAGTAATTTCGCGGCAACATATATTCCAGCAGAATAATTCGAGCTTGTTTGGATATATCAATATGTCTGCATTGGATACTGAGAAATTCTTGCAAATATTAAATCTGCTTTCGGGAAGGAATATCGGAGTCCGTAGCCACTCGAAACCGATCACAGTAGGTTTGTGTAAGGATGGTACCAGTCAAATAGTTTATTGAAGACGCGCCTGTAGTTGACAAGGAGATGAGGCTTTATTGTTAACTGACTCCTTGTAACTATGAGGATAAAATATCGCCAGCCACGCAGCTCAAAAGTGAGAAGCCGCGTGTGAATACGCTCAAAAGAAGTCGATTGAGAGATTTCTTTCACTGGGACCAGTCATGGGTACGAAGAACTCTCCTCCATTTCTTACCTTACAAGTTTTTTATTTGAAAAATGTTCTACCGTCAATACAACAATACCCTCCTTTTCATATTTCATTCTATTAGTCTTGTTTAAATAATTCATAAGACTACGAGATAAATCTATTGAGTCAATCTTTGTGTGAGATACATATGACAAACAAATGAATGGATATTATTATAGAAATCGCAATACATTACCATTCACTTCACTTTACTCTGCTTACTTTTAATTTATCATTAATGTGAACTTCTGTTTGATGTATTATTCATAGGTTTTATATTAGTTACTTTCCAAGAGAGTAAACAAATGCTCTATTGCTTCGACTTGCTCTATAGAACTGATATCTATAACTATTGACTTCATAAATATGACCATCCTTATTGGATTTTAGAGTGAACAGATATTGCAAACATCTAACTATTAAATTCAGTTCTATTATGCAATAGAATTTAAGTTAGGAAGGTAGGCTTTCGAAATATAAGAAAATGTGAGGGACTTCTACATATATATATATAATACTATAATCAGTGAATCTAACGAAAACAGAAACAGAATAGTGATGGTATGAACTTCAATAATTTAAAATATAATTATAATAATGAAACCTTAACAATCACCGATAACTGTTCGGAAAGCAGAAAATTATGAAAATGGTGGATAAACTCTTTTAGATAATAATATCATGAACTAACTGTCATATGATGGATAATTTTTGGAATTATCAATGTGAAAAGAGTTTCATTTTAGTAGGCATTATTTAGGATGTTCTTAACTTAAATATCAAGTTTTCATTTCTTTTCAAGTAGTTCTCTCAGTATTTGGATAATCAATTCAAGGTGTCAAACACTCAGACAATAGTTAAGTAATTTAGAAGTTATATCGATTGATCTCAAGTATTTTAATGAGTACCTTTTTATCTAAATGTACGCTATCAACATTTTTAAAGACCGTTTTCTCAAACTAAAATAAGTAGCTATTTTGTGCTTTATAGTCTATAATTCTGTAGATTATTAGTAATTCAAGAGGATTTAATTTGCAACAAAACTGAAAATTTAAAGTATTTAATAATTAGTTTAATGGGGCTGATATAGAATCAAAGAATTTAGTATTGAATTTAATCATTTCTATTCACCTCCCGTAAATTATTTGTTTGGGTTCATTTTCAAGCGCATTTCGTAAATGACACTCACAATTAAATGTAAATAAGCGAATAATATATGATATCACTTGTAAATCAATTGGCAATTTACTATTTAGAGAGGTTTTTACAGTTTAAATAGACAGAAATAGAACTGATTGCATCTGTTTTGAATTTACTATTTACTCTTTCTGAGCAGACTCGCATGGTTTGCTTTAATAAAGTTATATCAATTAATGGCCTTAGCTAAAAACGTAAATCCACCGGATTTGATTGAATCATTTAGATACGTTTTTACATCGCCAGGCATTCAATGCATTCAAGTTAATCTAATAAAATAACGCATAGATTTATTTGCCAGAGTCTGCGATCCATTTTGAGGTGTTACGGTTCAGATCGTACGTCTTAATGCGTTACTTCGGGCTCAACAGACATATTGAATATTGAGCTGATGGCAGGAGAGCATTCCTCTATGCAATCCGAGAATCAAAAGAGTGGCTCAAATTCTTCTGTTTCCTCGGCAACGTAACATTAAATACCTAGCGAGAGTCTGGAGGGCTTCATTGCCTCAAGTTTTCAGGGCACAAGAGCCTTCTTATTTTTATCCTCATATCAATTACGGAGCTATTCAATTTTATCTGAGAATCGTTGTCATGGTTTCTATTATTGAATATTAGGCTTCGAGATACACCTTCATTGTAGATGTTGTTGTGTATTAGGCATAATTGCTATTCCGAGCTGATTTATAAACAATTCTAGATAGTTAAATCTACCTTACCTATTTACCAATAAGAAAACATGAAATAATTTTCAATGGCTCCATACCTTTCGATCTGATAAGTAAGGACATGAATCACTTTTGACATATGGCGATCGTTATGAGTTGTAGCAGCTTTTCCATCTGAGAATGATGGCTTGCTAAACTGCAAAGCTGATTCTTATTCACTAAATGTCAATAGGCTTTCAAATATGTTTCTGTTTGATTCAAAGGGATTTTGAGAATATTAGAGTTCTCGAATATGAAACAATTTCATACTAAACAAAAAAAGCGTACCGATAGAAATCGTACTATACCTGAAATTCTTCGTATTTATTATATGCCTTATGTATACTTTGATTTGAAAAAGATTGGTTGGGAGAGGGAAGTTTTGGGTGTTATTTATTATTATAACTACGGTATTCACATAAGATATCGAAGCATTATATACCATGAGGATTCATAAAGAATAGAGCCACTTTGTATTCAGCGCAACATGCAGCTAATTATACGGGGGAAGCTAAATAATGGGGGAGGATTTAGAGGAACAGCGAAGAAACGAGGGAAAGATGCAGGGGAATAGACGAAGGGTTAAAGTTAGAAAGGGTAAGTCTGGGGTAAAGGAATTATTGGAGATTGTGTTTAATGAGGTAAAAGATAATAGCATCATGCTAGTGTCTCCTTTTATAGTTAAGTTTATTCAATAATTTTGAAATCTAAATAGAGTTCAAATTATTCTGAGGTTTAAACTAAGTAAAATCAAGTCATTGTTTGGAGATTAGTAACTACTATAACGAAATTGATTGTACACTCTCTATGTTAACTGTAGGATGTCTTATAAATTATATCTCTACAACAGTTGGTTATTGGAACATAAGTCCCTCGCTCCCAGTCATGACCTTAACATGGTACTAATTAGGTTGCCTGGCAACGGTCTTTCATCCCACCCTGACTCAGACACGTACAAAGAAGTCCCTCCGCGGGAGCACCGGCAATTTTCCTTCCTCTGAAGATCTATATTCTATAAGATCTGCTCCTATATGGTACTGCAACAATTTCAAAATGATTTGACAAATCTATCAGATTTGAACAAGAAGATATAGTGAATGTATAAGTCAATTGTATCGAATACATATAACTAAAAGTACGACATACCATGTTTCATTCTACGTTACAGGAAAGCCGCTACATTTCCGTTTGCTTTATTTTAACATTTGAAGTTCTATTCTGGCCGTATGTTGTGTAGGACGCAGGAGTTCCAATTTATTGTCGGTAGCCATGGCGTTAGTTGGCTCCTGGTGCTTTGAAGTCATCAAAGGTTTCTAAGCAGTGTTCAGAGAGGCAGTTTCTCTAACGAGCTTTGCTAACATGTGCAGTTATTAATGTATCGCTGCCTTTTCCCACCAAATCACTAATTAACCTCCACATTAATACATACTCCTGACCACTCTGTCAGAATAACGTACATGAATTTGCTCACCGAGGCAAGGATTTGGTCACTTCAAATGAAATCATCACCGACTAAGCTAAATATTTAGATGTGACTACATTATAAAAGTAAGGCCTTTGCATTTTATTTGCCTTGACCGTCAATATATATAAACACCATTCTATTCGCTGATGAACTTATGTACTTAGATAACGACTACGAAAACATAGAAATATACGCGGAGTTAAATGTATGCCAACACTCTATTTAAAAAATGTTCTAACAACCTAACTTTAAATTTTCTTATTTCGGAGATATCTAGTCATTCTCATTGAAAAATGATTAAAAAATTACTAGCATATCCACTCTTAATAATTACCATTAATATTACCTTTCAAATTGTTAAATTGCCAACATTTCGTATTTTCTTCAAAAAATGACTTAGTTCTCATTTGGTATCATTAATAACGTGTTTTTAACTAGCAAACAATTGGCTGTCATTACCATTCAGTATATTCATCTTTGCGATCCCTTTTGAATGAACCGACGAATGATCGTAGAGCTTCGATGAGGCAATTAAAAACCTATTAACCCATAATAAACGAGTTAGTTCTAAACTAACGATCTCTTTTACACACCAATTTTTGGTCAGGGATCCTTCGATTAGCGAGTTAATAAAATGACGGCGCATATATCGATGCTCTACGCACTCCGCCTCTAATGTGTTGTGTCCGTTTGAATTTTCCGACGCAATGAGCTTCATCGGGCAGATATGCGGTGGTGCGGTGACCGAAGCGACGCTCATTACAAAGCTCAGTAGCCGCTCATATCGCCACTCATTAACTGCTAATAATGTGCATTCTGTGCCCAACCAAAATGCTATCAGTTGCTCTTATGAACACTTATGAGCAGCCTCGTGTGTATTTGGAAATGCAACTTTTTCATGTTTGATGAAGTCACTGATAACATATTTCAACGTGCCTTCTTTGTATAATGAGAGTATCATTTGATGTATCAATTGACGTATCATGTGACGTATCATTTGACGTATCATTTGACGTATCATTTGTAGTATCATTTGATGTATCATTTGATATATCATTTGATGAATCAGTTGACGTATCATTTGACGTATCAATTGACGTATCATTTGACGTATCAATTGACGTATCATTTGTCGTATCAACTGACGTATCATTTGTCGTATCAATTGACGTATCATTTGACGTATCATTTGTAGTATCATTTGATGTATCATTTGATGTATCAATTGACGTATCATTTGACGTATCATTTGTCGTATCATCTGACGTATCATTTGACGTATCATTTGTCGTATCATTTGTCGTATCATCTGACGTATCATTTGACGTATCATCTGACATATCATCTGTCGTATCATTTGACGTATCATTTGTCGTATCTTTACGATGCAGGAGGAGAATCCAATCGTCATAACAATTAACAATATTTCTCAGTGCAGTGATACAGCGAGGTAGGAAATATTAATAAAGATTTAATTTTTTGAACAATAACACTTTATCAAAGTAAAACATAACCAATACGATACTTAGTTCTCATTAGTACTCTGGACTCATTGAAGAGCTTCGTTAATACAGTTAAAAACGATTACAATTCACCATACTAAAATAGAGATCTTTATTAACACCAATTTACAATAATAACAGTATTTATCCATTTTCTTTCACCAGGTAATTTTACAATGGAGATTAATAATCCCAAAATTTCTAACCAATTTCTTCACTCACAAATAACGACAGGTGAAGGAAAGTGAACACCTGCTGCAAAAACACTACTCACACCACACTAATTAAACAACTTGCATCATCTCACACACTCTACACACACTCTACACACATTCGATAGGAAATAAAATGAATACACACCTCCCTCTGGCGGTAGAGTTTGGAAACATTAAAATCATGAATCGCACTCATTGGTATCATTTTATGTGTCATTTTATGAGTAAAATGAATAATTGAATTTATCTTTTGATGCATCATTGAGTGTATCATTAGGTGTAATATTGAGTGTATCATTAGGAGTAATATTGAGTGTATCATTAGGTGTAATATTGAGTGTATCATTAGGAGTATCATTAGGTGTAATATTGAGTGTATCATTAGGAGTATCATTAGGTGTAATATTGAGTGTATCATTAGGTGTATTATCGAAAGTGTATCATTAGGTGTATTATAGGGAGTGTATTGTTAGGTGTATCATCAGGTGTATTATAGGGAGTGTATCATCAGGTGTATTATAGGGAGTGTATCATTAGGTGAATTATAGGGAGTGTATTATTAGGTGTATTATCATGTGTATTATAGGGAGTGTATCATCAGGTGTATTATAGGGAGTGTATCATTAGGTGTATCATCAGGTGTATCATTTAGGTGTATTATCGAGTGTATCACCAACTGCTCTACAAAGAAATGCTGATCTAAATGCTAATTTCCAATGCTTTGATCATTCTCCAGTTCCTTTAACTCAATTATTTCGACTGGAATGAGTCCAATTTGACTGAATTCCGTCCATTGAAATATTTAGGAAAAACTCCTCTGTTTTGGTGTTTTTGTTGTGCCATTCTTGTGCAACTCGTGTTAAATAGAGAGCTGTTTTACTGCTAAGGAATATAACATAAAATGTCCCTCTTTGAACTGACGCGAAACTATCTGTTTTAGTGTCAATTAAATAGCAAATTAATAACTATGTTGCGCGTTACTAAATGAAACATTCGGACGCTTTACAGTAGACTTTTAATGATTTTATCTTGTAACGTATAAGTCGATTTGTTTGAAACTCTTCAGTGTTCATCATAAAAATGAGCAGTTGTTAATTTGCGTGTGCTTGAGTTTTTCATTAATGAGACATGATTTCGCTACCACTTGGGAGTTCAGTTAAACACATTTAATATTATTATGTTGACTTTAGTATAGCGCAACTGTAGATATTGTATGATTGAATGAGACTGACATGAGAAGTTAAAGACAGAAACTCCCAGCCACCAGAACAACTCCCTTTGTGAACAGAGTTGCTTTAATAATAAAGATGCATTGATAATAGCATGAGAATGCGATCAAACAGACATACAAATGACATTACCATATCAAAGTCCGCTCTAACCTGCAACACAGTGTACTCAACTTGTCTACCGCCCCTCTTGTCTTTTCGCAAATTAAATTGAAAGAATTCATGTTTTAAGACAATTCCTCAGAAGGGGAAAACAGTTTCTTACTCCCAGGAATTTTGTCATTCCTTCTGCAAAGTTGATACGGAGCATTATTTTATTACAGAAGTTTGATCTATCTCACCAAAGTCATAGATCTTTATAACATTCACTATGAGTTGTTTTAACTTGTTAACTGCTTCTTTATAGCATATGAATAAAGTTTGACAGACTATCTGCCTTTTGTTGAATGGTTGTGCTATTCAATACAAAAGTGAATTTACTATTTAGAAGTAGATATTAGTCATTAATAAAGTAATATCTCTATCACTGCGTTACATAAAAAATGTATCCTAACCTTTGAAATCTGTACAATTTAATGTTTATTCTTGCCACTGTCCATCGTGTGCCAGTTTTCTTTCTGGTGAGTTTTGTTTTCAATTAGAGGCGGCAAGAGGCAATAGCTCAGTAATCTACTGTGGATCTTGGCGGATTGCATGTGATTCCAAATTATAGTTATGTCTCTCTCCGACAGAGGGCGCTCTACCCTCACAAAGGAACTGGCTTCATTCATGCTTCTGTGCTTTCAATGTTTGTCATTGAAATTCAAACTCAATGGTCCTCTAGTTCGAAAATTGAAGAACATGTCTATTTATTCTTTATATTGAAATGTGTTCACATTATATATATGATACAAATAAAATGTTCCTCTTAAAGTGGATAATTTAAAGAGTAATTGTACGTATGTTCAATTAAATTATTTACAGATATTCATCCTTGGTATGGCAAAATATCGCGTTTTAATATTTGAAATAGCGCAGAGCCATTTGAGATGATTTTCAATTTGTGATAATAGGAAGATCAGGAGAGCTTAAGGTATTGAGAGCACCTTCTGTCTGCTGACAGTGATTGATGTACACACAGAAGCTATGGAAGAGCGAACTCTGAGAAATGATGTGCTGTTTTATAACACCTATCTACTTACCTATCCTATTGAGAATGTTATTTCAATTGCTATTCTTACTTAAGGATATGTTCCTGAGACATTAAAGGAATATCCCAGGGAAGAATGATTTATTCCTGGGATATTCCCATAATATTTCAGGAATAAATCCTTCTTACCTGTGTATATGAAACTGTTTTAAATGACTTTATTAGAGTTGGTATCTTTACTTATGAAATTTGTCGTCAAAGTATAGACTAGATTATGACGCAAAAGAAAATAATACTGATTAAAAAGGCCTCAATTCAAATTTCAAAGTAACTTGTTACATACTATGATTATTTATGTTGATGGAGACCGAATGAATTGTTAGTTTAAATCTCTTTTAAGAAGAGAAATCTGTTATTACATAATGATTCAGGTGATTATTATTCTAGAGCTGTCATGACACCTGAAATTAGATACTAATTTATTTTAATAAAAAGAACTGTGTTTTTTTTATTAAGATGTACTTTGTCATATCTTTTTATAATGAGTTGCCATAGCATATATCTGATTCCAACTATCCGATTACTGATGTTTCATATTTTAAAGTTAAAGTATTGTACACAGGCTTCAAATATACCATTCAGTATTCACCCAAATAATATGTTCTACTGCAAGTAGATGGCATAGATTCTATCCAAAACTTAACATATTTATTTATCTAATATCAAAGCAAATATTATTACACACTTAAATAGAATAACACAAAATACAATTTAAAATCTAGCGCTAATATGTTAAAGCAGGTCACCAGATTTGAGGTAAATTACGCAAATCCATTCAGTGCTTCTCGTCTAACATCATTCAGGCTAATATAGTCTCCGACAAATAGAATTCACTGCGAACATCGAACACTTGAATACACAGTAGATTTAACTCATCTAAACTAATTAAATTAAATACTCACTTTGCCTGGACAGCTTTGCCATCTCTATATAAGAAGACTAAGACTTCGCTGTAAGGTTACCACTTTAACTTGAAACTAATAAAAAAACAAGGCCATGGCGCCTTTTCTATCTACCCAGAGAGAAATGTTGAGGTGGGGCTCTAGAAAATTTAGAATATATCCAACTTAATGTTCAATGGTTCCACTAAAAGTTGTTCTCTGGGTAGGAAGACCACCATTGAGTAATAATAAATTAAAAAAGGAACAATAATAACAAATCTACTGATAACAACTTACTGAATATATGACAAAATGTCATAAAAATACTAAGACAAACTACAAGATACTACTAGAGAAATAAGTACACGTCACTCAACTAACAAACACTAATATTAGATCAATAAGAGCATGACTCTGATTTGTTTTTATTTTGCCATTGCCTTTCTTCTTTCTCCATCTGTACAAAAGTTTTTGTAAAGATTGGAGTCAGAGATTAAGTGAAATTGAATGCGCCCTAACATTGAAGAGATTTGTAAACCCTTTACATCACGAGTCCTTTTAATTACTCTACATTATGCGCTATTGAAGAATTTTTCTCTTGTAATGGCACTCTGCTGTATGCCTTCTATACAAGTACAGCCTCAAACAAAATAAATTGAGTGGTGGACTGGCAACTTCAGATTTGCCATAGAGATATGTTTCGAGGGTATTCCGGGATTCAATATTTTTCTGTAGCAAACGTCCAGATTGATTTATGGTTTGATTTCTTTCAAAAGTGAAGCAAAACTTTGACCGGGGAGTCATAACTATTATTCACGGGTGTAGGCGACTGACGGTCTGCTATTGTTTCGGTCCAGCGGTGCTGCCCCAAATCTCTGAATTGCTCGCTTTTTTACACTAAATACCGCTGAATTTAGGAGAGCACTTGATGCGACGGTAGCGGTAATTTGTTTTCTTCTCCCTACTTCTCTAATTTTGCTTTTGAATTATAAGTGGGTTGGATTGCATGTAGTTCAATGACTTTAAGTGCTTCCACAAAAAAAGTTCTGGAGAAGAAATGTTGAGGGTACCAAATGTAGCTAGCCTTAATTCAGGTGCTATTGATGCTATGGAAAAAAGTTACAGAATAAAAGTTAGTAAACTGCTTTATTTTATCAAATGGTATTATATATTGAATTGAATGAATTATTTTCAAGTACTGATTTTACATTCTTGAGAATATTTTTTTTTTTAGAATTATTTATCTGCAGTGCACTGGGTACTCTCAATTTGCCAGATTGTACAGTCTGCTAGTACATTACCATGCTCCCCTGCGTGATTATTTTCTTGTTTTCCTGTCAGAGTAATTATTGGATATGCTAATATACAGGAGTAAATCAAAACAACTTAAATATATTCGACATAAAAATAGATGTGTAGTTGGATAACAATTTGTAAAATGTAGTTAAGGTACCAATGGTTATTTAATCCAAACTTTTCCAAATAGTTTTCGAAAACTTTATCTACTATGTAGTACTACTTGCTACTGTATAAATTGTCGTCCCAAACAGATAACTGCAGTATTTGTAAATTGGTAGAATTTAGGGTACTTTTTTCGTCCGCTTAGGTATAAATCCATACCATTAATTCAGGTTAAATTTATGCATGTAAGCATTGAATCAAGCCGGCACTGTTGTTTTGTTTCTTCTGTAGCTGGTACAAGCAATAATGCTAATCGCCAAATTACGGCTAATGGTACTAAATCAATCTTCTTTTCTTCCGACATTTCATTATCTTAGTTTTTGTTTGTAGGTTCGTTGATTTGAAGACTTCTTGAGAATCAGAGGAGTTATTTCTCAGGGATTTCTCTGATGATCTATAATTAAATCAATGGGACGGAGAAGATAATTTCACTAACACTTAATTGTTTTTTTACTATGAAAATTTGTAGATAGTTAGTTAGGGCAATTGAATAAATCACTCGGAATGCTGAAATCTTTTGATATAATGTATCCTATAGATCTTAGAATTATGACTTCTAATCATTTAAAGAGAATCGTAGTTAATTACAATTTGGTTCACCTTTCAAGAAGATGTATAAAATCTGCAATTAATTAAAACGATGCAGTTAGATTCTGTACTTTCAATGGTCTTGATGAATGTATATACTTTTAAATGATTTAAGTCAACTCTGAAAAGAGAAAGATCTGAGAAAATTAAATTAGTAGTAGGTATTTTCATTTGATATTTACGATAAATATTATAAATCATTAATAGTTATAATAAAAGCCGAAAGTAGAATATCCAAATTCCGAGTCCCATTTATCATCATATCAACAAAAATATGACCCTGTCATAATTAACAAAAATTCGTAAATTGATTTAGGTTGCTGTTACAAGAACTACAACAACAACAACGATTACGTCATTAAATCGACATCTAAAATAATGGTCTAGCTATGACTACCATACATTTACATATTTGAATGAAACGGAAATTTATTAAAAGCTCAATGATTCAATCATTTCTCTCACAGATATTAGTAATAAATATCTTCACTTATCAACAATTCAAGTTTAAATAATTTCACAGTATAGCATCATCTTGCCTCAATCTGCTCACTAGAACCTACAGCTCATCCTTTTGATACTAGAGCAGTGAAAGTGATTTGTGAATTTAGGATTGCCTCTTCGACTGTTACGATTTTAACAATATTTTTCTGTTTCCCCCACAGCTTCCCCAGGGTGAAGGTGAGGAAGAGGATGCAAATGTCCGACGATTCCGAGTGGAGAATGGAGAGTCCAGTGGAGATAAGGAAGAGGTGAGTTAATAATTTGCACAGTCAGGACTTGGTTTAATTTTTGGCAATTCGTAATAGTATTAAATTAGCCTAATGAAGTACGAGTATCCTAATTTAATTAAACTGCACTGGGAAGTTTCAGTTCAAGCAATAATTCTGTTACACGCTTGCACGCTTAATATTGTAAAATTTACTCTGTATACTATTTTAACCATATTAAAATGATGATGTCTGTATTATAATGAACACTAAAACATTCACTCGAAGCCTATATTGTCATTTATCAATAACACGATGAGCCACCGTAGTTTGCTGACTGGGAGCTCACAGAGGTGGAATATGGGGAGGAATGTTATTAGCTGAGTTTTCACCTCCTCTTTAAATTGAGAGAAACGGTAGCAATTAAACTTACGCGCAGGAGATCCGAGAGTTAATTTGAATGAACTTGTGTGGAATTGTGGTATGTAGTGCAAAATAATGCACTATGTCTTGGTGAGGGTAGACTAAACTTAGTACCAACTTATTGATTAGCCATTATAAGTTAGAGATTGTATTTACTCTGAAAGGAAATGCAGTTCATAGTATGTATTGCATGTATTGCTCATGTAACCAGTCTACTGGTGTACTGGTGTGCTGATGTACTGGTTATACTGGTGTACTGGTTATACTAGTCAACTGGTTATTCTCCAAAGTTTTTAAAAATCATTTTCAGTAAATCAAATGTCCAAATTAGTTGTTCAAACATTGACACATAAAATGGTAAGTCGTCACTTTAACAATTTATACACCATCTGTATAGAAAGAAGGAGATTAATTTTAATATTTAATGTCGTAACCTCATTAATGTGATTTACGAACATTGTTTGTTTAGTCTCGATAGGAACTTCTAGATTTCTCTGGCAAGCCTCTCCCATTATGTTGATATATTCACTCTCATAATCTGGAGCTGCTACCTGCCTCAATGAAAATATCTATCCCCTCATAGAGAATCTGATGTGCCTTCTCTTTCTTAAAGCAATTCATGAAATACCTACCTATTTATTAGCTCATCAATATTGTTATTTGTATCAAATATCTATAATATCATCAGCCAATATCATTTAGCATCGATCACTAACATTTAAGTTTTGGCTGATCAATATTTTAGCTGATAACTATATCATCAGCCCATACATTTATCATTGTATCACTTAAAATTTTATTTTGCTCTTCTCTAATTTGAAAGTCATTTTCTATTAATAATCCAAACCTTAAGAAGCAGCGTTTATTAATTTTCAGTTTAATATTTTCATGTAGCGTCCAAAACTTGTTAAAAATTTATCTCAATATTCGCGATCAAATGATCTACTTTTATTGTTTGCTATTATACTTTGCTTTGTCATAGATTCCTATTAAATTGCAATCTAGAAAATATTGAAGAGAATTTTTGATGAGGAGGACTCTCGCTCAATTTTATTGGAGTTTATTTGCTTTAATCATAGCTGCAAGTTGCCTGTTTACTTTGTTTACTAGCAAAATAATTGAATGGAAATATATTATAATGAACGCGTGCAACAAGGATAGCTTTTCCTTGATCATAGACTCAACAGGATTGTATATTAGATGCGATTAATATTGTTAGTGAGGTATAAAGCATGGATCTCTGAATAATGTATGTGCGGCTGATTGAATTCATTTTAAATAGTGGCTGCATCAATTTCAATGGAAATTCGTAACAAAATGCTCAATAATATCAATGAATACTGCGATAGACGGAAAAATAAAGTGTTTTTCTAACGAATTAAATAACAACAATATATAATATTTCAATCTAAATCATTGTAATAAGGAAGAAATAGAAATTATAATACGAATTGTTTCATTTTTTACTCACCTCCATGGTTGTTTTCTTTTCAGAATTCAGTTTATTCACATCCGAATACTCCAATCCTGGAGAATCCTGAGTACCAGACCAGGTGGTACTTCAAGTACTTCCTTGGAAAGCGTGAGTTCATAACTGTGCCTAGTTCTGTACATTGTATAACCTGTTCATCCCTATACAACAATGCTCTTAACCTATAGCCTCTTCAAATTTGTCGCATTTGTATTTATTGCAAGAAGCATGTGCTTTCCATCCAGCATATTGGGTCGTATAATACCTTGCAAACCGACAATCTATGATGTTGCTTTCTCGTTCTTTGTATAGCCTCGGAAATTTGTTCTGTTCCCAGTGGAATAACACTGTGTGTGTCTAATAAAGAGCTTTGGAGCACCACATGGGGCTTTATTATCGTCAGATCATCGAATCCAACCTCCTATTTTGATCTGTTTGAGTGTGCCTCTCTGTCTTGTTATTGAGATTTCAGCGTTATGGAAGCTACTTCGAATTTCCAATAATAATATTCCATCAAACATAGTAGCGTAAGCAAACTAATATGATACATTCATGCTAACTACTAATTAAAAAACATTAAAAATGATAAAAGGAAAAATTCATGCAAATTAATTGTATCTAGGTAATGTATTTCATCACCTAAATTGAGTAAATACAATATTATTGTGTCAGTTGTTTTTCAAAACATAATTATTTATTGTAAATAGAATTATCCTGGATGACATTTTTGATTATTAAATGGCCGATTGATGAGTATTAAAAATGAAAATTCACGTTTACAATTTATTGAATGGAATGAAAAAGTAATAACATTTTAAAGCTAATATTTTAAGTTTTACAAATCTAATCTACTTTTAGAAAATTTCACACGCTAAATAAACACTGCCAACTGCTAAACAAAATGCATTCTTTTGATTTATGATGATGTTTATATTATTACAATAATGTACATTATTTACTGTAGGAATAGTTTGTTGCTTAAATTTTTCTAAAATAGGTTCTCATTTATGGAAAATTACAGATATTATTCCTTTGTCTCGCACTATTAAAAAAGAGTTCGCCTCTGATTTTAATTATTAATTCATTGTTTTTTAAATATTAGACAATTTCAAATGGGGCTCACCTTCAAGAAGAAAATATACTTATCTATTCCCTTGAATAGGTAAATTGCAATATGAGACAGTAATGGTAGCCCCAGCTATGTTAAATACTTCAACAGTTTATTTTTAGATAACACTTGTGAGTAATTTTAAATGAGTAATATACCTGCAAAGCGAAAATCAATCTTAGTCAATAAAAGTTGTAACTGCTGCATATAAATCTCTTTCGGAAACACTTTTGGTCGAAGTGATTTATATTCAAAGTTTGTTATCCCAGTGATGACCGTAGCTGTCAGATCAGCATCGCCTGTCTCCAAACCCTCACACATACAAAGGCCAACCTTAGAGAATACATGAAGGCATTCCAACATGCACACGCACATTTTATCTTCCCTGTGACAAAATTCCAAGTCCCTGCAACATGTCATTTAGTACACAGCAGTCCGCTTAATTCGATTGAACAAGATTATGATTTGGGGAGAATGGTGCAAAGAGCAATCCATGTTGTAGCTGAGCATTACAAGACTCTCGACACGTCTATATAGTCTCATGAGGACGAAACTTGTGTTGTACTAAGGAATAGAGTAGCCTTCTGAAAGCAGTATGCAGTAACGCACTTTAATATTCTATCCGTAAACTTGTAATTGTTAACACGTAAGTTCCGGATGAACTCTCTTGGAGGAAGCCTTCTGATTTACATGCTTTATATCACCGCAGCCTCCTGTGGAAGTTGCTACTCATGTAATTAACACCTATTTGGGAGGTGAGAATACCATTATTATTATATATATCATAATTTATTGATATTTTTAACGAAATATATTCCTAAAGATTGATATAATCAAGCAGTTTATGTTACTTAATTTAATATTAACAATATTAAAATAATTATTTGAGATTAGAAAATTGCTCCACATTAAATTGAAATGTTTTGTTTGGTTTTCAGTTTACAGTTGATTTTTAATGATATTTACACAATTCAAATGGATAGAATATTTTAGAATATTAATAAGTTGTAATAATTGCATTTGTATGTTTTTGCACATAGTAAATTAATAGATGGTAGATGTTGCAGTAATTTACACAAGTTTTTTGCCACTTAAAATGTTATGCAAGGTTGTCTGTGCAAATACGGTGGAAAAGGGCAAAGTTTAGAATTTTAAGACGCTAGTTTTTATAACATCGCAAATTTAATGATAAAAGAAAACTTTCTATCCCTTATCTACCTGTCGCTCTACATGAAAATTTCATGCTATTTTGAAACCTCATCTTATTCTTTCGCAACAGATTGTTTACATTTTGCTGTGAAAATACTGTTGTGAAATGATTTCTGTTTTCATTGATAAAATGTGGTAATGTTATTATTGGCAATGTAGATCGTAAGGAATACAGAGAATGGAATTTTGTCTAACTTATGTTGCAACGAAATGTGACACATACAATATTAACTCCGAAATAAGTACCTAGTATGGTTCCTTATGAAAAATCAAAGAAATAATTTGATGAACTATTAAAATTATTCGAAAAGGTGGATTCTATCTATCTAAATATTTATTTTAATTTCAAACAATTGAATATTTCTTTATTTGCCCTCGCTCAGTTATTCAAATTTTATGTCTACTGCAAAAGAGAAAAAGTAGCCAGCGATTGTTCAGTGTATTTGGTAGCAATTTATTCCACTACTCTACATTTCCACGCAATTGATGTTTCCCATCTATGTTAAATGGCTAATATTCACAACTGCCTCTAAAGGAAAAGAACATAAAATTTTATTCTCCTCACAAGACCGTAAACCTTTCGAAAACGATTGAAGACTTTTCGGCGGTCTCCAAATCTTAGCGCGCGAGATCATAAAATTCAGATTTGTACGTTACGATCATATTCTTCTATCAAAGAAACCAATTTGAGTTGACGCCCCAACTCTTGTGAGAGAAGATTTTCGTGTGTGCTCTACACTCTTCTCCTTCACAACGACAGCCAAGAGTACGTTAAAGCGTCACTATTTGTGTGCACACGGCACCAATTGGATTGGAACCGAATAATGGGGAGTGATAAAGGGAGAAAATACACTTATATATTTATATTAACATCGCCTATCTTGCGCTAATAACATTATATCTTTCACAGTGTTATTAATATTAAAAATATCTTTAATTAGCTTTCCCTCATCTTTTTATATGAAACATTATATTTCCGGCAAATGTATTGGCAATACTTTATAGTTCAGAAACAATAATAATTAGATACGAGGTTTCTTCCCATTTGCAATTTATTATTAATTATATTTGATATTCAATCCCCCTGCAAGGGAGAATATAAACCTCAGGTCATCTTATGCATCGTTTCCTGTGGATGCTAAGTACATTAGCATCTCTAATCAATTGCTTATAATGTATCTTTGTGTCTGTCCATTAAAAAGCTGCCTGCTTTATTAAATGGCTAAGGAGGAGCTCCGTGGGAATACCTTATTTCAGGATGTTCGCTTAGTGAATTGTCGGTTGTGAGAGGATTTGTCTGGTAAAAGGTACAGGCACCTACTTTATAATACTGCCATGGCTTTGTGCTCTTTATAATGACTGTATTAGACAATTGCAAGCCTGTTGGGAAGGATTTCTCTTGGGGCACTTCTTGCCTTTTTATCGTTAAATTAACTTACGTATTCATTTTTCATCACTTGGACTTATTGCTGCACCTTAGCTGCATATGATAATTTACGCATTTATTTATTTTATTAGAATAGTTTAGTTTATTAGTAACTACTCTGTTTTCAAATTATATTTTATTGAACAGAACTAAAATTTAACGAATTATATTTTTGTATAAAATGTTGTTCCCAATATACTCTCAATATTATTATAGGTGATGTAAACTCAGCGTTGAAAGTTTTTTGATTTCAAGCTTTCGAATATTAAGATTTCTATTCATCATCAGGAGAAGGGTGAGTCATCTCCTGATCTATTATCTCGAATAGATATCTTTCTATTCGAAATAATTAACCGTTGAGTTTACATAATCTCTACATGATAATATAGAGCTCCTGTTGAGTATGAATATTTTTCATCAAATCTCCCAATGTTATCCTTAATTAATAAAGTAATTCTACAGCTATCGCGAGAGGAGACTTCGGTACACCTTTTGTGTTTATAATGTGACGTTACTACCTTGAGCACTCTAGATTTTACTCATTTGGTATTAAATATGCTGGTTTCGTTACTTCTTTCTACGAAACTACCTTCTACATCATATATTTATAGCTCAAAAACATTAACAAAAATTGGAATTTCGAATTACCACAGAATTGGAAGATATTTTACGTCATTTAATTTTATTCGCACATTTTATTCGCACAATGTCATTCGCACATTTAAAAACTTGACATTCAATATATTGAAGAGAAAGTAATTGCATAATCAACCTAATATTATAATTCCTCTTATTTCTAGAATATCTAAATGTTATGGCATCAGTTGACTGAGCTAACACTCAATCATTGTCGTCCAGAGTTACTGCTATTTCCTCAAGTTTTAATCCAACTCCTCTGTAACCTCTCCAGATTACAGTTGAGAGCTCTCAAAAAACTTGATGACAGGCAATCGGAGAAAAGGAAAGGCCTCCACTGTTATTATGACATGAATAAAAGACTATACAGTGTTGTCAATATTATACCTAATTCAACTAATTCATAGAGAGAAGTGAAAGAGTTGCGATAACAAAAAATACAATCTATTTATTTGAGATACAAGAATGTGGAACTATGAAATCAGAAATATTATGACCGGATGAAGCCCGTGGTTTGGCTATTTATACGCAATGAAATGGAAATAAGTGATATTTACTACCGCTTAGTGAAAATAAATTATCTACTTAAAATATAAATAAAGTTTATTCTTGATATAGAATTAGCCTTTTCCTATCCCGTTTAAAACTCAACCTCTTTTCTCTTCTAAAAATACTCAATAATTGCTTGTCATTTAGATCAAACATTCATAAAATGTTTGAAAATATCTTTATCTCTCACTTGCTGCATTCAGTAATTTGACTAATTTTTCACTTGTGACGAACACACAAGTAAACAAACAGAGCAACAGGCAATCAGGCTCTCGTGCGTAAAATTTCACCTGAGAGTTAATTCCCTCTCCTATCAGTCACTTTGATCAATTGAAACATTCGTTATTACTGGACTGCCGTGGACTTGTTATATATTAATTTATAAATCAGTTAATGAATATCCTTGAATATCCCGTGCTTTTCACAATCATTCCCATAAAGAGTTTGCTTATATCTTTTATTTGTCTGTTACGCTTTAAGTAATATTCAGGTGGCAGCATGAACACCAATTCTTATATGAGTTAAACAAATAATCTCATTTACTAAATTAGAAAATAATTAAAATCTTCAGTGTAAATTTTTGAAGAACTATTTGCCACATCTGTCATTAAATTTATAAACTCTTTGCTATAATATTATCGTCATTATTCAATTAATAACTTTTGCTAAATCTGAAGTGTGGATAATGATTTTCTTAACGGGCAAGTACACTAGTTAATAAACCTCAGTGGCACTGGAAACAGAACTCAGATAATAATTATAACGTCGTGCGATAAATGAACGCAGCTTTACAAAATCCTAGCCTTTAACTAGACACTATACGGGCTAGAAGGAAGTGAAGGATGTTTCATTACAGCTCACTATATTAGTGATAAGTGATGAGTCCTGAGAGTCTTGACAGAGAGTGATGCAATATCATCACCTCTTATTACCAAACGTCTCATTATTGCTAATACAGACACCTTAGGGAGTACTCCATAATATGGTGACAGTCTATAGCGATATTACTTGTGCTGCATTTCTTCTGCTTACAGATAGGTAGAGTGCTAATGAGTACCAGGTAACGTAATTTGGAACATTTTTTCTCGTTTCAGTTCATCAGAATTACGTAGGGTGCACATCAGACAAGATTCCCCTGTTCCTTTCTGTGGTGCTAACTGACGCCAACAATGAGAGTGTGCCGCAGTACAGAGCCATCTTGTGGCGAAAAAACGTGAGTACTGTTATCACTTTGAAAAGAACTACAGAGATAGGGTAGGTTGCGTATTATTGGTCAGTTCCAAGTCTTTGGTCATGCAGGAAAAAACGATTTAATGAAGATTTTTTATTTTTATCCATCGATCGCAATAAAATGTAAAATAAGATACTTTTTATCATATAGTTTTTCTTATATGATCGAAGATGAGGAACTTACCGTTAATCCGTAACTTACCCCATCATAACTTGTATAAATTTAAGAAGTCTCCTATTAAAGTGTAATACAGGTAAGTAAATATATAATTTTTTGGTCAATTCTATAATTTATAGACCGACTATTTGTTGCAACAATTCAAGACATTTAATTTACAGAAAATTGCTGCTTCTTTCAATGATCTCTCATATTATACTTACTGCTTATTTACTTACTGCTTATTAGTAGTAAATTAGTATCAAATGGGAAAATATATGCAGAAAAATATTGTAGATCCACTCATATCTTTTATTTATATATAATAATATAATTGAGAAATCGAATAAAAGCAATGTTGAAGCATTAGTTGCGCTATGCCACCAGTGCCGAATTTCTAATTACTGTGGCTAAACTGGGAGAGAAAAATAGAGATTTAGCCTTTCCATTTTAATCTCCAGATTATTAATATCTTTGAAACAGGGGAAAATTCACGACAGAAATAATTTAAAGTGTGTTAGCAGATTTATATGATTTGCTGTTTGAATGTTAAACGTTTTAAATGACTGCTAAACGTTTGAAATGACTGCTAAACGTTTTAAATTGACTGCTAAACGTTTTAAATTGACTGTTAAACGTTTTAAATTGACTGCTAAACGTTTTAAATTGACTGCTAAACGTTTTAAATTGACTGCTAAACGTTTTAAATTGACTACTAAACGTTTTAAATTGACTGGTAAACGTTTAAATTGACTGGTAAACGTTTTAAATGACTGGTAAACGTTTTAAACGACTGCTAAACGTTTTAAATTGACTGCTAAACGTTTTAAATTGACTGCTAAACGTTTTAAATTGACTGCTAAACGTTTTAAATTGAAAATTATACTTTCAAATAAATTCGCGCAATTTTAATCACCACAGTTAAAAGTTAATTCTCAATCTACAAAAATGAATTAGAGTTTCTGATCTTCTTGTATGTCGTACGATAATGAAGTTCAGTCAATAATAATATGCAAATATGAATTTTTATTATTGAATTGATTACTTGTACATTGTACATTGAAATAATAACTGGTGTCTGCAAGATTTATTCAAATAAATTCTATGTAAAACAATAATAAAATTCATATATAACATATTTGATGAAAATTGACTTAAGGACGAATATTGTACTAAATTCGCTGGCACCTTACAGAAATTGAATCTAGTAATTTTTAATCTTATTAGCTGTTCTGCATTTTATAAGGCGAGTAATGAGTTAGGAATTGCAAACAGACTATGGAACCCAATTTGATGACCTATATTAAAATCCTCTAATATTTATTGAGCTCACCGGCAATATCTATTCCCGGTCTTTTGTCTACAGAGTACACACAAGTGTCAATAAACCTCAAAACAGTCTGGTCAGCAATTACTAAAGCGTTAAAGGCATCATGGAGCCAAAACACCTGAATAGGGTGAAACTCTAATCTCCGCTCAATAATTTTACTACTCTATTTCGTGGCTCGATCAGACAATAATAGTAAAAACCAGCGCGTCGAATCTTGTACTAATATTGCGTACATTTTCTCTGGAAATCACAAATTGTGAATATTTTAACGAACATGTATTGCTTCAACAATTAAATATATTTGTGTGAAAATTTAACCAACCAATTAGATTGAGTTAACCATTTCACCGGGCCTAAATGAATTCAATTGTATATTTTAAGTCGGCACCAGTTGAAAATAAAGAAATGTTACATTTATTCTAAACATTAGAATTATAGAGCTTTGGATGAAACTATTTCATTTAAAAAAAGAATAAGTAGATTTAATTACCACTTATTTTATTTGAGTTGTGATTGTTGGTTAATGAGAAGGGTTAAGTTTATCGTCGATATAAATAGCACTTTTGTTTTTTGAAATATTCCATATCAGGGGAACAGTTTTTATTTACCATATATAATAACTTGAGATATGTTTAGTGCAACTTTAGTTTGGTATACTGTAGGTAGGTATTGCAGAGATTGATTTGGCTAACCTGCAGCAGCGGCTCATTTCTAACCTGTGAACTGACCATAAATCTGAGCGAATGCTTCGCACACTTCATTTGTTTGTTCTGACCAATCTCCTCCCCCATCTCCTCTTCACTATCCACTTCTTCTTTCTAACATGTTCCAGTGAGTACAGAAAGCTGAGTGTTACAGTACCATATTTACTTGAACCTTCTAATTTTTAGCGATGGAAAGAAGCTATTGAATAATTCTTTGGTTTTCTCGATGGCAAATAGTAGAGACGGTTTGCAATGCCCCACCCTTCTTCTCTCGGCAAGTACCATCCCCTTTACTGAGGGGCGGCTTGAGAGCATATGCACGCCTTTATTTTTCCTCTAAATTTCAGAAGTTATTTCATGTATGCATTACTTTCAGCTGTTTCTCGCTGTACTTGGGCAGTTAGTGTCGCCCCGTTCGTATTTCACCCTTTCTTGATAATTTAGACTCTAGCATTACTTAACTTAGTGGCTCGTGATTTTTGATCCTACATTGGCAAAGTCGTGTAGGTTGCAGCACTGTTTTGATATTTAAATTCACTTTTTAGTAATTTTCTAAAATAATGCTTCTAGACATATTGGAAGAATGACTAGACTACATGTACGTTCAAAACGTCAAATTGGTTTGCATTTGTGACTCGCTGCTTATACCTTCACTATCGAGGTTCAATGCAGTAATAACAGACAGAACTCAGCGTGAGATGTGGTTGCAATTGATTCAATGCACTCGGGAAATGTGACAGATTATCTGGAGTTTGTTTTGAGGGCTGAGGTATTAAAGTCTAAGCATCAGAGGGGAGATGTGATCACGGCAAGCTTACCTTCCCACTTCATAGTATCAAACAACAGAAATGCATACTCGGTAATAGGAGAAGGCATCAAATACAATATGTCTCATATTGCAACTCTCTGTAACCATACTGAGAGCCAACGCTACCAATTAATTGACAATGGGTTAGAATTGAAAAGGAATATTGTCGTAGTGATAGATTATAATACATTTCTTCTATAATGAAATTTGTATTGATGAAAATAGCATATAAGGATAAGTGATATGCCATGTGTATCACATAGGAATACTTTCGACACATGATTCTTTGAATATTTTGAATTATTATTATCCAGCAATAGAATTAGAATATATATACATATTTTATACTATTTGTTCCAGAATTTAGAATCTTGCATTTCATTCCAAAATTAATGTCTTGTACGAATTTATCAATAAGTTTTTCAATTGATTTTAGTCTCCTCAGCGAAAATAGATTGGTCAGATAAGAAAAGGTGTAACTAGATATTTATAAGACGAGTTATCAGCATCTTGTGGAGATCACGAGATTAGAGTGTAATGCTTTAAATTGAACTCTTATTTTGACGTTCATTTATTATTTTCATTTTCTGAAGTATTTATAACCATTATAAATTATATCACAAGTCCTTATTTATCATCATTCTTTGAATAGATGTTTCTGAACAAGTTGATGTATTACGTTTGGCTTCTTTCTGTGATTTCTTAATTAATGAGTGTTTGTACTGCTTCCTTTCACCCAATTAATTGGGGCGAGGGGCTGAGGAGTGGGCAGAGAGGGCAGGGGAGTGGGCAGAAGGATGGGGGGGAGGTGTCTTTTAAGGGGACTCATTTGTCCCAAATGTTTGGAATCTTTATTGATGCTATTTGAAACTGAGGGTAAAAGTGTATTTCGCTAAGAATTTAATGTAGGTTTATACTGTAGTTTGGAGATATTTTCATAATATATTTTTATGCTCTACGCCATTTGCCAATTAGCTCAATAACAAGTATGCGCTGCGCGTTTTTAACCCCTTATGCCAAGCGTGCGTTAATACCTTCATTACCTTTGCAAATTTTCGGAAGGTTATATATATTTAGAATTCCAAAGTAATCGTCATTTACTTAAATTTAAAATGAAGATTATTTTGAAACTATCAACCTAAATGGCCGTCATATAGTTTGTTGTATCCGCTAGTTCATTGTACTGCACACTTCATGATTGTTTAAGGATCTGGCAGGGGGAATTCTCCCTTGCCACATATTTTTGTATTCAATTTCATAATAAATTAAATGAAGGTATTAACGCATGCTCTGCCATTTGGGACAGCGCATTCTCGAGATTGTGCAAATCGGAAAATGGCACTAAAAAAATAATAGCTCATGAACATTTTTTATTTAGTTAAATTTTAGGGTTCTTTTAAAGATGACCCTCCCACATGGAAAAGGATGGGTCATCTTTATAAGTTCCAATTTTAGTTACCAATGATATAGATGCATTAAACTTCAGATTTGTAAACAGTCAGTTTATAATTTCGTTCTGAGACATAGTTTACCAACAATTATATAATACTTTGAGTTCATTGATATTTAATACCATTTTATGCATGTCCATTTTAACTCAGCATTTCTGAATTTATTTTCTATCGTTGCTGTTAATAACTCGTAGCAATAATTATTGTAATTTGTTCTTTCTTTTGTTAACTCTCCCCTCTATTCCTCTCACGCATAGAGGGTTGAATTGGTTTACTTTTATTACAAAGTATATCAACATTTCTGGTACTCAGATGTGTTCAAATTATAAGCATTTATACCATTTACTTTCTCTTCGATAAGGAATTGAATCTCGTATAAAAAGTAAGTCGCAGGTGTTAGACTCTTTGAACCTGCATTGATGCTATAATTATAGAAAAATAATTATGTAACTAGTAATATATCAATGAGTTAAATAGAATATCTACACATCTCCCTAATTAATAGAACTCTATATCACTGTGAAAAATAATACTAATTAATTTGGCTGAATTATGTTGGTAGCATGCATTCCTTCTTGGAATAAGACTAGCTAAATTTATTTGTCAGTATAATCCATTCGCTTGGCAATATCCTTGCTCAAATTTGACATTTTCGACAAAGTTTTATGTCGAAGGGAGTCTCTTTCATTATTCCACAGGACCCATTTTTGCTGACTAAGGAGAAATGCGAGCATGGCTACGGAAAGCGAAAGGAACACTGAACAACTACCTTATCAGTTGCATATCAGCTCCTCGATGACTTCTATTGTACCTCAATAGACCAGTAATTCGGTGTGAAAACATTGCCCGCAAAGAAATATAAATCTTCTTCTTCACCATTTCAGAAACCATTTAGCTTCTCCCCTATACAAAAAAGAGAGAAAAATGGTACACTATTTATTAATGTTGTTCGACTAAAATTGAAAAGCAACTTTCATTGACTTATTCCAACACAAGATCTTTGAAATCCAAGGTTATTGAAGCCAGAAATGGAGCGTAAGACGTCTGAAAGACTCGTATTACCATTTACTTTCATCATACATGAGAGATTACACATATGGAATAACTGGATATTCACAGAGCAGTGACAGATATTCTTTGTTATTTCGTGAAGTAATATTCTTAGAGAATAGCTGACAGTTCAGTTAAAAAGCTATACATTGTTAATCAACTAGAGAATATATCCAAGTTTTGAATCTATGTATAGATATAATTCTAATTTTAAAAAGTCGGTGATACCAATTTATGTAAATAGAGGCTCGTTCGTTGCAACATTTTGGCATCATGATCTTTTAACATATTATTGACGAGTAAAGTTTGACTTATTTTATGTTTTTATCTATTTAATAAGTTTTTAATGTTTTATATAGATATTTGAAAAAACAGTTCTAACCTTATAAAAAAGGCAAACCTATCTGACTTTCAAAGTTTCCAAATTGTTGGTGCTCCCATCACAGGCACTACTGTAACAGAAACTGTCCGCGTGCTGGACGGTTCAAGAGATTCTGTCTCAAATGAATTTAATTCCATGTAAAGAGAAGGAAAAACGTCATCAGTAAAGCACAGGTCTGGCTGAAAGTCGAAGTTGTTTGAATCAGACTGTCGGACACTAAATCGAATTGTTAGAGCAAATCACAAGATCACGGCTCCTAAAATCACTGCAAAGCTCAATGAAAACCTACAAAACTCAGTTTCCACAAAAACTGTTCATTGAGAGCTGCAGAAATCTTGATTTCACGGAAGAGCTGCTATGTGTTTCCATTATTTTGTCCTGCCCTGTAGATACTGTACATGGAACTATTTAATATTTGTTCAATGTACATTATGAAACATTGTAATGTTCTCTGAATACATTTCACATTATTTCTATTGATATATCAATACAAATGCTGAATCACTCAATGGAAGCATAGGAATAATTTAATTATTTATTTTATGAAGTTATTATTGATAATCCTATAAATCAACCAAATTTCTCTCGTTAACATTTTTTTACTCTAATCGCAAATCATTACTTTTAGTATTAAATATCAATGGTTTTTACATTTTTCGCTTGAAGACTTGAATAGGTATCATTATTTCTTTTTTCATAAGTACAATGTTCTAATATTTATGTCACTTTTTCACATTCCTCCATTATCTATCTCATTCTGATTCTCATCAATATTCCACTCGTAATAGCAATAATTTAGTTTTACCACTGTTTTCAAAATCAAAATCACAACATTCAATAGAATATGTCGGCTTGAAGTTTTGGAACGACTTGCATCCTGATTATAAACATCCCTCACAAGTTAGTACATTCAAAAATAGGTTCACGAAATTTCTTTTTCAAAGGTATATGTATCCTTTATTTCACTCTAATTGTATTTATTAGGTCGTATTGGATCTTTTAAAATTTTAGTAAGGTTGCCCTAGAAGCTTCGGCATATTTGGGCTCTTATTTAGAAGTTTAATTTTATGCATTATGTTTTATGTCAACGTTTTTCCTGAATAAGGAATAGTAAATAATTGTAACTTTATTCACGGAGTAGCTTTTCTGAATTCATGCGCACTGTCATGCAATGAATAGCTGTGTGTAATTTTCTTAATAGAATATTTTTGCAATTATCTGCTTCTTGAAGTCTCTTGTATCTCTTTTTGGTTGCGATTAAATCAGACGTTAATTCCTCTACAAAATCATGTTTCAAGAGATGCACCTTGGTGTTAGACATCTAACACAGACTGCATCACATCTAACACAGGCTGCATCACATCTAACACAGGCTGCATCACATCTAACACAGACTGCATCACATCTAACACAGGCTGCATCACATCTAACACAGACTGTATCACATCTAACACAGGCTGTATCACATCTAACACAGACTGCATCACACAGACTGCATCACATCTAACACAGGCTGCATCACACAGTGCTCGCATCACACAGACTGCATCACACAGTGCTCGCATCTCTCAGACTGCATCACACAGACTGCATCACACAGACTGCATCACACATACTGCATCACACAGACTGCATCACACAGACTGCATCACACAGACTGCATCACACAGACTTCATCACACAGACTGCATCACACAGACTGCATCACACAGACTGCATCACACAGACTGCATCACACAGACTGCATCACACAGGCTGCATCACACAGGCTGCATCACACAGTGCTCACATCACCAATTCACCTCAGAATGACAGAACTATGGCCATCACAATTGAGAATGTGATTTATGCTAATCAGATCTGTGTGTCTCGGTCTGAATGTGTGTGGTTGAAATGTATGTCTCTGAAGATACCTCCAGAGACCAGCATTTCTAATGTCCTCTCTTCGGAAGAAAGCGCTACTCTAAATAGATTGGCAGGCGAGTGCCTATTTATTCACACTCAAAATTATCAGTTCACTAGTGGAGTCCTTGTCAAAAGACGATATGAAACTTTTTTTTAAGATATAATAAATAAATAACGAAACAATATTTCTACTGTTTTTAATTCAATTATGTTTTCAATAATCGAGTTGCATCCTTTGACCACTAATTGCCAGGAAATACATGCTATCGGAAATACTAATTAACTTATATTATCAAACAATATGGAATTTGATTAAATCAATGCATGTAATTCTTTATGCTAACCAATAAACAGGAAAATTCTTTGATTTGCAAAATATTTTTCAAAATTAGTGTCTCCTCAACTTCAAATTATTTGTACCTCTCCACTGCCTATTTTGTTATTTTGTTTCGTCGTTTTAATGAAACTGGCGAAACTCCATCTGGAGGTTTCATGTTTCATATTTCGAGCTCGCTATATTTGCAGAGATTTCCATAATGGCTTCATTTCCTTCCTTCTCGGCCTTAATGCTAAAATTCCTTTTGCATTAGATCCGTTTAATAGTAAGATAAAAAACCTTTGTGAGTACATGTACGTATATGTAGAAAGGATTCTAAAACGTAACAATATTGGATTAAAATTTTTAATTATGTCATTGCTGTATATTTGATGAGATCCATTAGAAGATGCATATTATATTCGAATGCATTCATATCATCTATTATATGCTTCTAAAGACAGATCTGTTATGGTTATCGTAGCTATCCGACTATGATTTTGCTGACACTGCAAGATCTTCCACATGAGTTGTGATCCAGTCTCTCGTTCGTTACTGCCTATGTTTGCCAGGCTGACAAAGTCTGGAGTAATTATCCCCAGTGTATCATGTTAAGTACTCGGCCGCGCTCCAGATTTACTCGCAGACTTCAGCATAAACACCGGCTAAAGGACATCGCCCGGGGACAACTTTGGAGGGCAGCGAAGGGGGTTGGTTAGAAGGTGTTTGATGTGACAAAAGAAACTATTTAGGAGTATGTGAGGAAGATAAAATCATTATTTAGGTGAACAATACCTCACATCAATTTCTTCTTCCTTTTCTCACAGTTATTGGAAAAAGGTAGTTTTGTTGTTAATAAAGTATAGAATATTATTTGGTGTCAATTGATTCTCTGTTAGTTAAATTGGGTGAACTGTTACTGACGAAATTTAACTCTCTTTAACAATTTGAAAGTACTTTTCAGCAGTTGAAATGTTTTCTTTTTATTTAATTGTTATGTGCCTGCATATGCCTTTTATTTCATGTTGCCAGACTATTAATCCTCACTATTATGTAAATATGTTTGTTTGAATTATTCTGATACACAGGCCAATTAGCTCAATTTTGGAGAGTCTTCTAATGTTGTTTGTTTCGATTAAATCTATTTATTGTAGCAAAACATGGCGAGAGAGTATGTATTATTGTGTGCTATAACGCAGCTGTATGGACGAACTCGTATAGTCTGGCTTAATTCCTCATCTGCTTGAGCTCTGTGTGTTAATAGAATAATATTCCCTGTCTACGTATAGCTTTTAATTATTTCTATAAAAATCAGAGTGACACAACCCTATTTATCATGCAGATAACGCCTTGCGAATTATAATGAAAACATAATGGATTTCTTTATCATTAGCTTTTTATAATGGGTAAAACTCTTTAAAGAATAAGGTATACGATTTGTGTCACCTTCTGACTAATTTTAACTATACCGAATCACAATTCATACAATTGAAACTGTGACAATTACAATACATACCGTAATAGCTAAATATTAGCACCTGATGTGAATGTCGCAAATTGTCTTCAATATCCAAAGAAGAAGCGTTTACACTGTGTGCTCTCAGTGCCAACATCTCTGTAGATATTCCGTAAAGTTCAGCCTAAAATGTAAGGCAGCCATTAGCCTAGCGTTACTTTGGTCGTATACATTCGCTCTCTGCGTGTATTGTTTTAATTACAACAAACAAACTTGCTATTGAATTCGATATAAACGTCTCCTATCCCTACCAGCTCTGCTTTAGCTTCGAAACTTCCCTAAGGTGAGAAATTTTACGGAAACAATCCGCGTAAGTTGATATAAAAGGTATGATTATGAAGACTGTTGGCTTGCATTACAGAAGGTTTGTTTAGCAGTTTAAGATGGATGGGGTATTCGTTAAACTCTACTTTAATACTTAGTAACTAAAAATGTTCCATCATTTACCAATATTTACATATCGATATATACAATACATTGCATGCATCATTTTATTCTCACTCATCAATAATTATTGACAAATATCGTCTTACATATTGTACGACGAAGACAACGTTAATTTATAGATTTATATATAATAAGATATATATAGCAATATATTTATATACAGGTATCTCATTGTAATTGGATAACTTTACCAATAAACTGAACCAATAGCAATTAAATAATAGAGTTGTCTATTGGGCCATCAATAGAAATAAGTTTGCTTCTTTAGAGAACTCTCTTCAGGTCCATTCAAATAATCACATGGAGTGTACATATAACACACGTAGAGGGAAGATGTGTATTACATAGGAATTTTACCTCAATCAATAGATTACTTTAAATAGAAGTCAATTACTTTCACCTTTTATTTATTTTCAAACATGATTCAATCGACTAATTATATCCAATCCTAATTAATTGAAGTAATCGAATGTTTCATATACAGAGGACATACATAGAATGCATAATGGAGTGAATGCTTCCTCCTGTTTACATCAAGTTTTACAAACTATTCTAACAGTTTAATTAAAATAGAATGTATAATTGCTGTCAAGTTGTAATTGAAGTTGTTATAGGAAGTTGGCGCAACAAATGCCTTGCTGAGAGAATATTTATCCTACATTTATAACAACAGTGTAAAAGTTAACTAATTTTGTTACTGTCTACAGATACTGATGTAAAATTGAATATAATGAAATTATTGTGATGAATTAATGGTAGATCATAGAGTATACACACAGTGATTTAGATTCACTGACAGTGTTCAGTGTATTGCTGAGTGGTTTACCTGAACAAATAACATGTCTTCTTCCATTGGTTCTGGTACTCTGTCGTAAGTTTCTATTGTTTATGCTCCTTTGATACTTCAATGGAGACATTCGTATGCAGGATATAGGCCCAACAAATCCTGCCATAAAGCAAAGTTATCAAACGCATCTGTCGAGTGTAGAGTCCGTGCAACATCAGTTCAAATGGTAACTTGAACCAGTTTCTGAAGCGAAGAACAAGCTTTGAACGTATGAAAATATGCTGAGAACTTGGAGAATGGGATTTTTATATTCATTGTTTGGATAAGCAGGATGAAGAAATTAATGTGGTGGAATTAAGGAAATATCCGTGGGCGATATGAATATTATTGATTTCTATTTGTTAAATGGCCAACATGGTCATTAAATTTTTGATGATATTTTGTGCGGTGGATGCATAAAAAAACATATGCATACCAACTCAAAAGTCATAACTATTAGAGCTAAAAATCCTTCGATAATTACTAAAATTTCTATAAATCGTAAGGAAATATTTTTTACTATATCAGTAAGAAAAATGCATTTAGAAAGTAATTATAAAATACTTTTTTCACTATTTCATGAATGCTTATAATTATACAATTGCAATTTTCTAGCATAAAAATTGTTTGAAGAATCGTATGTAGACTTACTACATGTATTACAACATAGACTATTCACCGTGTGACTCTATACATAGTTGTTTGATTCAGTTCTTCAGACGAACAAAGACTTTTCCCAATAAAAGAAAAATTAAAATTCATAGAAGAGGGAATGATTCTGATAGAAGAGAGGAAAATACGATAAAGGGGAGCAGAAGAATCAGCAAAGAAAAAGGAAAGAGTGCTGTGTGTTGGGGTGGAGTGCATGCAAGTGTACGGATCATTGAAATGGTATGGAAACATTTAGATGCATGGAAGCGTATAAATGCTTCCATTAGGGAGTAACACACAGTCTCTCAATGCTCTACACTCTACACTCTACAGGATGGCGAAAACAACGAATACAAACTGTGAATTGATTTACATCAAGAAATGCAAGGCACAATTTCCATGAAACTATCTTTGTGATATACATTTTATATGGTTACTTATAGTATTCGTTTATGAAAAGAAAACATGGAAATGATAAAAAGAATTATGATACATATTAAAACTATGTTGAGAGAGACATTAATATAGTAACTAAATATAATCATTGGATTATTATCTAATTATTGTTATTAAGCCTAAGTAACTAAATATAATCATTGGGTTATTATCTAATGATTGTTATTAAGCCTAAGTAACTAGATATAATCATTGGATTATTATCTAATTATTGTTATTAAGCCTAAGTAACTAAATATAATCATTGGGTTATTATCTAATTATTGTTATTAAGCCTAAGTAACTAAATATAATCATTGGATTATTATCTAATTATTGTTATTAAGCCTAAGTCTTATTGTGATTATTGTTTTCTCTGATAGAAATTCAAAACAATTCACCATTTTATGATTTAGTTACCATCTGTCAAAGACTCCTCACTATTGCATTAATATATATTATGGAGGGAACCTTTTCACTATTACCAATTAAAAAAATTACATGAATTATTAGACCAATAACCAATTAAATAAATGAGATATAAACACAGGTATATTGATATAAAGGACATCATATTTTGGTTTAGTTACATTGGAGATAAGATTAGTAAATGAAAAATATACTAAAACTATTATTTAAAATCTAGTCTTACTCATGATTAAGATTTAATGGTGAAATTCCAATGTTATCATTTTTTTTAATCCATTCTTTTCAAAATCGCTTTAAATAGAGCTTCCAAATGATAAATGATAATATACATTATATAACTACATTAACAGGGACACTATTAATAAAAGGGATATGCTTTATTAGCAGAATTGATTTCTAATTATCATTCGCTTTCGAAAGCAGTAAATAGCGACTGTTTTACCAATGCATAAGCTAATAACGTACCATTGGTAATTGAGTTGTCTGTATTTTAGCTGCCAAAGTTACGCGAGTGGTGCGCTATTGAGATAAAATTAACTATTTGTACAGGATATATCGCTAATTTCTAATGGATTCTTCAAATTAACATGGAAATACTTAAAATCAAATGAACATTTCTTCACAATTTAGTGAATATTCATAATAGGTTGGTAAGATAATAATAATTGGCACCTTATATTCTATTCTTAGACACTTAAACAGAAAGCAACTGTTAAATAATAATAATAAACGTCATTCTTAACTCCGAAAAATTCCTTAGTAATTTTGAACTGAATTAGCAAAATCTTGTATAAATCATCTGAGCAATGTAAACAATGTACAGTATATTAGTATGGCAGACTGCAAACTTTCATGTATTATTTAAATGAGTAAAAGTGTGCAGAGAACCAATTTTTAAGATTTTCTTCTCTTTTTCAGGGTGCCCAGAAGATCTCCTTGAGTTATTCTGCCCACAAACCTATGACAGTCAAGCAGATTCTAGGGTGAGTAGAAATATGAATCTATATGAAGCGTAAATAAAGTTGTACTCTAACGAATGCTCAGTAAAGAGTATCTGCATGTAAATCTGCGAGTTACAATCTCCATCTATGGAGTAAAAGCTTACTTCATTTCCTTATCAAATTATCCCGTTTATTAACAAGAATGAAAGATCAAAGAACGAGTAGCATCCATTGTCATTAGATCGCTCTCTACAACGTATAATAATTCATATAAGCGAAGTCAATAATAGTAATAAAATTGAGTCCGTTGCCCTCTAGCTACCAAAAACCAGTTTGAATTTTTGAAAGGAACACTGCAATGATTGATGTTTGTTAGACGCACTTATTGGGATTGGAAACTCTTTCCATGTGTAGATTTTATCTTTTAGCGAAGAATACACTGTCCTTTTGCTAAAGTTCTCTTATGTGAATAATATCTTTACAGTCTCATATTGTATTCTTTATTCTATATTATACGCAAATAGAAAGTATCACTTAAATCAATTATCACTCTGATAAAGATCTATTTCATCTTAACTTTTCACTGCATGCTTGTGTATTCAGTTGTGTATGAAATCAGAATTAATATCTAATGATTTTTGATCTTCAATATTGGATTCATCATCTATATAATTTATTTATAAACAATATAGTTTCTATTTTGATTATGGAAAAAATTTCCGTAGTGCTCTAAAAATTGAAATATTTTTCATACAATAATAACCTTATATTAAACACCTTTCATTTGAGGGTTAAAATTATTGTTACCACGTACATCAACCTGCTCTTCTTCTTTGTAAATGAGAACTCCGTGTTTAGATAATGTTTCCCCTCCCCAATCACTATCGATCTGATAGTGGATGTATCGCCTACCTGAACGATTATTCATCTGCCACCAAACTTGTACCTACCTTCAAACTTCTAGCGGATTATTGTTGTTTGGGCCACTAATGCATGCAGAGTGGCTCACAGTCTCGATAACAATCAATGAATATCTGTGTTCCCATTTGTATTTTACAATCCCTTTTACCATATCAGATTGGTATTGGTTGAAAGATTCACTTAATCAATAGCATTCTCAAATGTGGAAGTTCCGCAGAGTTATTACACTGATTTCTCAATTTTGTACCCAGAAAGTTTCCTGGGATGGAGAAGTTAGAGAAAGGACCCAAGGAAATCTTTGGAGCTGAGCTACAAAAGGTTAGTAATCTCTAAATATTTTCGGTAGATCAATGATGAGATTTAAATGGAGGCATGCAACTTAAATCATCATCCATATGTATGACTAGATCTTTCATAAATTTCACACTACTTTCAATTAAGTTTTCATTTTCATAAATTAACATAACAAATGAAGATTATCAGACAACACAAATGATTAATCAGTTATCGTTAAAAAATTTCTGAATAATTGAAGATTTTTCAAACATCCATGCACATTACAAATTCATTATTTTTAAACCTTTAACTTCGCAATGCATCTAATTCCAAAATGTTGCTAATAAATTCTTTGATAGCAATTGTGATTCATATCCGTGTTTGCTGTATCATCTGTACAGCGCTCTATGATAACTATCATAATATTAATATGCTCGACTCTGACTCAAAGGTCTGCCAAACAAAGCATTCAAAACAAAGATATTGATGCCACAATGGTTGTCTAGGCGACATATATATCGAGGTAGCCCTCTCATTCATAAAAGGATTTTCATGTATGTGATATTTAGACGCTGGATCTGTTATTTGACGAACGCAGGTGTTCCAATAACAGACTTCATTGAAAATCCTGTCTATTGTCTCTTAATTAAGTGAGGGTTACACAAAGACAAAGAGAAATACATGATCATAAAACTAATTAACTTTATAGAGGAGCTATATGAAATCTTTCTATTTTTAAAGACAACGATAAATTCGTATCACAATGCTTACGTAAGATGTTTTGGATAAGTCATTCGATCAGGTATAAAAATTTCTGTTAATTTTTAAATTAACTTCCTCAAACGGATTTTTGTCCAATTTTGAAAAATATTGTTTAAAATAACTTCATTGCTCATAGCATAACCAATAAAAGTACCTACCATAGCATTACCAATAAAAGTACCTACCATAGCATTACCAATAAAAGTACCTACCATAGCATTACCAATAAAAGTACCTACCATAGCATTACCAATAAAAGTACCTACCATAGCATTACCAATAAAAGTACCTACCATAGTATTACCAATAAAAGTACCTACCATAGCATTTACCAATAAAAGTACCTACCATAGCATTACCAATAAAATTACCTACCATAGCATTACCAATAAAAGTACCTACCATAGCATTACCAATAAAAGTACCTACCATAGCATTACCAATAAAAGTACCTACCATAGCATTACCAATAAAAGTACCTACCATAGCTTTACCAATAAAAGTACCTACCATAGCATTACCAATAAAAGTACCTACCATAGCATTGCCAATAAAAGTATCTACCATAGCATTACCAATAAAAGTACCTACCATAGCACTACCAATAAAAGTACCTACCATAGCATTACCAATAAAAGTAGCTTCCATAGCTTCATTGGAAGTAGGTAACCAATGAAGAGAGAGCGGCGTCGGCCTGCATTTGTAAAGCAATTAATCCAAAGGTGACGCTCCGACCTGGCTTATTGCATTCCAGTTTGCTAGACCGGAACAGATATCTCTTTATAAAATATATGTAGCTGAGAAAGTAAACTGAATCTATATGAAAAAATTGAAATTGTTTTGGTTGAAATTTACAATGTAGTATTTTCGGAAATTTATATGTTATAATGGGTTAATCATTCCGTGGTTAGGACACCGAAAACTCGCTACTATAGAATACTGTTCAGCAATCAATTCAATTATTTCGCCAAAGTAGAAGCAAAATTATAAGATTAGTGATCAAATTATATTACTAATCCAAAATATACATAAGTAGTTTTTTAGTATCCCAATTAACCCTATTATAGATAGCGTCGAGTGAGGGACCAAAATGACTCCAACCTGCAACTTTATTGATATCCTCTCGATTACTCTTATATCAATTATATTATTGATGCATGACAATATTACCCTTGTTAAATATTAAACATGAGAGGAATGAGATGGTGGAAAGTTGGGGATCTGATGATTGAAACTTGACTTAGTAATTTTTGATTTTCCTGCAAAGTCCTGCCATTAAGGAAAGACTCAAAATATAATATTAAAGCTATCGAAGGTGAATAACTGTTATTTATAATGAGGGAATATACTGCATATTTGAATTTACGTATTTGTGAATTCACCTTACCCCTTTCACTATTTTTTAAGGTAATCACCATGCGCTGGTTTGCTCACCTCTGGTCAATTATTTTTGTGTGTTGAAGCCCCAATTCTCTCAGACGAGGGGTGCGATGTGACTCCCTCAGAGACGAGATTGCATATGTCGCGTATTGTGATTGCCACAGCACTGCCATTCATGCCACTCTTTTGGACGATCGTTTAGCCTTTCCTCCTGCCGTCTTCTTTCTCGTTTTTAAAAGTAATTTCGGATAAGCTCGTCACTCTATTTCAACAGTGAAATCAAAAAGTTATAGGGAGAGTTTTGAAAGCATCTGAAAATTGCTTGTCAGCTTATCTGCTGAATGGAATATGTAAAATATATACAATTGATATCTATTATATAGTGGTTCAGCTAAAATAAATAATTTACACAATCAATATCTTGGAGAGCCATAAAAATTTCATCCTAATTTTACTAATCCCCATTCTGTTGAGTGGGGAATTTTGAAGGTAAAGGAGAGATAGAAGATTAAGCGTTTAAAATAAAGCAGCTAATCAGGTAGAGTGCTTATTAGAGAAGCTTATAATTTGATACTGATAAACTTAATAGAAATTAGTATTAAATATTAAGAATAGGAGCTTATGGAGAGGCTTTCAAGGGAACACGTGATGTTCTTGTAATACTTCATAAGCATGAAATTAAATGATTTACAAGCCTATACATAAATGGAATGTTTTTGTTCTAAAGATATTTTCAAAACCTAAATCTGAACTCATTTTTATATTTAACTATGTAATAATTTTTATCAGCTAAAAGGAGAAATTATATCATTTATATGTACAGTATTCAAAAAAATACATTGATCTACAGTATATATGTGTATAGCATTAAAATAATATATTTCATTGGAAAATTAAGATCAGTCGCGTAAAGTTAAGTCCTATATATGGGTGATAAATTTGCAATCTACTATACTCTAATCTTGGGATGGTCTCTTGCTTATTTCTAATTCAATAATATTACCCCAGCATGGCTTACCGTATCAATTATATTTAAAAGTATTGCAGACCAAGGGAGATGTTGGTCCGTTTACTCAGTGTTAACTCGACTGACTAAAGTAAACACCGGGATATAGACAATGTCTGCTGACATCTAATTGGATCAGCTAAAGCTTCAGTTACTCTACTCAGAAGGAATAATAAATAAAGCTAATGTAAACACTCAACTCTCCCACAGTATATTTAATTTTATGTAAATTTCAAATGATTGTTATATGATAATCTTTACGGGCTGTATTGACTCAGTACGTAGCATAATGTACACAGAACATTGGGTAAGAAGAGAACTGAATCACATTGCTTATAAAGTTAAGTAACAAATTGCTAGAGGATATAAGATATTTTGGATGTTACAGATATATGCTTTCATTTACTCGATTTAGAATACAGGTAAATCTGCAGCTTGCTGGCACATGCGGGCATCTGTATAACTTGAAGGGGTGCTATGAAGTACAGTGGCAATTAACTATGTAATACTATAAAGCAAGCATTCAGAATATTAGCAATATCTTAAATATTGTAGTTAATTTAAGTGTCATATATAATTTCATTTAAGAAAATTGTCCAATTTAAAAGTTAATTCTAATTCTATTACAAACGATACAAATTCCTTTAAAAAGTTCTTTTTTGCGTTTCAATAATCCATTTATTAATCTTTATTATAGATTCCGTAATTATAAGATAAACTCAGTGATTAAAGAAACCTAAAATGATGAAAAATCGATAAGTTTCGTTCACCTGTTCTGCAGTTTAAATCACAATCTAAGTATAATTTTATTTGCGAGTAGGTAGTTCCCCTGAGGCCATTAGTCTCAAAATGGGGACAAAGTTTCCCTCATTAAAGGTTTGGAGCAACACTAAGTGTGCTCTTGTAGCAATTTCCACCCATTCCTTATGATTAAATGCCACGGGTTCTTTGCTTCCTTTTTCGTAGCCACACCAACCAAAGACAGTATTGCTAAACTAAATATCCATAGGCATTACTGTGATATTCTAACAAGTTTGTTGGAAATGATATGGTGATAGTATCACTAGTAAATGAAGCTATCACCAGTAGGTAGTAAATGAGTTCATCACTAGCATGTGCTCTATATTCATCGAAGCTACACTAAATAAGCAAAAAGTTCTCCAGTTCAAAGTTTGCGAGTCTATTTACATTTCTTTGTATCAATTCCTATCTTGAAGAGTGTTGTGAATAACTTTGTTTGTTTTTCTGATTACAATCGAGAAAAATGTGTCTCTTCAGAGGATGATAATCTTGATTCGAATGAGTGTGTTCTCAAAGTGATTAATCCATTTTATTATAGCTCTTATTCACTTTTTGTCCAATAAATGAGTATTACATGCCCGATGAATGGTCTCTTTCATGAAAGGAATAAAGTTTAATGAGTGGAATAATTTTCTGTGACATATCCCTTCTAATCTTTTCATATCTATCTGTATTTTGATCAGTAATACTCTTTGAAATAGTGGAAAAGCTGAGTGCTTTGAAATCCCTTTGTAAAAAGAGCGTCATCGCTTCCATAGTTCATATTATGATAAAACATGATCTATATAACATTTTTCAAATGAGCTACATAAAATTCCTTACTTTTTTCTGTGAACATTAGATTCACTTCAAATTATTGGAACATATTGAATTGATCGAGTTGCAGAAAGAAGGGCTTTTATTCCTAGTTTGTAGATTGGTTGCTCCCAAACAAATGCAAGAACAAGTAACTCGATTGTGGAGCATTTTTGGAAAGGTGTTCTTTGAGGGTTATTTAGCGTAGCGCTACTTTTGCCAGCGCTTCGAGGGGAATTCAACAAAGAATTAGGGAGCTCGGCACCGATTCAAAGACTCCATAGTTAAATTTATAAAATGTATAAAAATAAAATTCTCAAATGGTATGTATCATGATGCATTCGTTCACGATAGAGATTCAATCTACGAAATTAAGAAATTTAGTTTAGTTTAGCAATTTTACAGGGATATGAAAAATAGTACCTGAATGTATGTATGAAATAGCTTTCATTCATCCAAAGGCTCAATATGTTTAAACAATGTTTAAAAATTTATTAGTTGTACTATTGAAGTAATAGTTTATAAACTAAAAGATAATTACACTCTTGAACAACTTCCTTATTGAACACAAAGCAAACACGTGACAAATACAACAATTTTTCTCTCTCTCTCTCTGAGTTAATAATACGTACTTTATTAGCGTGTTGAATATTATTTCATTATGCATTATTCATTGAATATTATTGTAAAATAATTGATTTTCTTTATTGCGAAGGATCTACTGCTACTGGAGGAACAAGAAGGATCGGTCAATTTCAAATTTGGAGTACTGTTCATGAAGCCAGGACAAACTTCAGACGACCAAATACTGAGTAATGGTAAGACTTAATATTACTTAGTGGCTTAACTTTCAATTGTAATTGCAAAAGGAAGAATTAAGCATAATAATTTTTATGCAAATATTTTCTTTAAGTACTACTAGTAATACTTTATTATGTATCGGAACTATTATGATATTATAATAAGTATTTCAATGTATTAATATAGTTTCAAACTCCTGCAAAGTTTATAATCATTTTTTTATTTATGCATTCATTTATAACTAACTTTTTATGATTTTACGCTTATAACATATAATAAAGTTAAATACAGATGCATTTGCACTTACACTAACTATTTATTACTTGGAATTATATCAAAAACATATTGACTGGCAAAGTTATCCTGGTAAAAAGAATTAATGATAACTGTTGCCGGTAACTCTGTTGATATCATCACCAACTTATAATGAGCAACAAGTTACGCACCTACAAAGATGGCCGGGACAAATTTCTAATGATTTCATCAGTATCATGTATTTCAAAGACATTTACAGGGACTCATGTTGCCTCTTTTCAAGATATTGCGAGATTGTTTATCATCGAAATGGCGTCTTGAATTTCAAAGATTTGGCTCAGGCGGACATAGTTTAGCATCTGACAAATATTTAATTACGTTTTTGTTTTGTCGGATGAAATTAATTGTCTCAATTCCATTAGGGAATTTATTGTATTTTCTCCCTTTGACAATATTGGATGAGATACGAAGTAATTAAGAGATATTGAAAGTGGAGTTATATAGAGGAGTGACTTATTCTACATGAAAGACTTTTTATACATGAATAACTCCATGCATTTATGAAAAAAAATATTTTGCACAACTCTGAATGAAAAAGATATACAATATTGAAATGAAATGCGTATATTATATTTTGTAGAATGGACACAAACATATATTGGTGACAGTAGGTACAGTGCACATTGCATTGATTAGTTGGCTTCCTTTGAATGCGAATAACGTGGATAATAGTTTGCACACAACTCTCAATACAAAACTAATTTCAATCTTATTCTACAATAGAAAATATAGTAAGTAAATACACAATAAATAATACGAGTTCAAACCATTCAATTCATAGCAATCTGTTGGACATAACTTTGTTATTGAAAGTATTTACTTTTCATCCATTTTAAATTGAGTTATGAAGAATTAATGATGATATCATAACGATAAAGAGACTGTTAAATCATTATCCCGATCTCATTTTCCATTTCTATCAAAGAGAATATAGAAGGCAGTTCTTTATGATTCACATTAATACCAGCCCTAAGCCTGGCAGAATAGCAAATTAATGTGATATCTATGAAGAGCATTGCAAGTAATACTCACAAAGGACTTTCTGTAAATAATTGGTAGGAAAACCTTGCTGCACATTAGCAATGGAAGCCAAAGTCCTCGCGGTTGCAGTTCTTTTGTAGGAACAACATTAACTACTTACAACCTTCTTCCCACTATTTACTTATTCCAATGATGAAAAAATATCGCTAATGCAGTTCACAAGCACTTAACATTATTAGTTTATTAATATTCTAGTTATGAGATACAGGTAATGATTTTGTAAGACTGTTGTGTATCAAATTGGAAATTGGACAACTCTTTTAATCTAAATTACTCAATAGGCAAGTCACTAAATAAGAACACTCTGAAGTTACTAATTTTCTATGTTAAGTCATTATTAAATTAAAATATATTTTTTCTATTTTCATCTTTTTTACACTCCAACTAGTCATGATAATATTCTCTATGTTTACCTCCCTAGTGATTAGTTGTGTTTTCCCTCCCTAGTGATTAGTTGTGTTTTAACTCTCTAGTGATTAGTTGTGTTTTAACTCTCGAGTGATTAGTTGTGTTTTAACTCTCGAGTGATTAGTTGTGTTTTCCCTCTCTAGTGATTAGTTGTGTTTTCCCTCTCTTGTGATTAGTTCTGTTTTAACTCTCTAGTGATTAGTTGTGTTTTCCCTCTCTTGTGATTAGTTCTGTTTTAACTCTCTAGTGATTAGTTGTGTTTTCCCTCTCTTGTGATTAGTTCTGTTTTAACTCTCGAGTGATTAGTTGTGTTTTCCCTCTCTAGTGATTAGTTGTGTTTTCCCTCTCTTGTGATTAGTTGTGTTTTAAACTCTCTCTCTCTCTCCAGGTGATATTCTGTGTTTACTTCACTAGTGATTAGTTGTGTTTTAACTCTCTCTCTCTCTCTCCAGGTGATATTCTGTGTTTACTTCTCTAGTGATTAGATTTTCAGAGGTGCAGACAAATGAAATGGACTCCGCAGCCTCACATCAAAGGAGATGGTTCTCTGTCAGTGTGTTTCCATACAGGCGAGGTGTATAGCTACCTCGTTTGTGTAGAGATGCGTTGACAGAGAGACCAAGTACAGCGATGGTGATGCCAAGTACAGCGATGGTGAGACCAAGTACAGCGATGGTGATGCCAAGTACAGCAATGGTGATACCAAGTACAGCGATGGAGATGCCAAGTACATCGATGGTGATACCAAGTACAGCGATTGTGATACCAAGTACAGCGATGGTAATACCAAGTACAGCGATTGTGATACCAAGTACAGCGATGGAGATACCAAGTACAGCGATGGTGATGCCAAGTACAGCGATGGTGGGACCAAGTACAGCGATGGTGATGCCAAGTACAGCAATGGTGATACCAAGTACAGCGATGGAGATGCCAAGTACAGCGATGGTGATACCAAGTACAGCGATTGTGATACCAAGTACAGCGATGGTGATACCAAGTACAGCGATTGTGATACCAAGTACAGCGATGGAGATACCAAGTACAGCGATGGTGATACCAAGTACAGCGATGGTGAGACCAAGTACAGCGATGGTGATGCCAAGTACAGCGATGGTGATACCAAGTACAGCGATGGAGATACCAAGTACAGCGATGGTGATACCAAGTACAGCGATGGTGAGACCAAGTACAGCGATGGTGATGCCAAGTACAGCGATCGAGATTCCAAGTACAGCGATGGTGATACCAAGTACAGAGATGGAGATTCCAAGTACAGAGATGGAAATTCCAAGTACAACGATGGAGATTCCAAGTACAGAGATGTAGATAACGAGTACATAGAATCACGATAGGCAAGGTTCAACAGGTGGATATGAAATTATATAATAGTCGCAAAGTTCGTATTTTTAAGTGAACATATTTTGTTATTAACTGAATCTGTTTTATAAGTGAGTAGAGTGTATTAAAGTATCGAAAGAATGAAATTATAATTGGAACTATTGAAGTAGTGGAAATTAATGAAATAGACGATGCGTTTTTAATTCCATGTAAATAATATTTGTGAATTATTTATTCCACGTGAATGGTAAGTTGTTCGTAATTGCAAACAAGTTGATTAGATATAAACTGCAAATGATTGGTACTTTCGATATTATTAATGGTATTATTGATATTATTAATGGTATTATTGATATTATTAATGGTACTATTGATATTATTAATGGTACTATTGATATCACAAATATTTTATAGTGTTGTTACAAATTGTTTTTATAGAAAATGCAGGTAATGAAAATATGTAATTTGTCTATGTTTTATCGATCTTTTCATTGACATTTTTAAGATTTTATCACAATTGTATATTAAATAGTTTTGAAATATTGCAAATAATATTGTAAGAAAATGATAGCATAATATATTTCATGCACGCTACAGTATATCACATAATTGCAAATAAAAAAGAGTTGCCAATGCGAACAGAAAGGTTTTAACTGAGCATTTCAGATGAACATTCAATATAATTTAGATGAACATTATTTTATTTGGAGTGTTGTGGTCAGAGCAGCTCTCAGGAGTAACTTAAGCTGCTTTCAAAATAGTAAATTGAGAATTTAATTCTCCACTGGTTTAATAACTCAAATACATTTATTGTTTCCAGTCAATTAATTGAAATTTGAAGTAAAATGGAGAATAAAATACAGGGAGATGGTATATCTATCTATGAAGTGAAATATCCATCAATTTGTATTATAACAAAGGTGTTGATTTGATCTTTTAGTTTGTTTAATATTAATTTTTTTATTTAAATATCTGTTAATCGTCCATATAAAAATTAGTTGTCTATCCCCATTGCCGTTCAGATTGACATAATATATACACAGCTCAGTAGGAATCTTTTCAAATAGGACTTTGAATGTTTTATCAGTTACAACAACAGTTGTTGAGATTGAACTGACTTGTCTGTCTTAGCATATCTAAACGACAATTGAAAATATTCTATTGTAAACTTTGTAAAGCTTATAAAGTTAGCGTCGGTAAATTGTTACAATGGGGCTTTTACGATATAGGAATAATGTTCTGTTGCTACATGATATAATGTCAAGTGTTCTTTTTGGCTCTGATGCTTCAATAGGATACACACCACACACAATTAAAGTGATACTACTATCTTATTAATGAGGTAGAGCTCTCAAATACAAACTCCACCATGAATCTTAAATAAGATCATCTTCTTTTCTCTCTGCTATATCATCTGCTCGTTTGTGAAATAAATTCGTCTGAAAATGCTACCCTCACTTTTTGTGGAGTTTGTGAGCTTTTTGGATTTTTGTGACATGCTTGGATATTCCTCGTCTACGGCTGTTTTATCTCCTCATTTAACTAAGTTCTTTACTGAATTTATAATTGCCCTGGATTCTTCTTGTTCACTGATTTAACGGAATAGAAAGGTTGGAAACGAGAAAAAGCAGTAAATATACATGGGGTTTGAACCGCAAAAATGAGTTGGGGAGACTGCTTTTTATTATTTGGATTACTCGTGTAGCGAGATATTATCATTTGTATGTTCTAAGCACATTAATATCTGCTACAGAAGCAAGGTTTTGATGAGTAATTTAGATGTCTTGCAGTTCATAATCTCCTGCTGTGATTAATTAAAATAACTAACAAGGGGTAATGAAGATAGTGCCTGTAATTGACATATATTGTCTTATTCAATATGAAACAGATAAATTAATTAAATAATTATTAGAGCTAATTAGTCAATTACTAAGCAAGAGTGCACTTTAAGTCATATATATATGTGTGTTTAGATTTTAAAATAGGAAAGTTACATGTATTTAATATTTGCTTAACTTATTTACAATTGAAAATTGAATTAATTTATGTGAACAATAGTTCTTGGACTGCTCTATAATATTTTGCTAACATATACTACAAACAAAGTGGAAATGTGTTGTTTCACGGCACTCACCCTAATATTAGATAATAAAGTTATTCCTGAGCATTTACTAAGTAGAGTTGGCAGCAACTTCCTAAAGTGTTCTCTCTTGTAGTCACAGGAATATTGCTGTGCCATTTCTTGCATTTGTTTCGGTTTCTTGATTTCTTGGAAAATATTTTCGTGATGGCATTGTGATTTTATACAAACTAAAATCTAGATTTAATACAATTCAGATTAAGCATAACAGTATCTACTTTTTTCATTTGAATTATTTTTAACAATGGTTTGCTAAATGACAAATGTTCACCAAACATCCATTAGCACTTTTAGCATTTCTACTGGTATAGAAACTGCTTTAGGAGTAGGCTTGGTATTTTAGTTGGTTGTTTTCAGTTAAGCTGTAAGTGCCATAACTAATACAGGTGGGACAGATTATTTATAATTTTATGGTAAATAACGTTTATTACTTTCCATAACTTTTTGTTTAATCTATCTCACCTGAAAAAGTTACAGTAAAAACAGATCAACTGAAAACGAACAACCAAGTTATCAAAATTACTTCCGAAATATTTTCTATACCAGGAGAAACAGAAGCGAGATATGTCTCACACTTATTCGATTGACATAAATCTGAAACGTGATAAGAGCGGGTTGAGCCTTTATATTGATTTGATTCAACTCACTCCACATCTGTTTCCAATAGTCACATCTGTCTCCTATAGTCACATCTGTCTCCTATAGTCACACTACACATCTGTCTCTAGTAGTCACATCTGTCTCCTATAGTCACACTACACATCTGTCTCCAATAGCCACACTACACATCTGTCTCCAATAGTCACATCTGTCTCCTATAGTCACACTGCACATCTGTCTCCAACAGCCACACTGCACATCTGTCTCCAATAGTCACATCTGTCTCCTATAGTCACACTGCACATCTGTCTCCAATAGCCACACTACACATCTGTCTCCAATAATCACATCTGTCTCCAATAGTCACATTGCACATCTGTCTCCAATAGCCACACTACACATATGTCTCCAATAGTCACATCTGTCTCCAATAGTCACACTGTACATCTGTCTCCAATAGCCACACTACACATCTGTCTTCAATAGTCACATCTGTCTCCAATAGTCACACTGCACATCTGTCTCCAATAGCCACATCTGTCTCCAATAGTGACATCTGTCTCCTATAGTCACATCTGTCTCCTATAGTCACACTGCACATCTGTCTCCAATAGCCACACTACACATCTGCATGCAATAGTAACATCTGTCTCCATTAGTCACATCTGCACATTGTCTCCAATATTAACATCTGACTCCAAAAATAACATCTGTCTCCAATAATAACATCTGTCTCCAATAATAACATCTGTCTCCAATAATAACATCTGTCTCCAATAGTCACGATTACTAAGTTACTAACATCTGTCCCCAATAGTCACGATTACTAAGTTACTAACATCTGTCCCCAATAGTCACGATTACAAAGTTACTAACATCTGTCCCCAATAGTCACGATTACTAAGTTACTAACATCTGTCCCCAATAGTCACGATTACTAAGTTACTAACATCGGTGTGCAATTTATAAATGGACATTTTCACGCCCCTTGCATTCATCTCACTTTTCAGTACTAATTTGATCAAGAGAATATTTGCGAGTTTCAGAAAGATTTGAATATGCTTTTATTTACTCTACAGCGGGGATGTTGAATTAGTCGAAAAATATATGCCGGAATAGTAGATGAGATTTTTAGAGCAAATTTGGGTAATGTTCGAATTGTTGGCTCACATTCATGACGATATGTAAATTGTTTATGCCCGGAGCTCTATACTCCACTCCAAGCGTACTTTCCGACAAAAATGAATTCGTATTTATATTCGCCATGGAATGGTAGAAAAAGCAGAGTTACACTCGTTCACAGAGTGAAATAGCATGGTCTTTTGAACTGAGCACATACACTTCCTATCCGGAACTTTCGCTCGCCACTTCTAACTCAATTTATATCGCAAAACGGTGAGCATAATTGCATTTTGAATTTTTTAGCGGCGCTACTGATAGTGTGTGCTCTGCTTCTCTCAATTAGAGCCTTGCTTTGAAGTCCGCAACCAAACTTGTGGAACTTGTTCATAAAGTCTTCTCGGGCCAACACTTCTCCTTTTGTTTTCGCAATTCCACTATCTTTTATCACTCGCACTATTCTCACCAAAACGGCATTCATATTGTATTTCTCTCTTTTTCTATATCTACAGATTCTTCTTTTTCCTGATAGTATCCAGTTTGATATGATAGTACCAGCGAATGGGCGCATATTAGTCGGAAAATATGAGGTGTGGCTTTGACATATCCTTTTTGATCCTGATTGCTTGTTTGTGGATGTTTAATTACGGTTTCAAATCGTCTCTAGTAAATAATCACACGCTCTATGAGTTTGCAAACGATTTGGTTTGCTCTTTTCGATGCCTATGTATTGGAAAACAAATATATGCATGCTATTTATTATTCGGATTGATATGAATATATGCTACGCATATAGTCGGTATAAATCATTCCCCTTTAGATGATATTGTTTTTATTAATCGATGAATTGATAATTTTGTACAAATCCGAAGAAATATTTGATATGTATAAAATAAGTTAACTTTACTCATTCGAATCCAATATTTTCAATTATTTCAGCTTTGGTAACTTTATAATTGGTCATTTTTAACAGCGATAAGTTCTCATTTTATTTAAATATCATATCCTAATGTCTATTATCGTCTACAATGTTTCAGTTGATTTATGTTTATTTTCCATTGGTCAATTCATTTGCGATGGTAAAAAGTAAACCATGAGCTAAAAGTTCACAGTATCAGGCCTTTGAATTTTCGGGTATAGAATATCGAATGGTAATGAATTTGTATAATCTATATTAATGTTTAAAAATGGAAAAAATGTAACATTCAATATATTTTAAAGTTACTTTTGTAGTAGGTAGGTTGGACGTAATGAAATTAAATTATAGGTTTCAAATACAAAGAATTGAAACATTTCTTTATTATTACATAACTGTATTTGACATTGAGGCAAAAAGCATTGAAAATAACGACTCTTTTTAAGTGTTTAGAGGATGTATTACATAATTTTAAAACACTTTTATATTTCAAATGTGATTAGTTTTCTTATATAATATATATGCTAAGTTATATTCATTGTATGCACTTTTATATAATGAATTGTAATTTAAAGTATTTTATTGAATTTTATGATATTCTAATGTACATTGTAATATTTTAATGTGTTTTATAATATTTTGTTGTTTTTTCTATTTTCTATATAAAGTAACTAAAACAGTCAACTCATTGACTATTATTTGCGAATATGCAACTTATGTACATCGTAAATATTCCCCTTCCATGAATAGCCAGTTAAATTTATATCAGTGTGTATATTTTATGAAGCTAAGTTGCCAATGTTGATCGATGGGAGTGAAAAGTTGCATTCCTTTGATGTGAGAGTTGTACCACGCATCACAGCTCACACGTACATTCCCCATAGATATGCCATGTGGCAACACATTTGCAGGTGATATCTGCAGCGCATAGTCCTCTGTGTGATTCCTACCTGATCACATAACAACTTCTTTGGCAGCCGTTGGTATGATATCATATGGGATATTCAGCTCTCTTGATTTATGAGCAGTGAGATGCAACTTTGTTGATTTTTTATTTCGTAGATCAAACAGTGTAAAGTATTTTTCTTTCCAATTGCTATTATTAATCATTCAATTGATAAATTCCTTCGAACATTTTTAATTAATTGAAGACTTATTGTGAATTTCCTAATGTTTTTATTCAATTGTATGGACAATTTTCATTTCTCCATGTGAAAAGAAACAAGTTAATTATCCACTAAACGAACAACTTATGTGAACATTCTAATAATTCATTCCCTTCCCCAAAAACAAGAAAACTTCCACTTTAAAGTCACTACACCCATAAATTGTGGAACACTTCCAACTATTGCCGAGATTTTGACATAACATCAGTCAAGGTTTTTGTTGAGCGCATTCGGCTATGAGTCATTGCCACGGCAATAACTTGTACCTCAGGGGCCACCTTTGGGTCCGCCTTTATTCAACATCTCTTTACAACAGATTGAAACAGTTGGGAATTTTTTTAACTCTGCGAAATTGTTAGTTTTACTCATACAGAAAATATTGCAAATTTATAAATAATACATTTATATTTAAATTATAGCTGCATGATATACAGTACAATATTTTGTCCTTTTTTTCATTTGCTTACAAACTCAATGGCAGCCAAATTGGTTGTTAACTGCATAAAGTTTACTGCAAATTAATGTTACCTCTTTACTATTCTATTTCAAAAATCACTATACTGAGTAATCAATGGAGAAAGAAAGTAAAACTTTCGAAATTAATTCATAGGACAGTGATATAGTTGTGTTAAATATTGGAATCTGAATAGAAATTATACAATTTATAAACAATTGTGAAAATGAGATTGAGAAGAGAAATTTCGTGTGAATCTTATTTGATATTTATTATAATGATGCTTATTTGCATGTAATGTTTGATCTATATTAGTTACATAAATATCACCCTTTTCATCTATATCATATGCATACATGTTTTAAAATAACTCTCACCAAAATCCCCACTGTTAAACATGATGAGCTTTTAACTATATTCATATTTTACCTCTTTGAAATGATCATAAAATATGTAAATAGTACCTGTAATTCATCCAGGATTATTATTTAGGAAGAGATTAATTTGAGAGTATCAAAGTGGCTTACTGTACCTATATGCAGATGACAATTACGACAACCTTTACGTTTGTCGGCATTAGCATATGAGGCGACGCTCTCTAAAAGCTAGCGGCTTTTGCTTCAAATTAATCGTAATTGTAACTGATGAGACGTTAGTGTCAATACATCGTGAGCACTATTCAGGGTGTTATTGATGAGAGTCAATTCCACTATTAGCATATCCTATACAAATTGACGATATTCGCGACAAGTGGTTAATGGCTTTCTAAATAATGATAACCTGTTAGCTTTAATTTATTGCTACCCTTGAAATTAGCACATCAATGGAAATGAATAATTATTTCTATGGCTCATTCGTGAGATTATACAATCTTATTGATTATGTGATTGTAATGAGTATAATTTACTATAAATATCCCTACATGATTTGGATTATTTTCAGGTCTTTGATAAGATTTCGATTTTACATGTTCTATTCTTTGGCCTCATGGTTGTCTCTGGTTCTTTTGGTTAATTTATTATCAAATTAGTTTGGCACTCTTGAGAATGTTGTTTCTCTTCCACAGAGGTCGGATCAAAGGCTTTTGACAAGTTCCTGAGTCTATTAGGAGAAAGGGTGCGACTGAAGGCTTGGGACAGATACAGAGGTGGTCTGGATGTCAAAGGTGAGTAACCTAATAAGGTATATTGATTTACCAATTAGTGTTGGAAATGATCAATAACAAAGTCATACATCACCATACGTCGGCCATTTTCCTGATATTGAGCCTGGGCATAAACCTATATATTCAGAATGTGGAAATAAAAACATTTTGCGTACGGCTAACTGAAATATTCGTCTCAAACAATGAATGCAAATCAAAGGAATTGATTGTAAAAATTGCTAGAGATGAAATTTCAACATGGATGATTCCATACCTGATTAGAAAAAGAGACATTCTGAAAATTCTGTTGTACCGGAAAGATTTAGCGCCGTGCTGAGTGATCAACAGAGACGGAATTTATAAAGAAGCAAGTTGAAACAAATCACTCACCTCTTATGTCATATTCTGTAAAAATATGGACTTTTCTGAAAAGAAAAATACTATTGAAGGCATTTCAAGTTAATTTATATTGTGTCGATAAGCGATCTGATGCATTTACTTTAGTTATTTCAGTGTAAAATAATAGCTAGGGAAGTATTTTAAAATTTCCTTACCATATGGTTTGAAAAATATCCTTAAAATATCAAAGTGTAGAATATCATTGCAAAAGCAATCAATAGTATGAAACTGCATGATTTGTCTGTATCCATAAATAACGAAAAATATGTGTCATTTTTCATCTCTTACTTTTAATGTATGTATTTAAAGAACATAACAATGGGGGTTTATGTTTTCATTCATAATTTGTAATGACTTCGGTTTAAATACTCGTCATTTCTTATCTCTTGATAGTTAAAATCTGTTTTAATTGACTCGTTTGATTGGAATATGAGGTACTAATCACCTGCGATTGTATCACAATTATTAGGGATGATACTTCACAAAGAAGAGGTACACATAATCAGCAGCTTATTGCTGCTCAAATAAAAGTGGCTTGTTAATCACTCCGCTGTTATGGCAACAAGCAGATTTAAATGGGGGTGAGGGGGAAGGTACTATCGCCAGTAAAAGATTGGCCTGTAGGAGGTACTATCATAAGCAAAAGTACGGCCTGTTGAAGGTACTATCACTAACAAAAGTACCTACTGTTGAAGGTACTATCACCAACAGATGTAACAGACTGTTGAAGGAACTATCACGAACAAAAGCTCACTCTATTGAAAGAACTATCACTAACAAAAGTACCTAATGTTGAAGGTACTATCACCAACAGATGTAAAAGACTGTTGAAAGAACTATCACTAACAAAAGCTCACTCTATTGAAAGAACTATCACTAACAAAAGTACCTAATGTTGAAGGTACTATCACCAACAGATGTAAAAGACTGTTGAAAGAACTATCACAAACAAAAGAAAGGTAGGTATACCACCACAAATGGAAGATAAAATAGTATTTTCTTAATTGATTTCTTGCACGAGTTTCCATTTCTCTAGTGATTCAATTAATTGAAAGTTGCTTCTCTTTTCCATTTTCTACACCTTCTTGTTTAATGTATATACTTCTTGATATTTACGAGTAACTGAGTATTTAATGTGGTGTTTTTCATAATATAATAAACTACATAATTCGATTCTTATATCCATGCATTCACAACATGATCGGCTTTTTAATAATTATTTTTTCACTTTTCACAAATCGCAAATTCTTTGATACAAGAATAAAGTTAAATTTTGTTTCACAGACTATAATGTTATTACAACAATAATGAAACTATCTATCGGGGTTGCTAGAGAATAAAAATATACCCTAACATTATGACAATTTTGGTGAGTCGATTAAGACCTAAAGTTGCGCCAAATGTTTTACGAAGCATTTTCCAGTGATGTGTGGAACATAGAATGTTGTTTAGCATAGAATGTTGTTTAGCATAGAATGTTGTTTAGCATAGAATGTTGTTTAGCATAGAATGTTGTTTAGCATAGAATGTTGTTTAGCATAGAATGTTGTTTAGCACATCTCTCGGTTGCACTCCCAGAGTTTTAATCAGTACCTAATGAGGTAATTATGCATTGAAATGACCACTGCATATTGCAATTACATTATACTCCTGCGATAAATTGAATTATCAAAATTTCGAAATTACCATAAACTCTTCAAACAATTTATGATAATGTGATGCTAATTCCCTCTGAATATGTAGTTTGTGATCATCAAACGGGCCAGTCGTCCGTCAATAACGCTACAATATCAAGTAACGTTGTCATCTCAGTAGGTTTGAGGGACTGGAACATATAAACATTTTCACTTATTGAAACTTTGGTACTGTGGAGAGTGAAACTATTATATAATATAATAGTAACTTCTTGTGCAGATTTCGATTTGAATTATATGTCTAAACTTCTAAAGACTCAATATTTATATTTCGTGACCATTGTTTTGTATATATCAACTCAATTCTTTAACCAATCTATTTTATTATTTTGCCTGAACGTATCCTTACTATTATATAGGCTTGTATTTTTTTCCACAATAAACATTATCCTTATCAACTATACTATTTATCTTCGTCATATCTGAAATACATTTTCCGTAACTAATTTTTGACTGCGTTTGTGTGGTCGATAACGACACAGTACACCAGCACGATATTCCCTCCAGGCTTTGGTCATTTGATCACTTAATTGATTTCAATAATATTCCATTAGGTTCACTTGCCAATGCCTGAGGCTACATTGCTATATAAGGTATATAACCTCAACCTCTTAGTTCTTTGGTGCTTCATTGCACCATCCTTCAATCTAAACATTGATGAGGGGAAAGTCAGCCTCAAAACTTTCGGTGTGTCTTGCATCAACGTATGCATGTTAACAATATTGTTTCTCGATCCGATGATGTATGTAGATATTATTCATAATATGGCTGTATCAAAGGTTTGCTGCTATCTACAATTCAATATACTTCGATCAATATTAATGAAGCCTTTACAATAGTATCTGCTGACCATACAAGTCCACAAATCAATCAATATTTAATTGTTTTACTACAAGATCTAATATTTATTTTATTCATTGAAATGATATCAATTGATCAGAAAATCTCTTTTGTTCGTTACATTGTGTTTAGTGATCAAAGGAAGCTTTACTTTCCTCGCAATCGTATTTGCATATTACTCTTTTTCCAAAGTGGACCTCAGTCAGACAATAGGGAGCTACTTTTACACGCTTTATCAGCCACTAAAACCTATATCAAGTATTCAGCTATAAGATGTTAAAAGGACAGTCAGTAAAGTGAATCTGAAGTGAGTATACTATACTGTTTGAAGTTAATTTTCACTGTTCCGCTTAATTTGGTTCCATAATTTATTAATATACTAAAAAAATACCTAAATCACAATTTTTTCATGTGATGAAATCATTAAGCTGAAAAGAAGCATTCACAATTTGAAAAATCGTGTGTTTTACTAAGATTTTAATTATATGCAATTAATTATAAAAGCTAAATTTTTACTTTGAAGCTTAAATTTGAAATTAGTGTAATTGTCCTTTCCTCGAAAATTTGAATAATACCTCAAACTATCTTTTCTTTTGAAGAAAATGCTATGCTAATTTAATATCGTCAGTCCTGTAGCGTCAAGACTAAACCTTTAACATATTAAACAAAATGGAAGCGCCTTCCGCCATTTTATTTCTCTCGAGTCTTGTCAGTTGAGCCAATAATTGCCTTTGAATAGAACTCTGAAGAATTTTATTCTATTCTATCATTAATATTCATAAGAGCTATAACATTAGAAAAAACAATTTTATATCTTACTTTGTGGATAAAGATTATTGAGTTTGGTATAAAATATAGTTTCTCGGTACAAGTATTTTTCTAGGCTGCTCTGCAAATAATCTCATATGCAAACTATTCAGAACTGCATTATATGTATAAAGCTCAGTACAATTTATTATTCCAATTTATTACTTTTTATGAACACACTGAAGAAATCTGATACTTTCAATCTAGGACAAACAGAAATGAATATTTATAGTTAGAAAAATATTGTCAGCAATGACTACCTTTCAGATTTTCTTTTACTTTCTAAATTTTCAAAACCGCATCAGATGAAGGACCGATAAAGTAACAGTTTTTAGACAATATAATAATACGTGAGAAGTGTATGTTACATCTGATGTTCATAATTATAGTAAGCTTAAAATAATGAGACAATAATCAACTGAATTGAAACACAAAAGTGACAAATTGTTTGTATTCTTTTCTGAAGTTCATCATCTCTTCGATCATCTGAGCACAACTGCCCGCCATTCTTCAAGTTACAACGTTTTAAATGTGTTTCTGGCACAAACGTGTAAAAAGTTCATTGAATATAAGAGCAAGTTACGTCTTGCTGACACAGTGTTTACGAAGTGTCACTCACAGACAAATTGTTTCGTCACTGAATTTAGAAACAAAGTGTTATCGCCAAGTCTGGAGTCACTTTTTGGACACTCTAGCATCGTGTAAATGAATACAAATGCAAGAAATAGGGGGTAGTGTGAATAAAAACAGGGAGATGCAATCATCAATTGGATCAGTATGGATGAATTGTAGAGCTCTGTATCGTGTCCTACTGTCTCATTTTTCTTCATTTAGATACTGTACCACAACTCAGAGTATCTCTAGCAGGTCTATTTCTTCTGAATGTACTTCATGATTCACTTCTGCTTGAAGGAACAAACGGTATTTCGATTCGTTTCCTGTAATTATTTCGAATGTATCGAAGTTATTCCAAATTGCATTTAAGTTCTCATGTAGCTGTGAAAGGAATTTATCTATTTATCAAATACTACCAGGAGGGTAGAATGTGTTTTCGATATATGTTACCTAGTTACGTGGATACGCATTTCAAGTAAATCTTTGTTAAAAACAGTTACATTGTTGTCTCTTTTCACACCAACGCTTTCTATTTTTCTATTAATAGTGTTAAAAAAATGAAGGATAATTAATATGGCAGTATTTCAAATGTGAAGAATGTATGCAATTAATTTATTATTGTCCTTTACAAAACATTATGTATATTTTTTTCGTATGTATCAATGAATCAGAACATTATTTGCTTTACATTACATTTCTATGATAGCCTCTCCCCCATTGTTAATTATGATTTTTTTTACCAATGTTATTAACTTTAAGTATTTTTTTGAAGAGTATGAATACTCTATGTAATTAATATCATTAAAGTTTTTTCTTAAATAGTTCAATTGTGATTATCGTATAATCAGTTCTACGTCTTCGTGACAATCACTGTCGTCATTACTGACAATCAAGTCAATAATCATTATCGAAATTATTACGCCAATAATTAACTAATCATTTGTTACCTTCAGTGTATCATTGGACAACAATCGAATAGCAAAAAAAATTACAATTATAAGAACCTTTAAACATTATTGACGTCGATGATCAGATGTAAGCTACATGAAACTATGGAACTGTTTTCTAGCTATATAATATTATTAGGTATTGTTGTGCTAACTTTTAATAGGTGAGGGTAGTCTTATAATTAGTTGATAGGGAAAGTTACTTCAACTTGTCCTACTTTACTGATAACAGAGATAAAATGCCCAACTTTACTGATAACAGAGATAACATGCCGTACTTTACTGATAACATGCCGTACTTTACTGATAACATGCCGTACTTTACTGATAACAGAGATAACATGCCGTACTTTACTGATAACAGAGATAACATGCCGTACTTTACTGATAACAGAGATAACATGCCGTACTTTACTGATAACAGAGATAACATGCAATAGTTTACTGATAACAGTAATAACGCAATTAATGCTACACATCTTAACAATTACTAATTATGATGAATATATTTTTATTATTAAAATCTTCGATATAGCATTTTTATAAATATAATGTTAATTAGATGCTCAACAGTAATGATTGAGAATGAATTTTACTCCTGTTGTGTTTGAAATGAGTTTACCATATACTGACAACACTCTCCTTCATTATATAAATTTACACACTACACACACAGGCGTGTAGTTAACACATTCACTCACACACTATCTCAACTACACACAACACAGGCGTGTAGTTAACACATTCACACACACACACCTACTCTCACCAACACACACACACACTTTCGCCACTACACACCAAATGTGTGAACAGATCAAACGACAGAGTGGAATGTCCTCAAGAATATATTACGCTGTGAACCCCTTTCTGTTTTGTGGCTTAATTGCCTTTAGCTGAGAGGAAGAGTTTCTTGTTTGTATCTTAGTTCTTTTAGAGGGAAATACTGTGAATGCGTTTCTCCCTTTTGATTCAAATGCGATTAGCTTTTCAAAATGACAATGTGTGAACGGTGTGTTGTAGGCTCTACATCACTTCTCTGCCAGCACCAATCTAATTAATTACTATCAGCACTTAGCGCAAATGTGCCAAGATAGGACAAATATGCAGTTGTTATTGCCAGCATGTCACTGCACGGACAGCATATCACACCGATAACATGTCGCACTGTCAGCATATATCACATTGACAGCCTATAACACTGACAGCATATGAAACTGACAGCATATGATGTAGATAGTCCTTAGTTCTAGTATTGTAGTAATAGGCACATATTGACAGCATATCACACTGACAGCATACTATGCTGGAAGTAGCTTTTGCCAGCAGTGTGAGTAGCCACAGAGTGACAGCATTAGCGGTATATATCCCTGTTTGTCGGCGCGTGAAATGACTTATCCATTATGAATGAGTTTCGCCTCTATTTATATGTCTGTGTGGTCTATACCATGGAAACTTTTTGACTTCCTTGTAGAGTTTTAATGATTGCGGACAGTTTTCTAAGGCGATAATTTGGTAGTAATTTAGAAGTATTGCTGGGTTTGTAGTCACTTTAATAATAGGGGACATCTAATTATGGCTAATCACGAGATATAATGAACATTAGATATGGTCAGTTGCAAGATAGGTGTAGTGTTGCAGAAATAGATAAGCTATATATTAATTAAAGTAAATTAAAAGTACTCTTATATTCACAAAAGTAACTTAATTTAACATACCATGTTACCATTCCTTTGCCGTAAGTACGCACCTATCCTGTTTAGTAAGTTATGTGCTATTTAGTATGTTTATTACGTTATGTGCTATTTAGTATGTTTATTATGTTATGTGCTATTTAGTATGTTTATTATGTTATGTGCTATTTAGTATGTTTATTATGTTATGTGCTATTTAGTATGTTTATTATGTTATGTGCTATTTAGTATGTTTATTACGTTATGTGCTATTTACCATATATAATAAACATACTAAATAGCACATAACGTAATAAACATACTAAATAGCACATAACGTAATAAACATACTAAATAGCACATAACGTAATAAACATACTAAATAGCACATAACGTAATAAACATACTAAATAGCACATAACGTAATAAACATACTAAATAGCACATAACGTAATAAACATACTAAATAGCACATAACGTAATAAACATTACGTTATGTGCTATTTAGTATGTTTATTACGTTATGTGCTAGTTAGTATGTTTATTACGTTATGTGCTGTCAAGTCAGCTGCTGATGTCCTGTCACTACTCCATCTCTAAGATAATTAGCAACAAGTTATTAACAAGCTATAGGCTGGCTTCTCCAGTTACCAAATGGCATTGGTAGGTATTTGTGTATGTAACTTACATAATGATTATTATATAATAATTATTGTCTTGATATATTGCTTTATCTTTTACCTGGTGAAAACTTTATAGATTGAAAGCTGAAATAAACTCAAAAGATAATTTTAAACTATAAGTGCAATATAATGTAATACACTATATATCATATTAAAATGGGTAAATATTATTTTTCCCTTGCCCATGTTTTGGGACGAATCGTACTCTGGAATTTAATGGAGTGGAACCTATAAGAGAGTAATCTTTTATTATTTATCGTAAGTCGAGTGTTCACTAATCCCTTGAAATGGTTTAGATGACATAAGAAGGTAAACTTTTCCCATTTTCGAAACTCGAAGGCAATCTTAAATCTACATTCAGACTTGTGTCCCGCAAAGCATAATTTGATGGCTGTAGAAATTGGTGCACATGCACTGATGTTTTTCGTTGTACAGAGTAATCTTCTTCGAGGAGTGTAATATTTATTGACTTTTATAAAATATTTCAGTTAACTGGGGAACCATCGTGAGAGATTAGAGCACTGATGTTAACGTCTCCAAAGATAACATACTCTTTTTAAACTCCAGTGAATAATGAATTGAACTTTAATATCAGTCAAAATAAACGATTGAACTCTATACAAATGTGATATTTCATTACTTTAACAAGGAGTAAATATTTCATTAATCCTCTTTATTTTCCCCCTCTATTTAGCTAAATGCAATTTGGGAGTATATATACTTTCTCTATTTGATTTTCTTCCATTCATTTATTCACTTCACATATATTCCTTTACATTCATGCTCTCTGTGTTCTCGAAAATCCAGCGTTTGTTTTGTTCTCCTAGCAAAGTTTTTGAGTTCTTCATTGAGCAAAAACGATGCACGTTACTCCGAGCATTTTTATCTTTTTATCCTTTGTTTGAAGCTGTTCGGGACAATTTTAGGTGTTGGTATAAGTGTCGCGTTATGGCTCACAAACTCTGCACGGGACGACTCCTGAATTTGGAGTAGTTTGGTCATGCTCCCTCACTTGGAAGAGATAAATTGTAAGGATTGCATACTTCTCTCAAGATATGACAGCAAAAGTATTAGCAGTCGGTCACTCTGGAGAACTAAAAGATTGCCACTAGAAAAAGAGACTCCAAAATCGCCAACTGAAAGCGACAATCAGATAAGGGTGACGAGATGTCGGAAATATGTGAATACCTTTTAAAGGAAAGTAGAAAATCACGATAATCCAAAAGAATTTCGGTAGCTAGAATATCCATTTAACTTGAAAGAGTTATATATAATTTAATAGAAAACTCATCTGTTCATTATAAACAAATACATATTATAATGAGTTATTTATGTTATTGTGTTTAGTAACAAAAGCTACCACTCTAAAGTGCTGAGGGACCAAAACTATGAACAACTTCCCTTTCCTTCCAAAGCTTTGGAAGAAAAAGCCCAGCATTCTATTGTAGTTGATCCTCTTTTCTGAGACTAGGAACGCTTGTGGCAAAACAGAACAAAAGAAATGATTTACCTATTCGGGACGCAGAAATTGTGTTTTTGTTCTACTGAGGAGTGTTCATGTAAGTGTCATTTGCTACCTTCTCAAATACAGTATTGTACATTCTTCCAAGTGGAATGTTATACAAATCGAATCAGCCAGTTTCGTCACTTCAAATAGAGCCTCAATGAGGTGACTCTATTGGGAATACCTACCTACACCTAATCTCCACATTTCTTTCTCTTCATGTTTTCTGATTCGGTGAAAGAATTATCAAATATAAGCTCATTATTTTCAACTTAATTTATTGCAACACTAACTAATATATCAAGAAACAGAATAGATAATTCAGCTATTAGTTAATTACCTAATTACATAATTTCAAGGTGCTTGCAAATTGATAATACATAATACTACCGGTGAAAGTTAGGTAAATTACTAAAGGACATGTTTCGCTCTTTAAATCTTCTTTAAGATAGAGAAGGCATCTTCTTACGAGATATATTTGCCCTTATTAGATCAGCTTTGATGCTCTCCTTCCATTTGATCTGTTTAAAATGCTCCCAATCATACAGATCAGTGTTTTACTTCAAAGCATCATCGAGTTAGTCTGTCTTGTTTATGATACTCTTCAATTGTATTTTCACTAATTTATAATTTTTCATTCATATGTTTCTGAATTAGACTTAAAACGTATTTAGAATTAACTCATCTAATATACGTATCTTATTCATTGTTCTGAGTTTTTAAATCAGTTTTGATTCACTATCCAAATTGCAGTTTCTTTAACCATCTCATTCAATTAATCTCTACGCATCCGTTCACTTCATTCCTCCATTCTCATTAGTTCGGTTTGCTATTTGCGGCGTTTCTTTGTAGCATTCACAGAGTGTTCATTGCCACAATCCACATCAGTCTTTTCCGTAACGTCTTCTGGAGCTCCACTTAGTTTCCATCGTCTCAAGTAACCCGAGCCACTTACTGATAACCTGCACTTTTATCTCTTCACTTCGAATTAAAATATACTGAAGATGGAAAGATTAGGGGTTCTCAATTTAAGTTTGTTGTTTTTTGTCTTAGTTGAATACCCAACATGAGGATAGCAATGAATTTTTCTGATAAGCAAAATTTTTCCTAGAAGTTGTGGAAGGAATTTCAATTCAGTGAGGACTCGTTCCAATTCAGAATTCTTAAAAATGTGAAGATATTTCATTGAGCAGAATTTGTGTGATGTGAAATTGTGGCATATGACATAGATAAACAGCACATTTTAATTAATATTTTCTTTCTGGTGTATGGTTTATTAATAACTGTAGAAATTCAATGCAGAAATTGTATCAATTATTCATTAATTTTTTTACGTTTATTTAAATATTTATTAATATGTCTCATCAATAATATTAATTAAAAGCAATGACCTAATTTTATCTACAAAATTGTTCTGTTCATTTCGCCCAATAAATTTTCGTTACGACTTAAATAAAGTGCTATAATTCATGCCATTTTATTCAATAACCAAGTCTCACATAAGCTCGCAAATTGAAATATTTGATGTTATATCGCCATCAGAAAATTGTGAAAAACAGAATTAGAGGGAAGTCCCCCGGTAGCTCAAATGAAGTGCTAGTGACAGGTCCGGGACCGGTGGGTCTGTGAGTCGCATAATCGATTGGGTGCTTACCGACTGCTGGGGCAACTGACAAACTCACGGGTGGTGCGGGGGAAATTGAAGCTGGACATGTTACCGGTTCTTTCTGGAATAGAGAAATACGTAGTCATTAGGAAATGATTGCCATAAACAGTTCCTACTCGAAATCTGATGGAGAAAGCGACTGTGCGATATTTGATGCTTGGGAAAACATTTTCTGCTAATAGATGCATTTCAATGGTATTTGCACAAATAGTAATATTGATTGATTGATTGAATTATCAAGTAATTTGATGAATTAAATAGATTGTATTTAGAAGAATTGGTGGAAGACCATAATTATTATTTACTAAAGAATATTACAAACTATCACACATTATTATTATTACTACACTATTTCACACTATTAATATTACACTATTGCATGAAATTGTAAAATTCATAATGTATTTATATGAAAGAATATATAAAGAAATTAGCCTATTATTCAACTTAACTCGAACTAAATAAATTTAGATTTTAATAACATCAATGGTAACCTTAAAAGGTGAACTAAAGTGAAAACACTTTTGCAAAAGTAAATGGATTTAATTTTTATTAATACATTCAAGTGAAAACAATGGAGGTGAATTTTCAGGGATGGTATAATTGCATATCATCATGCAGCATCAATTTTTGCGTCTGTTTGTCCAGATTAGTAATTGTTTCTCTCATTAATCGAGAGTTCGATTAATTTGCCTATGGCTTCCTATGCAGTGCTTTTTGTGTTCAATGGATTAAATTTTGATGCGTTGCCTAATATCAGTGGCGGATATTTGGAGTTATTATCCACAAAAATGCACGTTACCAAGTCAAATTCGTTTAACTTCTGGTAATTGATTTGTTTTTTGTTAATTGATGAATGACCAGATATGCAGTTCATTGCAGCAGTTATTTAGTTTATGCACAAAATAAAAATGCTTTTACTAATTGAAAACGTTTAAAAAGGTTTACATAATTTTCAGTAGATAGTTATAACCACTGTTTTATAACATGTGTTAACTGTAGTCTGTGATATGCTAATAAATTGTTTAGAAGTACTTTATAGATATTCAGAAAAGTTCAATTTATAATAGTTACCCACGCACATACTCAAATCGATTGGAATATTCGTTTACTTGCATTCCAACCCTCTCTGGATCAGTTGTCCTATGCATTAATATCAATGCTTTTAATGGAAATTAATGTATTTATTTCACTACAACTGCTACCTAGTACCTAAATCCTTTGGCTAATTCGAGTCAGTTCTTATCAATAAGATAAAGAACGGATATGACGAATATAAAATTGGATATAAATATCCGATAATCTAGTGTCAATTCAGTTTATCAAATCTTTTACCTTATAAAAAAAACCATTTAATCATATCCCTATTATTTGTATGAAGAAATTAACTCATATAACGTTATAGTTGATATTTTACCAATTGCTTTATCAAGGAAAATGTCTAAAGTGAGTGGTATATTATTGGCCTTGTTTAGAACTTGAAGAATAAAATAATACCTGTAAGAGTTAGTAAAAGCCACTGGACTAATATGCCTAATCAAAAGAAACAAATATATGGATTTTATAATAATTAGTATAGAAATTTTTCTAAACGAAAATGTATCTACGGATATGACCATGACTATTATACTATCTTAATAGTTCGAAAATGTATCTACGGATTGTACCATGATTATTATACTATCTTTAAAATACGAAAATGAACCTACGGATTTCACCATGATTATTTTACTAACTTTTAATATAAACGAAAATGTATCTACGGATTTGAACATGATTATTTGACAACTTTTAATAAAAATAAAAATGGAATTACAGATTTGACAATTATTATTTTACTAACTTTATAATCAATATTTTCAATCACAAGGTAAAAGTGTGCCTCAATTGTAACTTTTAAAGGCGTTTAATAACTTAACTCTTCCTTTCCCTCTCCAGGCGACATGACAGGAAGGTTCTCCTACTACACAATTTATGAGGGACATGAAATTATGTTCCATGTCTCCACCATGCTACCATTTTCAAAGGAAAATAGACAACAGGTAAATTAAACTAGTGCCAAACCATCTTCCTATGTTATACAATTTATTATCATTATCATTGCTACTACATTCATCACACAGTTGCCGCATCATCTATTTTCTGTGTAATGAAAGATTATGGTCACCACATCATTTGCTCCTCCTGTTATCCAATTCTGTGGAAGCGATTCAGTTTTTCTTATCTCAACCAACAAGGATTATTTTATTACAGAAGTTATAGTTGTTTCTGAAGAATTCGAGTAGCCCTCTTATAAAAAATGGCCTGTTCATTTTACACAAACTGTTTATTAATAGCTTCCTTGGTATCTTTTAGGACTCATTCTTCTTATCCATTTTTCTATAGTTGCGTCTTTCTGAAAACTTTTGATATAAAGATTATACCACGAAAATTGAAGCTGAAGATTTTGATTAGCTTCGATATCGCCATTTGATCAATAAGTATATAATTTTGGAATGAGTGACATTAATTGATGTTGTGAAATCATTCGAATTCATAAAATTTTATTACATATCATTTATACAATTTTTTTCCGCTTCCTGTTACTTTCATTCCTGTTTTTTTCATTTTGAACCATTATTCTCGAAAAGATCTTTACCAATCAAAGTTAGAAAAAAGTATCTTGTTCATAGTATTTTTATTGCATGGCATACTATTTTCTAGTTTTAACCTCCACGTAATATGTTAGATGGAAGCAATTCATCCACCTTTTAGATCGCAGTGATTCTTTATTTTTTCGAATTGTCCGGGTTAATCCGAAAATAATGGTCAGCACTCTACAGAAAAGCCTCCGATTCTTTTTAGAAGTTGCTGAATGCCTACCCATGGTATATATCTGTCACTTATTACATCTCCTTTCGATTTTATTAGTACACTATGCAATTAAATAAATGCAATAATAATATATAACAATGGTAACTGCGAGAGCTCCATGGGAAGTATAAGACAGCCTCCATCTCTCAATATATAACCTAATGATGTTAATTCCCCTCGATCAGAACTAATTATATTGCAAGTATTTTCCATCCTACATAAAAGGAATAGAACGTTATGAGTGCAGCACAATACAATGGAGTTTCATATATTCATTCAATACGAAATGAAGTGCAAAATGAAAAGAAACCCTTCTACGCTGATTTGATCCATGTTAACAGGCAACTCAATGTTTACTGGGGAAAAATTTATAGTAAAAATATTTGAACTCTTTATTTCTTTTAACTTCCTTCCAATGCAAATGATGAATTACCTCGAATTATTTTCTGTTTGGTCGGTCTATTGATGTTGAATACGATCACATTTCAATTTAATTAGCAATGTCCGTGGAGGAGCTTTGTAACAAACGCTCAATGGATAGCCGTTGTTTTCTCTGGTAAATTTTATCGGAGCTTGCTGAATAAGTATATTCTAATGAGAGCTACATTTTATACCCTTGATCGATTGAAGCGAATACCCACCTTGTTGTTGTTCTATTCGTTTGAACGGAGATCAAATAGCATAAAACCTGCTTTATTTTTGATGAAACAACAACTGTTGAAATGAAAGATAAACAATGGTGATCTGTTACGCCACAATAAACATCGGGGTGCGGATTTTGTAGTTGGTGGCTTAGGTACGACTGGTGACAAAACTCTGCAACTTGTTCTAGCATCTCATCTGTGCGTACAGCGCTCCCTTTTTGCGACGTGCATTTCATTGAAGTTAAATTGCTCCACACTTACGTGTATTTCTTTCGAAATAAAAGAATGGAACCCAGTTTGCAACGCAACAATGTTATTTTTTATAATTGACAATACCGCAGATTATATTGCAACAAGAATATCAAAGAACTTCTAAATTAATTTTTTTTCTGCAGAACGAGTGAAGCTCCAACATGAAAGTTATTTGATTCCAACAAAAGATACTAGACAATTACAGGCATCTCCATGAATAAATCACCTTCTGAAAACATACAATGTCTATCTCTCAGCTCTAATAAATAGCTCGAATACAATCGAGTAACATGTAATTCTTTTGTTTTTATTGAGAAAGCAAGCTATAGATTATCAAGATAGGGTGAGGGGAGCAATTTGCTGTCTTTTGGAGGGTCTTTTACAATGGTTGAACTCCAAATTGTTTTGATTTGGGTTAATGTGCAGCTAATACATGTGAAGGATTGATCATTGTCCGTTTTCCACTTAGTTACTTGATCTAAATTCTAATAGGTAACTCAATCATTGCTTGGTAAATGGAAGCTATATTGTATTTCGTAACGTTACATGAAAAAATCTGTTGCCAACATGCATATCAATATGAATAGAACAGAAAGAAAAACTCACTAAATCTCAAAATAAGTGAGCAATCTTTTCTTCAACTACAATAACCATAATAATAACATCTGCATTCCGAAATTTTTGATATGAGTATATTTTACTCTAAATAGTGTATTTGTCTGTCAAGAATAACGAAAATAAATTATAACAGTATAAAATAAAGTAATAAACAATTTTAAAATAAGTATACTTATTTAAAACTTGACTCTTTAAGATCCATGGCAATAATTATGGGAGAATTTCTTCTTACTGAATTTTGGATTAAAACATAACAATGCGTTCAATGATCTGCCTAAATATGCTCTGATCTGTTCTGATCTGTGCTTGATCTGTACTTAACTGTCCCTGATCTTCCATGATCTGTCTCTGATCTGTCCCTGGTCAGTCCCTGATCTGCCTCTGGTCTATCCGTGGTCTGTCCTGATCTGCCCTGATCTGTTCTTATTTGTCCCTGATCTGTACTGATATGTACCTGATCTTCCCTGATCAGTCTCTGATCTTTCTCTGATCTTCCATGATCTTTCTCTGATCTATCCCTGATCTGTCCCTGATATGTCCCTGATCTGCTCTCATCTGTCCCTGATATGCCCTGATCTGCTCTCATCTGTCCCTTATCTTCTCTATTGCAGTTCTAATTTTTTTGACTGGGAGAATATTATAAGAGAAATACATCGAAAGAACAATTTTTGCCTGACATTAATAGTGATATTAATCCTTAGAATCGGTAATTTACACAGACCCAGCATCAGAATCGGAATCTTTCATGTATGATAGCCGATTGTAATTGGCCGATTCTTGAAATTAATGAATATACATTTTGAGACATAGCTACATGCACATAATATTTAATAAAGAGAAAGATGCATTGAAGGCATAATCAGGATAACCACATTATACTTATGAGCACTAATTAAGTTAAGTTATGACCATTATTACTGCAAAACTTATTACTTGATTTACTATTGCAATAAAAAGTAAATTTACTATTGCAATAAATGTTCATTCATATTAAACGTAAAAAGGCAATATCTATATACGTTAATAATAAATATTAAATGTAATCTATCCAAAGGACTAAGCTTGATAAACAATTATAAACCAAAAAGTAAATACCAAAAGGCGAAGTATTTCCTCATGATTAAAAATTGAAATAATTTTAGAACATAATTCTATGTTCTACGTCTTTTAATTTTGCATATCTATAAATTTATTCTGGCTTATTTATAAATTCATGGCTCTAGAAATTCATAATTTAAATTATTTATGTATGTCAACACTGTCATAGAAAGCTAGAACTACATTTCTGTACAGAAAATTATGTAACAGCATGAATTAATTATAAAATAATTAAGACAAATCGACTTTGGGGTCTGTGTGTATTTGAAAAGATCGGCAAACATTTTAGAATCGGTGCATCAGCATCACTAAATATTAATAATATCAATTAATGAATTAATATTGATTGTTAAAATGTACAGGTAAAGCTCGTACAACTTCCAGTACATGTACTGGAAAGATGTCCTTTATCCCGATCAGCATCCGTTGTAACGATACATTATTTAGCTTAGTTGGAGATTTAAACTTGGTAAGTTTTCTTTAACAGCATTTCAAAGAAACCTTAATGAAGGTCAATAATCTCAGATTATTATTAACAGAAAATTTTAATGAAAATCTTATTATATATATCTAATTTACCTAAATAAATGTACAAAATGATAAGGTCGGTATAACTGTCGCTCAAAGTATCTAAGTTCCTACATTCAAACTAAAATACATAGCATTATTAGTAATCATTTATTAAACTGAACACAATATAGTAATAAATTATTTCATTTCCTGATTCTTATTTTTTTGTTTGGTATGAATAAATGTAGTATATATTAAAATAGAATATAAAATAGTAACACCTTTCACAAATTTCTATTGAAATTTTCTGATCAAAGAAAATGTGGTAGAAGAGAGTAACAAAGTCAAAATGCTGAATATCTTAAAAACAATATAGTAAGTGTTGATTGTCAATTGTAATACCTCTGATTATAATTAATGTTTGACTAGATACTTGGTAGACGAATAAAATATTTGTTAAACCATATAATTTAAAGAGTTCGTTGTAGCGAGCTGCAGTACGTCATAGCGGATACATCCATTCAAAGATCGTATACGCTGTAAGAGCTTTACCTATACCATGAGAGTTTAGATCGACAGTAAATTAGAGAGATATGATGTATCTCTAATGGAAACATATTACGTTCTGTCATTTAAGTGCATCAAGTATCAATCTAAAAATGTTTACACTCTTCTTTGTTATGAAAAATGCACTAGATCTTTGACATTAATGGTTCATAACATTTCATCAGCAGGATACCAATAGTTCACAGACATACAGAGTGCGAATTTGGAAAAATACGAATTTTAACTCTCTTTAAAAAGAGAGTTAAAAGATTTAGTGGAGACTGCAGAGAGAGTTTCACTTTAAATATTATATATAGTAAAAAGATGGAGAATTGAAGTCCTCGTGGAGAAGTGACTTTACTGTGCTTCACAGTTCACTGAACACAATGTACTAAACACAACTATAGGTTATAGAGCTATTGGATACAGTTACTTTTTGTTATAGTGCTAGGTCTCAGTTTGAGTTGATGATGAGGGTCTTGAATTTCTTTCATCAATGTTCCCATTTTACTACGAGGTTCAAATTTCCAATGCTTTACTTACAGTTTGCCCTTAATTTAGTGTACCTAAGTATCAGAATCTTGAAAATTACTGCTAATACACTGATGCATACTGTCACACTGACTCAGTACAGGATAGGTGTGTGCTAATCTGAGTTAACAGTTAGAAGTAAAGTTTCACCTGAGTGATTAGTTGTCGAATGATAAATAGCATTATAGCTGCTTTTAAGAGATTAAATAAAACAATTAGAGATATTTATACTAAGGTAATCCCCAGCTCATTTCATTTAGTTAATGAGATTTGAAACGCTAATAGTTATGATGGAATTACATATGCTAGATGTTAATAGATACGATTGTAATCTGCTGTAATTGAAATATAAACTACAGTGTTTTAGTTAGTTAAAGATATACATTGGAATTATACCGTGCAATCTTAGATTTAGACATTCTTATTTTAAATTTTCAATATTTTTTATTTAGACTATTTTACTTCAATAATATACATTAACAGTATTAAATAGCGCTAATTTTAACAGATGAGAAATCACGTTTACTAAAATAGGTTATTAGCATAATTAACGTAATATAAGATAATTTCAATAAGTATTTATATCAATTGTATTATAATATTTCTTGTTGTGGACATACACGTAAACAACCCTTCTTTCATTATATTGAAAACAATCTATTGAAATTTTTTGAACTATCTATAATAAAATAAAATTGAACTAAAATGCGTTTGTTCAATTCTTCTCTTTATTTAAATCAATTAATATTATTTCCCACACTTCCCTATTTTCTTAGTTCTCTAACCAAGTTCAAAAATTATAATCACAGATCGTCGGCATTCAATCAGTAATTATGAATTATTCGATGATAAAAGGATTAAAAAAAGGATGTGTGACGGAAATAGAATTGTAACTTATTAATAAATATAGAACACATATAGTCTATCGCACTTCGTATAGTACAGTCCAGACAGAAGTGTCTGAGTTTATGATAATTTTCTATAAAGACGATCAATATTTAATGAAATTTACAATAATAGACGATTCATCGATAAGTAGTACTTCCAGAGTTTATACTTAAATGCTAAGTGACTTTTTTTTCTATGTTCTGCAGGTTGAACGCAAGCGCCACATCGGTAACGACATCGTGAACATTGTCTTCATGGCTGGCAGTGCAGAGGACATGGTTCTCTTCTCCCCCTCGTACATCAGGAGTCAATTTACTCGTATCCTTTAATTCCAAAAGATTATCTAGAGATGTTCTCTATATTCTTCCCCCATATATTTCATTTCTGTATGTTTTTCTCTTTAATTTTTCAGAAGTTTCTTTATCTAGGAGATGATATAGCGGAAAGAATTCGTTGATCTTCTTCATGCGTAATTAGCTCTTTTTTATTTAGACCCTTTGTTTACCTTCACTTAAAAGTTTTTATTCGAACTAACATAAAACTTCTAATAAACTCCAAACAATTTCTACTTTTTCTCTGAAACTTACGTTTCTTGCAGAGTTGTTATCTTGGTAAACAGATATTTTATGGTCGTTAATTCTTTAATAGTTTCGTTCGCAGGTCTTAGTAGTACTTATTAATCCTAATGATATTTTTTTACAAAATTCAAATTCTTCTTGTTCTATTCTCAACTAACAGCATAACAAATAATTGCTGATTGAATTAACTCTTTAATCTTATCTTCTCTATAAACAATAGAAGAATGAGAGGCTCTATGTTTTCGTAGGTAATTAAAATCAACTTTTAATGTAATATGATACCGGCCGCTTGGGGGGGGGGGGGATAAGGGCTTGATCAGACCCCATCTTTTCATCTGTATTTACTAAGAAATAGTGAAGAAACTAATTAACTGCGACAGCGACAATGTGATGTTTTTTTCTGAAAATTGATGAGAGAGAAATTGGTCCTGATGGCATAAAATTTGTATATTTTACTTCAAATAAAATAGTGGAATATATTTGAAAAAAATGGCACAGAAAATATTTAGATTATAGAAATGATAAAGCAGTCTAAAGACTGTATAATATAAAGATAACCACTAATTAAAATATTACAGTCACAGTATATTCACACTGAAAATCTATTTTTATATATCATTATTTCTATATTACATTTCATTCGCATTCACAAAATCATCAATAAAATTCATTTTATCAGAATAGACCATGCAACTAGTTTTTCATTTTGAAAATCCTCTCAAATCTATTCTGTGGAAACGCTTATTTTTCTTGTTTTGTTTTTGTAAGGAATTGGAAAATCTACTCCCAGAGTTTTATTTCATGGGCAGTTGAATCCATTAAATTTGAAATGTGTTTAATTTCTTGCACAATGTACTCAAGCTGTTCCTCTATTTCTAACGTAAATTATAGTCTAGCAATATGTTTATTCCCCTATTTCGATAACTGTTGAAAGTAACGTAAATGTTGAGTTGGAATTATCATGTAAATTAAATGAGAATTACGGGAATGCTACTCAATAAGTCTAACTATAAAGAAATTTCTAAATCATAAAACTCGTACCCACTCATATACTGTTCAACTCATTTAATATTACAGATAAAAACTGTAACACATTTGTAATTATGAATAATTAAATAGCACATAATTCCCATCAGATATTCTAAAGTCCGTTAAAAATGAGAATGGAATGTTTTTGCTGTAAGTTTTCCTTCCATGTCACCATTACCGGTTGAAAGTTCAATACTATTGGGAGACACAATCCTGCTTCAAATGTTTTGCTGCTGTCTGTGCACATATTTATCGACTTATTAGAGCATTAATGTGAATATTTATTGAGACTTTGGACATATTAACTCACATCGAGAAAACTTGTCAGCGCTGAGAATAATTATAATAATAATAATGTACTTACTCTGTACAATAGACAACCTTTTATAAACTGTTTTTTCAAAGAACATACGCAGTGTGAAGTAGATTTTATCGATACACTACTAATACTATATCTATTTAATATTTATAAACTATACAGTTATAGCGAAATGTGTTACACAGCACTGGTTATTCTATTGAAAAGTGCTACTTAATTAGAGATAGTAGTGCCCGAGGCAGCTCGCATTTCTTTGATGCACTATTGTTCATTTGTAAATGATTGAACTGTTGTTTTCTATTTATTTAATGATAGTTGCTATTACCGTAAGTGATTACATCGCCCTGAGCTGTGCATTAGCATAGAGTAAGATGATGAGCAATCATTGTCATTAATACTAATTGACCAGTAATGACGATGCTTCTGAACAGGATTCAATAGAATATCTAATTGTACATTTTTCCTTTAATATTAGAGGTATTTCTCTCAAAGCTACAGTGCAAGCTGAACAGCAATCGAAATGATTGAGTGTTCCATTGTTAGGTAAATGTGAAGTCGCCTTTCAATGTATTCGAGTAATCTCTCAGCCATTGCATTCGTGGAAATAACTTTAAAAACATGAAATATGCAGGGCAGATCTTCAGCCTCCATAAATATGTATTAAACATTCATACAAGCTTTTATCGTCTCTAATTCTTAATAGGTTTGAGTAGCAAAGCCCTACTGGTGCACTTATTGCTGTTCATTTGTAAATGTAGAACATCTATAATTTCAACTGATGCACATTAATTCTATTGTAATCATTTTAATTAAATAATTGACATCTCCTGTAGGTGGTGCAGAATGTTCTGTAGTTGTCAAACATTCACAATTGCACACCGAGTAAGCTACTTAATTGTGATTTCATGACTTACGTTGAATTGATTTAGACCATAATGGACTTCTAACAATACACTAATAAATAAATTTAGAAACCATCTATGCTTTTATTTGTACTGGTAGTTATTATTATTACAACATTATAACCATTCTATTCTCTTAGGCAACTCAATTTAATATTTTATCTGCTTTCCAATCTACGCCTCCCTCCACACTAATTCAAAATCGTCAAAATATTCAAATCTTCCTCAGATATCAATACTTTAATTCCCAGTCTAATAGTCTCAACATGTCTGACTAATATTCAATTACTTAACAAAACAAACGTGTGGTGCAAAGCCTCCTTAACTCCAAGCCCTTACCAGACGTGTTCGCCCTAGTCACTTACCGCACTGACGATGATTCCTATCGCCTTCATGTCTTCTCCGAGGAGTCGGTGCCGCTATTCGGTCCCTCGCTCTCCAGGTCCTGCGTATTTTACGCTCAAGAAGAGTTCAGAGAGTTTCTTTTAGTTAAAAGTAAGACAGAATTTGTGTTGCATTAAATATCCAAGGAAAATATTTCCGACAACTTATAGTAGTTTTTAAAGCATATTATTGCATAGACATCAATTTGATCTCATAATACTATTATTATAGAGAACATTAGTGCAATATTGGAAGTTATGTCATTAATGAATCATTAATTTTCGTAAATTTGATAAATACAATGACATTTACTCATTTTAAAACGTAACTCCCACTCACTAACACTGATTAGGAATTTTAGTGCATCATATTTAATTTGTTTGTGTGTTTTACTGCAGTGATTAATGGAGAGAAGGCGACTCTCAACACGCCCCTCTTTTCCAAAAAGAGAGAGAGGACTCTTGACATGCTCATCAGAGACCTCTACCAGGAACATATCAATGATCATAGAATGGTGAGTTTGCTGTAATAAATACAGGAGTTACAAGGGGGGAGGGGAACTACAGTGAAATACTCTCACACTTATAAAAAAATAATATATATATATAAAATTAATTAGTTAACAAAGCTGTGTACATTGCATTTAATTAAAGTGATCTCTAATTGTAAAAAGAGAAATATGTTTCATAATTTTCAAATTGTTTTTATTATTTTAAGATTTCGTGATGCTTTTCATAATATTTATTTCATAAAATATTAATAATAGTAAAATTAATTATGTTTTTAGAAGTTAGGAATACTAAAATTAGATTCCCACATTATTCTGATTCCTCCTTTCATTCTCATTCATATAGACTAATAAGAAGCATACATATATTGAGTTTCTGTAGCTAATGAAAATCATTCACTATCCCAAACGTGAGAGTCCATTTGCTAAGCTTGATGTAGTACCTAATGAATTTTCGATGAAGAGCATAACTGAAATACTCTCTGATAGTCATCTGCTGAAATTCATTTGAGTTACAAATCATGAATGTTAAAGCTAAATGCAGGAGCCTAATTATAATATTTGTATACAGTAATCCTATTTCAATTTATGTTATAGATAATTTTCTTAAACACTTTGTACAGGTAAACAATTATGGTCAACTATTTATATCTACTAAATATATGTGCAGAAAAATAGAGATGAGCATAAAATATCTATGGTTGCGTCAGAATTGAACTGTTTATTTTAATACTTTGCCTTTAAAATTTATTAATTATTCAATAAGTCAGAACCTCTCACTGGAGAAGTTATCTGCCCAAATGTTGAATTTCCTCTCCTTTACGTTTACCCCCGGTTTAGAGTTTTTTGTGTTAGCTCACTCACATATATCTATTATTCACAGTACATTGATTCTATTTCCGTACAGAACTACAGGATGAAATCCTTCAGGTATTATTTATGGTCTTTCGCTTGATCATATAGCGATGTTGTTACGGCTGTAAGTAGAGTTCTGGCGTAACTATTGACTATAGGTACAGTAGGTAGATATCAATTGCAAGCGGTGGTATAATTGAATTGGTTTCGCAGCTCAAGAGCGAGTTGATCACCAGTTTTAACAGGCAATTATGATGAACTGCACGCAGTTGCGTTGTTAATTCACTGCAGAATAGTGAAGCATCTGTGCGATACAATCATTGTTATTTCATGCTTTCAGACCCAAGTTGTTCGATAGTTATGTTTCAGTAAATAGCTCTGTGTCACTTTATTGATATTGAAGACAAGCATTATTATCAAGAAAGTTAAGTTTCATTAAATTAATTTATATCTTTTCATTCTCGTAGACAATGTTGAACAGAAGAGCTTTCAGTGACGTTATTCCAGACCCTCCAAAATCTTCAAGGAGGAAAGAAGAAGCTAGACAGGTAGGATTATTTTATATTATTATGGTAAACTTAAAGTACAATTTCCTTATATTTCCCTGGCTAATCTAATTAAATTTATAAATACAAGATTATAATGTAAAGATGAATACCATTCACATTGTTATCTTCCTCTCACCCCCAATTTAGGTTGAATTTGTACGGTTTGGACAAGCACTGAAGCTGGACACCATAGTGAAAGGGGACGCACCAACCTCTCAGGCCACAACTGGACTCTTCAAACGAACCGTGAGATCATGAATAAATAAACGAGAATTAGAGGATGTGAGGGAGATTTGTGGCCAATATGGACATCATGTCTGTTATATGAATATATCACACCATCTTAGTGTTATTGGTGTTCTATACGAAAAGGATATATTACTTAAAATCATAATTAACAAAGATATTTTAAAAATCATTTATGTATGATCAATTAATTATTTTGAATATTTTGTACCTTAAACTCAATTTAGGTATGATAACTTTTTAGTTGTTTCACCATGGTGAATATCCACTTCTGACGATATCGCACTTTTTTCACTGTCCCGTCTGACTTACTTCAGCATTACAGAGAATATAAGGATGGATGCACTTCCGGAGCCTCCCTTCCTGCCATTAGCCAAGCATACATAAATTCAAGTTATGAATTTTAAACTCTAATGTCCTTTTTGCAATAAAATATCAAAGGTGTAATAGAGTACTATGTTTTTCGATAAAGCTAAGAATTTATAACGATTTCGGTTCAGATTAAATTTTATTCACGAGCATTTATGTTCTTAATGATTACATAAGGAGTAATGCTTGTTCAATAACCAACCGTTCATCAATTTTATGTATAGTTTTCAGGAAATAAGGTAGAATTTTCTCTATCCGAAATATGGCACGGATGATAAAAAGCAGGCAGTTGAAGTGCGTTGATGTATTCATAATATATACCTAACTTATGAAGAATTTGCTGCAGAATTAGATTGATTCACGCACTTGCAACAAAGTTATCTGAAATGCCTTTCCGGAATTTACAAAGAATTCTACAATCTATAGCATATTCAATCATCTCGAAAATATACTTTAGTATTTTAAAGTAGATTGTCAATTATTATATTGAACTCCCATGCTAATTTATCTTACGTAAGACTTTTCCTACTTTCACGGGACTGTGGCTCTGTTCGCCCTAAGAAAGTATAGGAGAAACGTTAAATAAAGCACCAATTCAAATGGACCAATGAACGTATTGATTGTTCTCAGCTGTGCTGTGAATGGCTCGTAAATAAATGCCTGGTGCGCTATTTTCTGATCTCGACGCTACTCTCTACTCTTACACAAATCTCACGCTTTCGTACATGACTGATGATCATTTATTTCTAGAAAACTTTCTATGATCTAGATAGAAAACCTAATAAATTCATGAATATCTCTGCAAACAAATACATGAGTAATCATGAGCCACTGGTTTATATGTTTTGGAAATGAATACCTTATGTATTGCTTTCGGTTTTACACGGAAATATGGTAAATGACGTGTGGTTAACATATGATACAAATATGGTTTCTGAAATGTTGCTATGAATGTATAAATTACATATGGTAAGGACCAACTGTTATAAGTATACTAATTGACTATTTGATATGATCTGTAAAATTAAATATGTATTCTGTCTCTTTTTATTATGTTTTTTATTCAATGGTTTTAAAATGGAATATAAATCACATGTAAATTATGTGCTCTTGTGATAGTTATATTGGTTTAAGTAGATAACAGATATCAATACTGTATTGCCATATCACAACCATTAAACATATGGAAAACATGTGTATGCAATATGGAATTGTTTGTAGGGATAATGCATACTGTATTTATTTTTTAGCCGTGGGAGCCGAAATGTTATTACCCGGACTTCCCACTGGAGGTGACGTGTGGAGACAGTTGGGGTGACAATCGCTTGATGCTCGCCACTCACGAAGGTGTCTTTCTGCTCGCAGGTCAGAGGCATACCAATAGCCTCTTTTGTTATTTACATGCATTACCAAATGTATTCACAGAATATGATTTTGCTTCATGTATACCCTTTTTAAAATAACTTCTGATATACTAATTAATTGAGCTTGCATACATTAAATCAGTATTGTTTGGTCACTTTTCAGAAGGCCTAACACACAAACAAATCTTCGATAAGAGTGTTCAGGTCAAGCAAATGGACTGTGTTGAAACTCATGGCATTCTTCTGATGAGAGTTGAGAGAGGTAAACTATTTTGCCATTTAAATAACTTTCAGACAATATTCACTTATTCCGTTATTAACAGAAGAATCAATTTCCGCATTACTTCAGGTCGTGACAGCAAAGTCCATGTCTTCAGACTCTCTGATTTCGAAAGTGACCCAAGCCATTTGAATTTTGAGAAAAGAATTCGCGCAAAGGCAGACTTAAAGGATCACAAACTTGAGAAAACCAAAGGATGTCATCTGTATGCAATTTCAAGACCTGGAGGCTCTCATCTCAGGATGGTACGAACTTTTACTATCATTCTAAGGGGTTGCTAAATTCTGCGGCTTACTATCAAGTCGGATTCAATTTCCTTATTGATAAAGTGTATCAACTTGCAAGTAACAGGAGAATTTAAATACAACGCATTTCAATTTAACTTGTCAATGATTAAATTGAACGTGACTTTGCTAAGGCATATTAAATTTGAATGAATTAAAATGAATATTCAGTCAAATATTTGCACTCTATTTTAAGTATTACAAAATGCTTTTCTTGAACAGTAAATCAGGGTCTAAACTTAGTATCAAAATGCTACTCTCACACCGAATAAAACTAACTGAAGGTATTTATACATAACCTGCATAGATTCTTCAGAGTTAATTAAACTAGTTACTATAGAATTTAAGATATTCTAATCCATGCAATTATTCAACCTTAATGGTAATATAGTATTATTTATTTATTCAATATAGGTCCGTATAGCGACTGTTTAGTTGATCATAATAAAAATTAATATTCCTTTATTGGAGAATTGTTATGATAGCAAGCTCTATAATTTCAATTAATTTCCACACAATAAAATAACAACAAAAACAAACTCAGTTTTTTCAAATAAAAGCGCAAAGAACTTTTGAATTAACAATAAGAATATCTGTACATTTGAGCGTCAAATTACAGAATTGATTATCGAAAAAGTATTCAAACAAAGTGCTGGATGATGGCTTCGTTATTTGCCCATATAACTATTTTCATTAATAATTAGATAGAACATTTATGAGAAGTCATTTTGACCAAGCGAGTGTCAATCAAAGAATTAAATATATTTATATCTATGGTTTCAATTCGTTAACAACTTATTATTATACGATCTGTTTTATGTATTTCTTACCTTCATCTGCTGATTATTGGTAATAATGACTCGAATTTCTCGAAATAAATCATGATTAATGTTAGTTATGTTAGCGTGAAGGTTTTTGATGATTTTCTTCCATAATAGTCAGAACTCTCCCTTGATTTGATAATGCTTTATAAGTTAGGTAACAACTCTCCAATAATTTATCTTGTAGATTAGTTTACTTTTTCGTATATGAAATCGTTAGAGTTTCCATGTTTGACAAAGAGTGTGACTTAGTTTGTGAAGTAGGAAACTTTTAAGGGTTCCGTCAACATGATAAATTGGTCCATCAATTGCAATAGATAGAGTTCGTAAATATTTTTGGCGTACTTGAATCTCTTTCCTCAAATATTTTCGACTAACATATTATGGGTATTCAAAGTTTCGGATTGTATGGTTACATTTGAGTATTGTAATAAAAATAGGATAAATTTTATTTTTCAATATTTTATCACTAAACCATTAAATATATAACCATCAGCCTCTAAGCTGAAGGACATAAATTGAGATGCAATGAATATTGAATATATTACCTATAGAGAGGATGTTGATCTGACCTAGATATCCAACGCTCAAATTTATGTACTTTGGAGTAATATGTGCAAGCATACATATACTGCATTAAGTCTTTGCATAAACCACTCTAAAATCTTGCTGAGGTAAATATACATAAAGCAAACCCTCTTAGTGTTGCAAGACAGTTAATTGCTCATGAATGCAATCAATGGTTTCCTTACCAATTGCTGCAAGATCTTTGATTTGTAAAGTTTGGAAGGTCTGGAGCAGCACAATCAAATGTGCCTCCACTCTCTTTGCTCAGAGTTAATTTTGTTGACACAAGAAGCGCGCTATGGGGTTATCTCTCCAGTCACAAGGAAAAATGATTCTCAGCCTACAATCTATGCCAATATTTTATAGGATATGAAGAGAGGCGCTAGGCGAATGTAGTGGGAGCCTATCATAAATTCTATAAGCCTCTACTTTATATTTTTAGCACTATAATATTTGATACATGCCCGCTTACTAAGCCACAATATCTTTAAATCAATGCAATGGCTTTTATTAATAAATTTGAAAGGAATTATATTTATTATATTTTACTCGTACTTAATTTATATTCAGTACAAATTGAATGAAGTAAGTCTAGTGAAAGGAGAATTATCCAATTAAAGCTAACGGATACAGCTAAGCTGTCCAGAAATCGATTCGTTAACTTCAGCCAGAAGTTTTATCCCGTTCTTAGCACAAGAAAGAAAATGGCTCCAAAATTCCAACAATAGTTAATGCATTTTAGGAAGTTAGGGAAAATTTTACAAGTAGCTATCCGCTGAAATAACAGAAAGAACAGTGAAGCCCTGGCTATCTAGTATGTGGAAATGAAAGTATGTGTATAGTTGTCCATTGTTGAAACTTTAAGTGAAGAACTTAGTAGGTGCTTATTTACACATAATATTGAATACAATAACGAGGTATTACCAAAATTGAAAACATTCAAAAGGCTTAAAAATATTGAAGCAAAGTCAAGAACAGGGTATAATGTTAAGAACTAAAAAGTAAAGCGGTGAAATGGTTAGAAAAAATGCGACATTAGCCAAGAAATATTTTTTGTATATATGTAGGTATCAGCTTCGACTTTGCGATGAGTCAGCAATTCTACATTCACGTCTTCAGTTAACCACTATAGAGTTTCCAGCTGAATCATATCGATTTTGATGAAATGAGTAGATGTTCTTTAATGTTCAAAATCGTTTGAAAATTGTATTTTGTACAAAAAATACATGTTATTGATTTATTTACATTATTTTATTATTTCACAAGGGTGGTCTTTTTCATAACACTGTTCTAGGAGAAATTACGAATTATCGGTCAGTTTCACATCTTCGGTCAAATAAGAGAAAATATATAATAATTATTTTATTTAAATTGTATCGTGTCTTTCTTATATGACCGAAAATGCGAAACTGAGTGATAATTCGTAACCTACCCTAAATATATCAACAGAATGAGTTTTTGCATTAAAAAATAATAGTGCACTATAATCATGGTGCACTATAATCATGGTGCACTGTAATCATGGTGCACTATAATCATGGTGCACTGTAATCATGGTGCACTGTAATCATGGTGCACTATAATAATCATTCCCCCCATTGTATTGCAGGCAGTGTGTGTGGGCAAGAAGCTGGTGCTGATGCAGTGGCGGCACAGTGCTGCATGGACAGCCTGGTGCCCAGCCTCTGACACAGACACTGTAGAAGGATTTATATTCATAAAGGTACGTCTAAACTTCAATGTATATAACATGTATAGCCGATAAATCCATTATTCAGTTATCACTTTATAGTAGTGTTTTTGTTTCACGAAATGTACCGAGTTGCACACTCTTAAGATTGCGCTGCGCACTTTGAACTCGTATGCCTACTGCCTAGCGTGCTTGAATACCTTCATTTAATTTATTTTGAAATTAAATACTGATATACGTGTATCATGGTGATATACGTTACAGGTCATTAAACAATCATGAAGTGTGCTGTACGACAAACTGGAGGTTACAACAAACTGCATAACGGCTATTTAGGTTGAAAGTTTGAAAATAATATTCATTAATATATAAATATATGAAAATTACTTTGAAAGAAAAACTCAACAAGATGAAAAGATATAATGAGGTTTGTTTTGAAACTCTTAACATAAATTGACGTAATATAGTTTGTTTTATCCGGTAGTTTGTTGTACTGCACAATTCATTATTGTTTAATGACTTGGCAGGGGGGTTGGGGCCGGCACGCCCCTTTTACACATATATCACCAGTATTTGATTTCAAAATAAATAAAATATAAATGTATTAACGAACGCTCAGCATTGGGGAATTAAATTGGGTTTAAAACGCGCAGCGCGCACTCTTAAGAGTGTGCAACTCGGTAAATTGCTCGGAGAATATATATAATAAATGTATTATATTTATAGCTGCAGCTATTCCTACTTTCTTGTCGTTTTCTCTATATGTACAAGAGTATTATTTATGTATCTTATTCTAGGTTTTTGTAATATTTAGTGTCCAAAGTTTTCTCTTTGTAAGTTTGTGTGTTTTTCTCAGGAAGTGACTGTCAGTGACTCACCCTGTCTGGTGACTCTGCTAGACTCGAACGTGTCCTCTTCGGGGGGTAGTGCGGCTACTAACTTCATCTGCGTCGGTAAAGAAACTAACTCTAGGGTCTTTGTCTATTATCATAGTCTATAATCGAAAGTCTATAGTAAAAAGTATATAATCATTGTCTATAATCATGTTCTACAATTATAGTCTATACTATAATCACAGTCTTTCTCAACAATATTAGATAATATATCTTCATATTTCATCAACTAGGTTTTGTGCGTTTTTTTTAAATCCAAATCAATTTCCACTTTTCCACGCCTCTTCATTTTCAATATCAGAGAACAATATGTTTTTAAAAACAAGTTAAAATTGCAATAGGTCTCTAACAGAATGTACACTTATTGAACTACGACGTGAAATTCTTTTTCAAATAATAGCAATATTCTCTTATTTTATTTAACTGTCGTTACGTAACTTAATACTATTAACCAATTAATAAAGCATAGCAATCTTGGATATTGTAATAATTATATTGAATGAAAATGCAATTCCATAATGTATTTTTCGCTCTTCTCTCAGTTATTAACTGATTGCTATTATCTTTTGTGTTAAAATAAATTCTAGATCAGTTTTTCAATTGTTCTAATTACTATTGAATATAATTATTATTTATCTAAATAATTAGGAAAAAAGAGAGAGTTCAGCGAAATGTCAATCTTCAAAATGATGTCAATTAATAAATGAAAGTTGACATTTACTGAAAGAGTGCTAATTATATTCAGTGTTTCTATCCTTTACTGACGAGTTTAGCTAACACAAAAAGAACTTAAATGGTAAATTAATTCTTCTCTATATTATTAGTGAGTTCAAAATTTGTATCACTATATAACTATAACATACTAGATACAAAGTCATACGTTTTTTTCTCTGAAATACATGTTAACATAACTTCTATTCAATATTTTCTAATGAAAAATCTAATTTTTATCATTAGATGCTATAACATTCGAATTATAATTTACATTAATTTATACTGAATGCAACAGCCTAACCACATCAATGTTATATTAATGTTATAGCTATATCAAAATAATAGCTAATAATCAATCTTGATATATTTGTAGCCGTATTTAGTATCTAAATAATTCTAGATCAGTAGAACCTTAAATCAATTCTAATTATCATTTGTGATTATCACTCAATAATTATTATTTTATTTTCTAGGTTACAAGCACCAGTGGGACCTAATAAGTGAGAGCAATGGAGAGATATCCAAATTATTTCACGTTGATGCCAGTCGAGTAAACCTAGTCACCACCATAGATATTTACGAAGAGGAAGAACCTGAACTGCTTCTGTGCTACAACAGTAAGAACTCCTTCCTTGCAAAGAGTAAACTAAAAAGCTCATATTGATAGCATTTTTCTCGTATCAATTCATTGTAAGAAAGACATACAGTCATTAGCAGGTTCTTTGCTTCGTGTCGCACTGTACAGATGGTTTTCTTTTGTTCCAATAAGTGTTTGCTCTTTCGTCAAGTTATAATTAATTTCCATAGACCGTGATGGCAAGCTGAGGTGCTACAGAATGATGCTACGACGTAGAATAATTGTTTGTTACTCTATTATAACCATCACCTATTCTTCATCAAGATAAAATTGACTATATTTATTTCAATCTGAGTAAATAATGTAATTTGTAATAGTTTTCAATTAAGGATAATTTAGAAATCATTACTGAAGAGCTATAATTATATACCAAATATATCTTTCATCCGGTTGTAGTCAGTTTTTGTTTATTGTCTCATTTTTTTAAAAATTTTAATTCATTTTTCCTTTCTAGATACTTGCCACTTCCAAAAACTCACAGATGATTGTTCCTGTGAATTTGATTTTCAATGGAATTCTGTTCCTGAGGCAATAGGTTAGTAATTCAACTAAATCTACATGGTAAAATAGCGTAAAAATAGAAATTCAACATCAAGAATAGAGAAAAAATACGTAAAATTGTTCATTCTCGATCATATTGGTTTACACTATTAATAAATTATTGTTACGAAATATGATTGACTGGCTAAGTTATTGTATAAATGCTTTTATAACAATTGCTACAAAATTGAAGTAACGAAAGAATTAATTTGTTTCAGTGTGTGCCTTCCCCTACATCCTGGCGTTCACTCATGACAGCATAGAGATCAGACTTGTGATCAATGGCAGTCTGGTGCAGGCCATGGCCATGAAGAACTTGACACTAATCAGTCACAAGGTTAGGCTTACATTTAACTTGCATTTTGTATGCAGTGGACTCATAAATCTCACTTGGATCATTGGATGTCAACTGAAAGAGTAATTTTATCTAATTAAACTAGAAATAATGTATGCATAAAATATCCAGAACAGAACTTGAGTTTGTGCTAATAGGAATAAATGAATTTGCAGCGGTATTCACATCTCACATTTAATCTAAAATCAAACCATATACAGTATGTAGTTCAATGTATTACTTCATTGAAAAACAGAATGAACTGGATAATTATACACTTCAATACAGCATAAATTTATATGAAACATCTCCTTTACTATTGCTCCTGACTTCATAATACAGCAAAACCTCGTAGTAGACCAGCCTCCTAGAAGACAAACCTCCTATTAGACCAGGGGTGGGCACACATTGTGTTTTTTAGTGCCGAAAGATGGAATCTCAGTGCCAATTTTCTTTTCGTTTTCTAAATTGCTGGGATACTGAGTAATTATATAATGAGGTGGTATATTTAATTGAAGTACGAACATGTACAACGGTACATATTTTGCGCATAAATATTAGTAGTAGATTTATCATTTGCATTAAAAAGAATTAATAAATGATATAAAAAAATTCTTCATGTGAAAATATCACAATAAAAACAAAAATAAGCTATCTTGCATAAGTAATAATAAGTAACTCATAAATTCACAGGATAAATTACTTACCTAACTTATTAAAAATGGTAATTAAAAATGATTGCATAAATATTTACCACTGTGTTTGAATATCACAATTGAAACACAATTTTTGTCACCTGACAGTTATTCTAGTGTAAATATTACAAGGAGTAATAATTACAATACTATTTTAAAGATGATTCTCTAATTTGATGGATGTATTATATATTTATTTATGCTCTTTTTAGGATAAAACATAACTCAGAATTGGTTTCAGATTTGATGGTAAAGTCTGGGCTAAAAAAATTGATGTGAAAAGTTATAGAAAACTAGATACAGTGAAGACTATTATAATTTCATAAAATGATAATTTGATTGAAAAGAATATTATATTCATTTTAATTGTAGCAAAATATTCATACTGTTTCTAATTTTGTTTCCCTTCAAAATTGGTATGTTAGTCATCATTAATTTGGCATTAAAGTTATCATAAACAAATAGAGCTATCGAATATTAAAGTTACCGCTTTACTTTTAAAGAAAACGATTTTGGTCTAGTAGGAAACTAATACAGTGAGTTTCTTACTAGACCAAACGAACTTGGAACGTAACTCTGGTCTACTACGAGGTTTTTCAGTATCTTATATACCGATGACATTTCGTTGCAGCTATCTAAATATTATCAAATTATAATATAAATAAAAATATCTCTTCAGAATGACATTTTCTTTGCGACGACTGCCCCCGAGTTCTTTGATTTGCGGCACGAAAGAGTGAGGGTAGACAGGCTAGAGAGAGAACCCAGTGTGTCACCTCCTTCTTCACCCCACAACAGCAGAGACCATCACAGTGAGTTTGAAAATATGCTTCGGCAATTAAGAGGATTTAGAGATAGAATGAGCAAGTGAGATAATTTATATACATATATCAATATGTTAAAAAAGAGCTATCGTTTATTCTACCTTTATCTCGAAAGGTGATCGTGAATCGTCTCGAGTTGCAAGGCCTTATAGAATCTACAAAATACCTTTCAAGAGTTTGACAGGATCATCTGAAAGGCGGTGTCCCACTCCTACAACCAACATTGCCCAAATAAGTCCAGAAGTAAAACCTGTCGAAGCAAACCTAATACGAAAAATGAGCGGTAAATAAAAATATCAAAATAAGCAATTCGAAACAAGCTTATTCGGATTTTTGAAATCTGATTTTATTATTATTATGCATAATACTTTTCAAATAATTTTGAAAATCTGTCCACAGGATCCAGACCCACGCATTTGAGTGTCAGTAAACATCCATTCACGAGTAGATCTTGCTCCACTTCTCCAACGCAGAACTTGGCGTCCTCTAACTTTCCCTCCTGCGGAAACTCACCCACGGGACCTCAAACCCGAAGACCTCTCGTCAAGATGAAGGCATCCAAACCTTCTTGCAAGAAGTCAGGACGCTGCCATCGGTCTAAGGAAAGACAGTCTAGAAATAGAAAGCATTCTCTCAATGTGGATGTGAAGCTTCTGTCCTGCACAACTGACAAGAGTTTAGAATTGTGATAGTTCCATCTCACAATATATTTGCAGATGTATGTGAGATAGAAGAATACTAATGATCAATCGTATGTCCCAATCTAAAGGGTTAAAAACTTTGGTGTTCAAATTAAATTTGTATGGTTATAATAAATGTATCGTCTGAATAACGTTGGAACGATGCCCAACGTTAAATTTTCATTTAAATTGAACGTACCTCTCATCTATTATATTGATGGAAATATCTATTATCTGTATGTATGAATAAATATATATATATTATGTTGAAAAGTATATCCCACATCGTAATTTAAAATACATAAATATTTCTTCATTGACCATTTTAAACTTAGGTTTTCCGCCAGTTGATTAATTAATGTGCCCTGTATTTTATTATTTAATGAAAATGACTAAATTCTTTTAAACCAGAATTATACAAAGTCGTTATTCAAAGGTTATATCAAGGCTTGTCCAATATAATTAGAAAAGGTGAGCTCTAAGTGTGCTAAATTATTCGTCATTGTTCACTGACGCATATCACAAGGTAATAATGTATTGAACACAATATTCAATGTTCATTGTTCTAAAACGTATTGAACACAATATTCAATGTTCTGAATGCGAAAGCGTTACTTATGTACTATCCAATCACCCCCCCCCCTTCCTCATATTCAAATAAGTGTATCCAATACTGCATTTAAACCAACTTAAAACAATCATCAGAATAAAGTAGTTTATACAAGTGTTTTTGTATGGATGTATTTTCTGATATCTAGTCCAAGGATATACGTATAATATCTTGCCTTCTCTAGATGACTAGTTGTTTTTCATTATCTATTAGATAATTATATACACATTTTAACTATTATAAAAAGATGTTTACTTTTGATCTACTATTTTGACGAGGTAATGGTTTTGAGAGTACAATGAGAGAAAGGTAGACTGTGTTTAGGGGTCTGACGACATTTATTTGAAAATTCACCTATAATCAAAGCAATCTTATTGTGATATATCATTTGTAAATGTTGTGATCGGTGATTGTAAAACACATATTGTATACTACAAATCTATCTTTTTCAGATTTGTTTTGTCTATGAATGGCAATCAAAGATAGTAGAATATTATCTTCGAATGTGATATGTTCAATGTTCATTCTGTGGATCTCATATTATTATTTAAATTTAGATATATTACTTAAGTTAATTAATTTGCAAGAATGTGTAAGTAATTTTCCTGAAAACTTTTCACTTTATTGAATCATAGAAAATGAATATATCGTAATCAGGTTTTTGTCTATTGCCCCGTACAAATTATAAATCACTTCGCCAAACTTGTTGAAATCGAGAGTCTGAAATTAACCAAAATGTTGCCAAAATGTTGCCAAACTGTTTGCCAAACAGTAGAATCGAAAACTTAGTTATTGTATAATTGTATATGAAGGTGATTATTTCTAGGTCTTTTGAATATGAATACTTTTTTATTTGTTTTAACGCAATACCTGTAATCAATATACAATATTTAGATATCAAACAAAAATGTGTCAAACAGATTGCCAAATATTATATGAGCGTGTGGACGCGAACACTGAAATATGTTTGAAGATACTGGTTAAGTTTTAGGAAGTGTTTGCCAATGTGTACGGGGTATACGGTATATACAGTATATATAGTTTATACCTTTTATGTAATCTATTCCACTGCCCAATGAGTTACACTCTGCGACCAGACGATTATAATTTGAATAGTCAGTTTGTCTATCTTTGATGCTTCACACAAAGTCATGAGATTTCCTTACTTGGGAAAAATTTGCAACCTTCGAAATTCCTAATTTGTCAAATTATAACACTGGCAGTAGAACAGCTTACTTTTAAAAGTTATATAAATTCTAAATTGCAAAGCACTTTATTTTCAGTTTAAACAAACGTGAAGATGTTTTTTTAAATTCTTATTTAAGTTTTAATATATTTTATTTAAAAAAGATTAACATTTCAACGTCTTGACTATTTTCAATTATCTTCATAATCTGGAATGTAATATTAATTTAATTTTCATGATTGATTCTATAGATGTACATGAAAAAAAATTCAAAAAATATTATAGAAGTTTTTCATGTTTCTTAAAAAAAAGAACGTAATATTTAGAATTTATAAATTCGGTTAATTTGTAAATGTTGAACTGTTTACATTTTCAATAGAATATAATAAAAGTTAAAAAAGAATGCTAAAGATATTCTCACAAATCTGTGACACTGAATACAGCAAATTTATTTCAAAATCTAGACCCAATATTCTTTAAAAAAAAGTACATGGCAAAGTAAAGAACTTAATTTCATAATTATTAGAAAATTTTATTGAACACTAGAGTGTCAAACCATTATGTACAACATTAATTTATTACTACTATTATAAATTGCATGTTGAATGTTAATGTTAATAACTGTTACAATACTTACCTCATTAATAGACATTTATGAAGTTTTAATACATTTATAATACATTTCCCTAGAGATATTTCAATAAATTATTATTTTAATTAGTTAGAAAATAAATTATTAAAGGGTTAAGTGATATGTTAAATTAAATTATTCATTCTTCATAGAAATAAACATAATGGAAATTCTTCCCAAGAATTCCTTTATTGCTATTCGAATAATTGTTAGCTTATTTGAATATCTTTATTGTCACAAAAAAGGAAGTTGATTTAAAGTTTTGAAAAACAGTGATAAAATGCAATAGGTAATGAATAAAATATTATCAAAATTTTAATCTCAAAATACGACATATGCATTATAACTGTTATCCAATTGGAATAGAAAGTTTGATAGTAAGAGAAAGCTTTTAAATGACTATATCAGATGTACTTGCCATCATGACTTCCTCTTGACTGCATAGTTCTATAGATGTCACTGAAACACTATATGAACTGATGTCACTTTGATTGGGGCGCAAAAACCGTAGAATGATCTATTTTTATAAGTGTGTTAAGGAGAAAATCGTTTGCGCCAATGAATCAAAGTGGAGCTTTTCATTATTCTGAACCGTAGGAATTATGCAGTTCAGAGAAACTCAGCACACCAATTTGCACAGGGTAGTACTTTATTATTAATGTTCATTATGTGTACATTTTACCCACATGTATGTTATTAAATGTATGAATACAATCATTTATTTTCAAACGCTTTCTTCATTCAACCTTTTAACTCAAGTTAGGTAGTGGAATTATCAAAATTGTAAGAAACTTCAATAATTTTACAAATAGTTTGTTAAATTGATATTAGAAATTATATATGATGAAACATATATGAGAGAACAATAAAAACAAACATTTATAAACTCTAAAGATTTATCTGAAAGGTACTAAAGGAAATGATTATAATATAAATTAATTGAATCAGCTCTTTATTGGAAGTAGACCCAAAATAGAAAAGTTACCAATTAATAACATGACGGAGACTAAGATATTGGTAGATTTTCAAAGCTTATACTCAAGGTAACTTACAAGATCAATAATATTAGCAAACTCTACATTCAGCAGAATTAAGATTAAAGACTCAAGAGTTAGTAAAGACCTCTAATTAAGGCCACGTTCACACTGCAAGCGGAGCAGAGCGGCGCGCTCGAAAATTTAATGTATATTTGACGCTAGCTGCACCGCTAGCGTCAAATATACATTAAATTTTGAGCGCGCCGCTCTGCTCCGCTTGCAGTGTGAACGTGGCCTAATGCAGAACGGCAGCAACGAGCATTTTAGGGATTCTACAAGGAAAATGATTACCATTTAGTTAAGAGGGGCGGTATACACTACAGAGATGTTCCAGATATGGCATTATAAACTGTCTCCTACCTGGAAAATTTTAGTTATATTTTCAAGATGTAGATTGTATACCGATAAAATAAAAGAAATTGATCAAATTGGTAGGCATGAAACTATCAGTAAGAAGAATACAATGATAAGAAGAGCAATATAGCTCCGACAGTATTTTAATTCACAGATACCAAACACTTTGAAACACTAACAGTTTTAAGTGAAATGAACAATTAGAATTATTCACAAGCTTTTGACCATCACTAGCGAGTATTATCTTTCTACTGAACAATGCGATCAATGAAGTCAAGTTTTGACGATTCAATGAACCCAATCAATACAACTCAAAAATGCGGCGACTTCTCTTGACACTAAATTATATGAGCATAAATTAGTATACATTAAATAGTAATAGTAGTTTATATTTTTTACATTTTATAGTTAGGTTCATTAGTATTTTTATTTTATTTCATAAGTATATAAAGATTATATAATTATTTACATTCAATATACAATGTTAATAGTAATATACCGGGTGGGCCAAAAGTCACTTTACCACTTTGAAATATTATTAAGCACAAACAAAAAATGATAAAAATCTTTAGTAAACGGAAAATGGAAGAAAAATGTTTAAAGTTTTAGTAGATATGAACCGAAATCACTATACGACATCTGATTTCAAATATTTCAAACATACTTTTCAATGTGTGAAATCGTAAACCTCAAAAAATGACTTAGTTCAACATGGAAGAGAGAGCCGAAATTGTTGAATATTATTTTTTATCAAAATCGATCATTTGCTGAAGTAAGTTTCTGTAAGGAATTGTTCAATCAGAAATGTTAAATAGAGTCCATGCTTGCCTTAGCAGAAAAATTCAGACGAACGGATTCATGTCCTGGCAAAGATCGAACTGGAAGACTCAATTCATCTCTCAATGAAGAAGTTATTCAGCGTGTGAATCTTAGTGTTACAGAAAACTATGCAACATCCACGAAAATAAGTAGTACTCAATTGCGATTATCTCACCTGGCACTATGGCGAATATTAAAGAAGGATCTAAAATTATATCTTTACAAAATTCAGTTGGTCTCCAAAAATGAGAAGAATTTCGCACTATCATTTATGAGTTTGACAAATGATGAGTCATTCATATCACATTTAATGATGAGATGAATCTCACTTTTATCTGAGTGGACAGGTGAATAAATAGAACTTTAGATTTTGAAACAGAGTTAATACTCAAATTAATGTTCACAAACACCCACTCCATCAACAGAAAGTAACTGTCTGGTGCGGATTATCAAGCTATAAAATCATTGGGCCCTACACTTCTTTAAGGCTTGAATAATAATGGAAGCCATTTGAATTCTTTTTAAATAAAACTTTTCAATTTCTTCTTTCATTTGAGGTTTACTATGATTACATTTCTTTTCTAGTTTGTGCATAGTAAAATTTTCAAATGGTAAAGAGACTTTCGGCCCACCCGGTACAATATTTAATAATATTTGTACGATATATTTCTTATAATTTATTGTAGTTTTTTATATAGTTCTTATTAAACATACTTCTCTTGCATCAAATGAGAATTATTAACCTCCCTAAAAAATTGACCTATATAAATTAAAGAATCAAAATGTTCGCTTGTTTTGCTCGGTAGCTACTCTATTTGTGCATTAAAATTTCGTTCTTGTCGCAGAACACAGTCCTCACGAGTTGCAGTGCAGCAAGGTTTCATTTATCATATGAAGCAGGTAGCTGGGGACAGCGACTCCATACTTTCGGATATGGAAGCTTTGAAGCTACAACAAATTCCATCCTGCCATGTAGTTCGGTTTGCAATTAGTATGAGGTAGGTATACGTCCTTGAAGGCCTACAATCTGCTGTTGGAAGAATGGCCGTTGCACTTGGTTTCCTACCTTCGACGATTGGCCAGTGGTGAGTTCTGTAGTTATATGATGATAATACTTCCCTTGTAACCTAATCTGTCAGACTATAAGCTTCAGATTTGGAGTTATATCAACTACAAACTCTATTTTACACGAAATATTTTTGAGTTAAAAGGAATGCATCACGATTTCTCTCAGTGCATAAAAAACAAATTTAAGGTAAAATAATGATAATTGTAGAACTAATTGTAACGAATCTAATGTAAATCTTACTTAAATCTAATGTAAATGGTTCGAACGTAATGATATTTATAGATGATCAAAAATTGCCCTAAAATTTTCTCATAGATTTTGTACAAATTATATCTGGAATAATGGAATAAAAGTTAGATGTGTTCTAAATTTGAAGATAATCAAGTCTATAGGAATAAGTTACAGGCAAAAGAATTTTACCAGAAATTTTGACATTATTATATTACAGTTTTAAATATAATGAAATGAAATTAAATGATGGCAAATAAGGCCAGCACACTTATCAAGTATTTTTTATAGTGGAGATATTTATGCCCTAATCTTTATAATTTATCAACTATTTATTATTAAGTATTCACTTATAGTACATGGAGATATTTATGTCCTCATCTTTCCTTAGTAATTAAAATGGTAAATTCCTTGTTCACGTCCCTAAAGCCCCGTCCAGACGGTCAATTTTTTTTAGAGAAGTGACAAACTAAATGACAAACTTATCGTCAGTTTTCAAGAAGTGTCTACACGGTCAAATTTTCTCGCCAAAAGTTTGAGGTTCACTGGCGTCAGTTTCGTCAAAATTAATGTTATACATCGTGAAAATAAAAATTAGATAACTTGGTATGTATATTTTTTAAATTTAGAACAGTAAGAAACCAGAAAAAATAATTTGTTTTTAATGACAAAATATCGTCTTGAAAAGGTTAGTCAAAAATAGATCATAGAAAACAATTCACAACGTAGGTAGCCTACCTATAACTTAGATCTAATACATTCTAATACAACCAAGTATTAAAGAGTTTGTCGTCAGCCATTGTAACTAGATAGATACTAAGTTTTTAAAAATGAGGTTTTTGTAGGTGTACCTAGCTAAACTAAAATGACGCGCAAATAAAAAAATATTATTGCCGGAAAGTCAGTGTGTACTTCAAACTTTATCGTCAGCAAATAGTTTGACAAACTTTTTGATGACGATATCCAACATGTTGGAATAAAAAAACTGATGAAAAGTTTGACGGTTTGCTGACGCTAGGAAGTTATCGTTATTTAGTTTGTCATTAAGTTTGTCACTTCTCTGAAAAATTTGACCGTCTGGAAGGGGCTTAATTGATTAAGGGACTTTAACTAGGAACCGATCCAAATACCCCCTTCCTAGTTCACATCCATAATTGATATAGGAACTTGACCTGGAAGGGGGTATTTGGATAAAGTATACTTTTTACATTTAGTCCAATCTCGAAGTGACTCCTTAATATGGAGTATATTCAAACAGCATACGTCAGACACCTCAAATTATTTGTTTTTGCTGAATTTTAAAAAATCCTTTTTGGTATTACCGTGTAGATAAGATACTAGATCTTCTGTCAATTAATATATCTTAGCGCAATATATTTCAATCAAATAAAAGATAATTCAATTTAAGAAAAACTAATTTTAAATACCCCTTTCTATTTCGCGTCCCTAAATGAAATAGGGACGCGAATAGTATTTATAGTAAACTCCGTAGATTTAATGGAAAACTTTTTTTCCTCTCTCTCAATTGGTTACGAGAAATTGGTTGCTTGAAAAGAAATATCACCATTTTAATGAAATTTCATCCTATACATTTCCCATAATTCATTAATACAGTGAAAACAGCTAAAATTCTGCTGGAAAATGGAATAATTTCAGAAGATGTAGTCCTCCAATTAGATGAAATGAATCGGCTGAAATGCGAGGAATAGGTTGGTGAGCAAAGCTACGGAGTGGATGAGACCGAAACCATGCATAAAGAAATTTTTTGCTGCATGATCGTCGGGTTGAAAGAAAATGAACATATGTAATTCATTTTGAGCCATAATCAAGAATCAATAACGATCTGTTGAAGGGTGAAATGTAAAGTGCATAAAAAACTCCATGATATCGGCTTCAGAGTAAGGCTCCCATCACACTTGCGTTTCTCAACGCCGCGTTAGAAATACTGCTCATGACAAAAAATTTAGCTGCAATTAATTTTAACGGAGCCCTTCACACTTGCGTAAGAAAAAATGCTGCGTTTTTTCTAACGCAAGTGTGAAGGGTTCCGTTAAAATCAATTGCAGTTAAACTTTTTGCCATGAGCCTTTTTTCTAACGCGGCGTTGAGAAACGCCAGTGTGAAGGGGGCCTGAGGGAGTGGATCAACGACCAACCTTTATATCTCTTTTACGACAGAGTTCACCTCGTCAAAAACTTAAGGAATAATTTTCTGACGCATTGCAACTACTGTTCCCATATTTCATCTGCAACGACATGGAACATAAATTGAAGATTGCAGGAGGAGGAATATCTTTCAGTTTGTTACACAAAGTCCATGAGAAATATAGGGGAAATAAGTCAAATCACCGTGCTGCTCCCAAACTTTCCACAACAGTTCTGTATCCAGGAAATTGTAAACAAAGTGTGTCAGTAGCGCTGGCGATCTTCGATTCGTCCAATATTTTCCCAATGCACAGGACTCTGTTGACTTCCTTCATTTGATTTCAGCCTGGTGGATCATATCAAATGCTAGATTTCAGTTCAATTATAACAAGATAGGAAACGACGCAGTCAATGGAGATGGGAAGCCAGAATTTCAAAGGAAGCTAGCCCATTGGTTTGAAGAGTGGAAAGAAGAGGCAATTCCTAATGCAGAAAAGTTCACACTATCTGCTTAGAGCAACAAAGCAATGATCCGTACGCTCCGATGCCAAGCTGCTTTAATCGAAGATTTATTTACTGAGGGATACAAATTTCTTTCATTAACCAACAGGTTCCCGAGTGACCCTCTCGAGAAGTGCTATGGCCAATATGGGTCTATGTCATGTGGGTCATGGTCATTTGGGTCGCAATCATCTGGGTCCGTGTTTATAAAAAGTATAATAAACATGCATAATTAATTTAGCTTTTGTATAATTGAATTCTTTCTCATTTTTAAGGATAATTAATAAAATATTTTATTATTTAATGAAATTTTAATAAATATAAAAAACACTTAATGCCATTGTTTCCTGCTCAAATTTGGATCAATAGATTATTGTTGAATAATTTACCTAGAACCAACAATAACATCGAAGCTTATCATAACGCATCGTACCGCATCTTGCTTGCATCCAAACATATGGAAATTCATAGATACATTAAAAAAGGAAGAAAGTTTGGCTGCAACAAAGAAAATGCACATCGAATGCGGTTAGCCATTTCATGGGAAAAAGAGGTACAGAGACGCTACCGTAAAGCTTCAAAATATTGTTAAACGATAACAATTTTTTAAAAATTATTGTTTTTAAAAAAACATTGCCCACAATATGCGGTATTAATTTTTTCTATACTATGAACTAATTCAAACCTTCGTGTTTAAAGTTCATTTTACCATGTTTGACGTAAGCAAACCCTTGTTGTAAAAAATCTTAATTTTTAGAGTAACCTAAATTTTCATTGTTCAACACGTTGTGGAAGCGAAATAAGTGTTTTTTATGTATTAAAATTTCATTAAATTTTAAAATATTTTATTAATTAACCTTAAAACTGAGAAAGCATTCAATTAATTATACATAAGCTTTATTAACTATGCATGTTTATAATACGTTTTGTAAACATGGACCTAAATGACCACGACCCAAATGGTCCGCGACCCAAATGGTCCGCGACCCAAATGACCACGACCCAATTGACCGCGACCCTATTGACTGGACACCGACCAATATCGAAAAAATGTCTGGAGAATGCTTCTTGGTTTCTACGAAAGACGTCTCAAACTCAGAAAATGTCTTAAAGGTAGAGTCGCTTGTCAAGGCAGGGTTTGAAATCAATGAGTCTTTTAAAGTCAATAATTACCTCTGCGAAGCGTGGAAAACTCTGTTAACAAACGTGGAATCTTTCAACTATATGAAAGCTCTTGGGATATATCAAGTCATGTCGCTGGATATATAGCACATAAAGCTCGTAAAGCATTTGATTATTGATGCGGAAGTAAATTCATTGCAGGGGCGTATCTAGGATTCGATCAAGGGGGGGGCAATTTTCAAAAAAATTAACGTTTCTGAAAAAAATCTACGGATAATTCCTCAGACTGGTCAGTTATTTGATTATTTTAATTGCTTTGAACATGCTTACACTGTGTTCCGTCAGAAGCGTCATTTTTTAAATTGCGAAATGGGAGGACGTCATTATGTTCATAAAGTATAAAGAATGGATTTTATCCTATTAATATTAGCATTTTTCTTAAACCTTGAAAATGCATCGTCCTGTACTCTGTAGTTTGCCAAACACCTTCTTCTTCAACAGTACGCCGAAAATTCATGTTTCACTCCATGGCAAGTGGAAGGGCGGATAAATCTTACCACCTGAAAAAGTTCACAAGACTTCGTGCTCTATTCAATGAAACTGGTTCTATTCACGAGAAAAGCAAATGATAACATAACCAAAAAGAACAGAAACAGTGATTCAGGAGATGAAGAGTTTCTATGAAGAACCCCCCGAACCCCAAGTTTCTCAGCAGATTTCACCAACCATAACTCCGTTGTGGAGGATCGTCAGGTACACTAATGAAAATCCCTGAAATATCAACGGAATAAATGATAGGTATGATGCTAAGGTAATATCTGTGTTGCCATTATCAATTGAATGGATATAATCTATAATCTTCCTTGATGATGATGGCAACTTGTCATCGGTTAATGGTGTTTCATATCTCAGATTGCTCCAGGACATTATTTGGTGCTAGTTTGCTATGCGATCTGATCATCATTTACTGGTTTAGCATGCGATCTATTTAGAATTTATTAGCAAATATAAAAGATACAAACAGGTATACGAGATACCAAATATATATATTTTATTTCCTTAAATAATTATATACCATTTACATATGCAAAGCCTTATTATGGATATCGTTATATAAACTACATCCTACCAAACTTATTTGAATATAAAGTACAAATAAGCAATTAATATATGATTTTTTCTTTTTCTTTTAATGCATTGTGACAATATCTTCTCGTCTATATTGTTTGTTTTGTATCACAGTTACTTAAAAAGAAAAATTATCATAATTATTAAAATAAAAATACTAATGCATTATCAGATCACATTAACCTCACAGATCGCATAACAAACTAGCACCCCTTATTTGGGCCATACTGCAACTCGTTCTTCACTTTGGTGGATGCAAGACGGCGCTCCACCACATTGAACAAATGCAGTTCTAGAATTTCTCATTGGAAAGGTTAGAGGTCGATTCATTAGCAGAAGAACGGAAAATTCCTGGCCAGCACACAATCAATATCTCCACCCTTTGGATTTTCACTTCTTGGCTGCTGCACAAACTCGAGTTTATAAATGAATAAGAATATTCCATTGTGTCTCTTATACAAAGTGTTCAAATTTCGCTGAAAGATATAACCTGGAGACCCCTGAGAAATTTGAAAGAATGTTTCGAAGTTTGCTTCGTTCTGGCTGGAGGAGGTCATTCTCAACAACTTCTGTAGGGCCACAGGAGATGTGGTTCATATGATATAGCCATATATTATAGGAAAATAAATGTTTAATAATAATACTTTCTTTTTCATCAACGTGGTGTATTTATGATGACAATTGATGCATTAGAAGTGCTTCTAATTTGCAATTTAAAAATGTCGTTTCTGATGGAACACAGTGTGTCAGTGGATGGTACTGTATAGTCCATAAGCTGTATCTAAAGTCTAATAGACTGATAGTTATTAACTTTATCACAGTATTCAATTATTGGCTTCAGCAAAAATAATCAAAACCATACTGCTACACTGTGTTTCATCAGATAACGTAATTTTTTAATTGCGAATTAAAAGCACTTAAAAATAAGTCAAATACCATTATAGATGCATCACTTTGAAGGAAAAGAAAGGATTTTTTATTATTATTCAATATTTATTGTCTTATATCATTTGAGGCACATCTCCTGAGGTCCTACCCAAGTTGTTGAAAATGACCCCCTAGCTCTGATGTGAAGACAGAACGATGCACGCTTCAGAACATTCTTGCGTATTTTCTTGAGAGTCTTATTGTTATATTTTTGAACGGAGATTTGAACACATTGTACATAAAAGAGACTCATTGGGATCTGTTTTTTTATATATATAAACTTATAGACTCGAGATTGTGCAGCAGCCCATATGCGAAAGTCCAAAGAGTTGAGATGTGGACTGTGTGCTGACCAGGAATTTTATTTCCGTAATTCTGCTAATCACTCGACCTCGAAACTTTTCCTTAAATTCTAGAGCTGAATTTGTGCAATGTGGTCTTGCATCCACCAAAGTGAAGAAGTTGCAGGCTGGGCCAAATAATGTGATGGAGCAATCCGAGTTTTGAAAACCAATAACTGGTAACAAGTTGCCATATTCGTTAAGGAATGCTGGAACAATTATTGGAACCATTAATAATTGTAACGAAGATCATTGCCTTTGCATCGTACCTATCATTTGTTTTCCAGATATTTCGAGGATTTTCATTCGTATTTTTTGATGGAGGCAAATTAACTTCTCGTCTGTCCAAACGATTCAATTGTTAATGTTGGATGGTTGCTGCATAATCCACTCACAAAACCGCTATTTATGTGGTTTTCATTAATGGTCGAACTGAAGTTCAATGATAAAACGGAAACTAAATGAATGTATCACGATCATACACCACGTGGTTTTGGTGTGGATGAAATATGTTGAAAAGCTTTTCTGAGAGAAAAACTAGTGGTTTCTTCAAAGAAACTTCACCTCCTGAATCGCAGTTTGTGTTTTTTTTTTGCTTTTTCTTGTTGATAGAACCAGTTTCATTGCATAGACCACAAACTCTTGTGAACTTTTTCAAGTGGTAAGATTTAGCAACCCTTCCATTTATCTTGAGAAAGCATGAATTTTCGGCGTACTGTTGAAGAAGAAGGTGTTTTGGCAAACTACATTATACAGGACGATGCATTTCTTCTCAAATTGAAGAACAATGCTAATATTAATAGGGTAATAGAAATCCACTCTCTATGAACAAAATGGCTTATACCTAATACGACTTGAAGCAATTTAATTTCTCCCATTTCGCAATTTATAAAGGAAGATTTTGATAGAATACTGAGTTCAACCATGTCAAAAGCAATTAAAAATAATCAAATAATTGACATTTCTTCAATTTTGAGGATAAATCCATAAATTTTTATTTATCCGTAGATTTTTTTTAAAGTTAAGACCTCAAGGGGGGGGGCATCTGCCCCAAATGCCCCCCCCCCCCTTGTATACGCGCCTGCAAGTTGTCACTAATCAACCATTTTCTAATCTAAGTTCTTAGACTTAGACAAAGAAAATGCGACATTGTTTGGCATAACTCATGTAAAATTTCGTCGACATGAAATTGAGAAGATATTTTTTCTTCGTTTTAGGAATTTTACTGTATCCTAAGATTAGTTCCTGCGTGAACTTTTAATTACAATATGTATTTATATATATCGCATATATTAATACGATAGCGTGTGTATTTTTGTGTGTCGCTTACTATATGGATGAGTGGTTTGTAAATGAAGGTGGTGGGTTGAAGGGGAGGTGAGGGAAGTGAAGGTAGGGGAAGAAAAGGTGAAGAAAGTAATGGTGGGAGAAGTGATCGAAGGTGGGGGAAGTGAAGTGGGGGTGGGGGGGGGGGGGGCTGTGAAGATAAAATATAACTAATTTAGAAAATTGCTGAATAGTGATAATATCCGTCAGTTGGTCAGGTCTGTCCGTCACACAATGCGTTAAAGGTCCTCTCCAGGCTCCGAGAAAAAAAAATGAGTTTATTAAATAATATAATAGAACTAAAGTCTACGATCATTATTCAGCAAACTACATACAATTTGGTTCAGTATATATTTTATAATTTGTTTTTAAAGTTTTTTACTACTCTGTGAGCAACAATTGAGCGAATCACTAATCTGATGCTCAAGAAGAAGATTGTACACTCTTTGTTTTGATTACAAATTTGAATTTTATAAACAAACCAAGCGTTTTCGGCCTTTATTTAAATTATTTTAGATATTAATTGTTTCCTAAAGTATATAAACGTTTATATTATAAGTTCATTCAATTTTATACCTTTACACGAATATTAAATGGATTTATTAAACCTAATACCTAGTTGACAATCAAAACAAATGGTGTACTACATTCTTTTTCTTCAGGCTGAAAATTTCTTAAATTAGTAAGTCGGAAGTAAAATAGGTTTTGTAGAGTTTTGATTTTAAAAATCTTTAAAAGCATATACAATTAAAAATACGCTACCAAATTTGATGCGGTTTGCAGCAAAATGATAAGGAACATTAGCCTCGTTAAATAAAGCAATAAAAATATTTGCTTGGAGGGGACCTTTAACAGACACTTCATCAATTATCAATAGCACATCATAAAGTTGGTGTAAATCACAGTAATATCACCAATAGGATATTTGCAGAATATACTATTACAAAAGAAGCGGGTGTCAGAGACAAAAAATGGATTAATCAGACACTTTCAATAGCACATCATTAAGTTGTCTAAATCAAAGTAATGTCGCGAAGAGGATTTTAATAAGTATTAATCTAAATAAACTGTGTAGTAAAGAAGCTGTGTCAGTCAGTCAGTTCGTCACAAAATGTGAAAACAGACTACGATATATTTGTTGATATGATCGAGACCAAAACAAAAGTTGTTTTCCCAATTCGGTGGAATCTCCACGGGTCCACCTAGTTATTATGATCATGTTTGCTTCTTCTGAAATGCCTGTAACGCTTGCATATGATCTCAGTTTTCAATTTAAAATTACAAACATGGTCGCCATTTTAATTACCTGGTTTGGAACTTTGGGCCTTTTGGTCAACTGAAATCAATAGTGTCATTGTAAAACTAATTAAAATGGTGGTAGATAGTTAGGTACACAATTTGTATGAATTAATAATCCGAACAGCATACTCTGCAGTTTGTTCACTGAACCAACTACCTAAGTTAGATATCTGGTTATTTTCGGCTATTAGATATTAGGTAAACTGGTAAAGTAGGTACCCACCGGCTACCTCCTACCAAGGACCTCATTATTCTAACATGCTATTGATATGTTAGTGGATCTTTCCATATGATTAATGCCACAGTAACTTTGCTCTACTACCTATGTATCAATCATCGTAAAACGACGACGTACCCAAGGTGAGTCACTGAGTGACTGTGGTCTGTGAGGCAGAATTTCAGTAACTAGCCTACCTAGCTTTAGTGTTTAGTCCAGTCAGCAAAAGATGCATGAAGTTCTGAAGTTTATCCAACAGCTATTGAGGCCTTGAAATTAGTCTCCTGAATTAGCTGGCTACAATTTTCTCAGTCTGCAGAATGTGTCTCTTCTCCTCAGTCTCATGCAGAGATTTTAATTTGAGAGACACTGAGACAGTTACTCTCTGACTCTCACTTCTCAATAGTAGGGTCAAGCAGGTAAATTGCGGCCCACTAACTAACTGCGGCCTCTGACAACAGAAATGCCATAGCTTCAAACCAGAGTGGAATAATAACTCATTTCAGATTGACTAGTAACTCTGTTAGGAATTTAGAATGAACAAAAATTACTCATTTTAACCCTAAAAAATGCAGAAATCAGTAAATTATTTTATAAATTTCAACTCTGCAGTGAAAACTAATGTAAAATAAGTCATTTATACTTCACAATTGGGCTTGTTGTGATGATAAACATCACTAATGG
>CANNZV010000254.1:447095-490347 GCA_947561585.1 Caprella mutica
TTAAATCGTGGGAAGGGAGTAGCGTAAATCACTGGAAGTAGGTACTTTGAATTATTGTACGGTTCCACATTTTCGATCACAGAAATATAAACCTATTTACCTACTTATTTTAACTCTTTATTTAGTATCATGGATAACAATTTAAATAGAAATTACATAATCATTATTAGGTAAGTAGGAAATTATATAGTTATAAAACGTATGATTAAACTATTTAAAACAGAAATTCACATACCATCACGTACATAAGTTAATAAACTAGAGTATTGGGTACCAGTCTACCTAGGGTAAGTTTCAAGTTCCTAGGGTAAGTTTCAAGTTATCAGACGTTTCCATATTTCCGACCACACAAATATTGTATAATTTACTAACTACTTTAACTGGTTATTTAATTATAGTGAGCCTATATTAAAATAACCATTTGAATTGTTAGTTAAATTCATTAACTTTTTCTTATATCTGAGGTAAGTTCTAAGTTATCGTACGATAACACATTTTCGGCCCTTGAATAGAAATCCTATACATGGGGGAACTTGGTAACTTACGAATTAGCGGTCAATTTCACATCTTCGGTCATATGTAAATGTAGATATGAGAAAACACGATAGGTAAAATGACTATTTTTTAAAAATAGGTAGTGTTACCTATTGCGATATTAAACATGTAGTTAGATATAATAATTATTTATCAGACAAGTAACGAACTGGGCAATTGGGGTCACTGGGTGGGGGGTATGTGTTAGCATGCAATGATGGAATCGTAACATTTTATGTTACTTAAAACATGAATAATCTTCAAGCTTGTTTGGTATTTACAATAATCTTTTATTCTGATATTGTGCAGCCATCTAATTAAGAGGTACTACAGTTTCCATCGTATTATTTTATTTATTTAATGTAAGATAGTACCTAGGTAACTGATATCATTTGGCATCAAATTTTTTTTTAAGAAAACTGTAGAAACTCTTATCAGAAAAATATTAAGGAAAACAAAAAACAAGCTTGCAAAATTATTCATGTTTTAGTTAGCTCGAAATATTATGGTACCTGTCTGTCTGATTTTCTACTGATTCTTAAGATAAGAAGAAAAAGAATTTAAAATTTGTGGCAAATTATACCTATAGGTATAATATATATAGGTAGTATCTAGTAGGTACTATAATACAGAAAGTATCTTATACTGCTCACTCTAATCTAAAAGGCCACCATTGTCTTGATATAGGCCACCATAATATTAGATGTGGGTACTACCTATGTATTTATCAAAAGTTTAGTAATTTTACGGGGAGTACAATGTTGAGGGGAGGGTGGGGTGGATTACTTTGAGTTTTAGTATAAGTACATATGTATAGTTGTTCACACAGTTTCGACTCTCAGACAAACAGTAATGCTCTGGCATCCATTGAGGGAGGATGTATGATGTTATCATGTTGCTACCACCGCCATACTAGATACGATTGTTCTCAGATTTCCCACCGACAAAAGGTCTTAGCAGTTATCTTGAAACAAATATTCCACCGACTTTGTTGGAATATTAGGCCCATCAACCTCAAAATTCCACCGACAAGTCGGTGGAATTTACCACTAAATACAGACTGGCAGCAGGATTTGTGGATTAATCCTGCACCCAATTCCTATTTAATTCCAATGTTCCAATGTTATTTGCTGTGCCCAAATCACAATTTCTGTAAAAAATCCTGTGTCTGAGGAGACTTTCTTTTCAGACTGGATTCTGCAGACTGGCATTTCAACAATGGTGTGCATTGCGCGGTTCTGCCGTTTATGATTAAGAGTCACCAATTTTAATTTTAAATCTAATTTAAGTGCTCATTAGATGATTAGCCATGTTTTAAAGTGTGGACAAAGTCGCCAGTATATTGGCGACTTTTGAGAGGTTAAATAAGTTGAGTAAATCACTCCCTTTATAGTCTCAAGAGATGCACATGCATCAGGCATGAAGCTTAAAGACGTTTCCAAGTGTAAAATCTTCACTAGGAAGTCAAATTTCTCCTTTAAAGTACCTTAAATGTGGCGACCTGTCAGACTGTATTTCGTGGTAAATTCCACCGACCCAGTCTGCAGAAACTGGTTAGGTGTTCGTAGAGATCTCTTAATCTGTTCGTAGCAAAATTAATGTAAATATAAGAATTAATTCAGAAATATTTGTAGCAAAATTAATGTAAATATAGGAATTAATTCAAAATTGTTCGGAGAGAATATCCCAAATATCTCGCATATTCTGCAGATTGGCCACCGACATGTCGGTGGAATTTCTCCCCTTTGAAAATAATATTCTGGCAAAGTCGGTGGATATTTAGCCATTTATTCCTATGTTACCATAAATTTTCAGTGGATAAATGAGGAAAATATTGGTGGATCAGCCAAATTACTGGAAATTTATGGTGGATTTTTTCAGCTTTTTGAAAAATTCAGTGGGATATGTGCATCATATATAGACCCAGTCTGCAGAAGATGCATGAAGTTGTGAAGTTCATCCGGGGACTATTCAGGCCTTCAAATTAATCTCCCTAATTATCCGGCGACAATTTTCTAATTAATTCCTATGTTTACATGTAATTATAGGAGAGAATTTAATGATTTTTGGCTATTTTGGAGAGAAATATGAAAATCTTTGGAGAGAAATTGCTCCAAAAATTAAATATCTGGAGACTGGTTGTGCATGGTTTTCAGACTGGATATAGACGACTAATGAGCACTTTAATTCCAGTTTGTATTTGGTGCACTGAACTCCTCGGACTTTTTCAAAAATCTGAAAAATAGCTGCCAACATTTTGCATCAATTTGTCTAGTCCTCCAACATTTTTCCAGTTTCCTCTCCAAAAATAAATGGTAATATAGCAATTAATAGCTAAATATCCTCAGACATTTCAGGAATTTTTTTTATTAGAGAAATTGGCCCAGTTGTGAAATACGCCTCCTTCAATGGAAAATAAGAGTTTTTGTGTGTTTTTAATGATGGCTGTCATGAAATAAGACGCCTTCCAAATATAAAAATTATATGAGACACCTCGATCCATGCAACTATGATACAAAAATTTGCTATTATATTTATTCTAATTATTAATGAATTGAAATAATTTTTTTTCTAATTAATACTTGAACGTAAATTAAGAGGAGTCATATTGTTTTTTAAGATAGTCTATATAGCCCTCATGAAAAGCGACTCCGTTGAATTTCTCCCCGTAGGAATACTGAAGATGTACGATTTAATTACCATGTGAGAAGTCGGATCAATGAATTTAAACGACACGTTTCCTAGCAAAATATCATGGGATAATAGCCTGGTTAGGTTAGGTTTATGATATGATTAGGTTAGGTTATGAAATTTATACATATAACCAAAACTACGATGTAGAATATATTACATTTTTAAATGAAACCTAAACCACGTTTTAGTTGTCTCTTCTTTACATGTCAGAATATTTTAAGATCGAGGAGTTGGATCGAATTTTTGTATTTAAAAGGAGTCATATTTCGCAACTGGGCCGATAAATTGAAAATCTTCCGACATATCATTCGAATTTACCCCAACTACAATCTGGCCTATATTTACATTAATTTTGCTGCTAACAGAATAACAGATCTCTACAAACACTTAAGCAGTTTCTGCAGACTGGCTTTGAAACATGGAAAATAACATTGTATCATAGGAGAAAATTAGATATTTCTCTCCATTTGCAATTGAAGGGCAAATGGAAGTTTCACCCCTCAAAAGTTGTCAGTATACTGGCAACTTTGCCTATACTTTGAAACATGGTCCTGCAGAGATCTCAATTTGAGAGACAGTTACTCTCTTAATCTCCTTAGCAGATTCTGAATCTCCTGCAGCTAAATTAATGGTCACATAGGAATTAATTGAAAAACTCCTGCAGCTAAATTAATGGTTACATAGGAATTAATTCAAGAATCAATATCTCCTGCAGAGATATACAATTTTTAAAGTTGGGCTCAGGTTTGTCGCAGAGAGTCTTGGAAAAATGTTCCAGATTCTGCAGTTTGGCTTGGTCTCAACTTCAATTTTAGAGGTCCAGGTCGCCTCCTTTAAGATACCTTAATGTAGAATTTATTTCTTCCTAGTAAAGATTTTACACTTGGAAATATCATAATGCTTTATATCTGATGCATGTGCATCTCTTATAAAACTATTTTGAGATTGATGTACTTGTTATTATTTGTTTTTCAACTTATATAACCCCTCAAAAGTCGCCAATATACTGGCGACTTTGTCCATACTTAAAACATGGGCAAAAGCTAATAGATTTTGGTAACTTTTTTTGTGATATAATTTTTTTCTTGTGTGTCTGAAAATTTGGAACTGTCTGATAACTCTGAACTTACTCTAGTGAAAAATAAATCTAGTAATTGGTTATATCAATTTACCTAGTAACTAAGTGTATTTTGACTTTTATTATACACTATTACACTGTGATTGTACTTACATTGTCATTATATGAATCTTGTGTTTAATAATAGTATCCCATAGCTATTAATTTGTTGACTTTTAGTTGAATTGAATAAATAGCATTAATTGTTTCACTTAGATTTTCATTTATTTCTCTAGAATTTTCATTCTGCTCTCCTCAGGTCTTATTTTTTCTACATTTTGGTCTAGTTTCTGCTCCGTTGGTCATATTTGGTTTTTCTAAGTTTTCTTTAATCATAGTTTACTCCACTAAAATTTCAAATTTTATATCAATGGTTGTTTTTGGTTTGTAAGAAATTAAAATATTTTTGAATTTCAGGCCGTAATGAATCCAGAAGTCACAACTGATGATGACATTGCAGAGCTGAGAATGCAGGCACTACTTACCAAGAGACTCAATGAAGCTGAAGTGCATTCTTCTCAGGCTCAGATGGACTCTCAGCAGAGGAGAGATCCATCTATCCAACCACCTCTTGTGAGTTGGATATAACTAGCTTCTTAATTAGATATCCTACTCTCATGACAGTCTGCAAAAGATGCATGAATTTGTGAACTTAATCTGGCGACTATTGAGGCCTTCAAATTAGTATCCTGAATTATCTTGTGACAATTTTCTAATTAATTCCTATGTTTACATGTAATTGTTGGAGAGTATTTTGAAATTTTTAGCCATTTTGGAGAGAAATTTTTAAATCTTTGGAGAGAAATTATTATAAAAATTAAATATCTGGAGACTGATTGTGCATGCTTTGCAAACCGTCCCAGGGCTGAGTCTCATGATATATGATAGATTTCTTACAATTGTTAACTAGGATAGTTTAGGACATTTCTGTATATTTTATATCTTCTCTGAAGTTTCATCTCTGTTCATTTTATACAGTGAGTGCTGAGTGCATCATGTGTGGTTTACAAATTCCAATGTGTAGCTACCACTTGTTACACATCTATTTCATGAAAAGATTTTTTATATTAATATTTTGAATACAAAATTTGACAAACCAGAGCTTTTCAAATAAATCACCACCCAAAGAGAATTTTTATTTATTAAGGGACACAAGGAGATAAAAACATAGTGTTTTCACCGGCCAGTTTACGCTTTTTCAATTAATCATGGTTAAATGAAGAAATGCTATTGAAAATGCGGTGTTTTATCTGGTAGTAGTGTCAAATGCGGGCGTCCCTATGCATCAGAAATTTGTGGGCGTCTTTATGCACCCCAATTAACTTGGAAACTAAGAGATTAATCCAAATTTGGATTATACCATAGTAAAGAGCAGCCTCTGAACTCTAAGGAACTAAGAAAAAGTACATTAGCACTGCCCTTGGAAATAGTGTCATATGTAGACACTTATGAAAAAAAGTAACACCTATGAAAACATAGATTCATGTAAATCGTGCATAATTTACTGTTACAAAAGAAGTGATAAGTTTCATTTCTGTAAAGTCAGATTCATGTTACTGACAAGAATTTTTTAAATTAGGTTTTTGTTAGTGCGTAATTATGCCTGCATAATAAAAAAATTTGGTTGGCGTCTTTTAGCACCACTATTAACTCTAAAACCAATGGATCAATCTAATTTCAGAATATGCCATCGTATAGAACAGCTATTGAACCCTTAGAAAGAATGTTGCATATTTGGTATAACATCGACCAGTGTATTCCATCACACTATAGAGTATCGGGGTAATTAAACTCTCACTGTTTTTTAACAGAGAAGGAATAATAATTTCGGAAGAAAGATTACACCATTAAAAAGATTGCAATTTGTTCTATGAATATAGTAACTTTCATTTAGTTAGTTAGATAAAAGTATAGAATAATTTTAAATTTAGAGTTACCAGTAGAGTTGCTTTTAACTCTGTAAAAACTTTATTTCAGATTTGACTAAAGTACAGCAATCTTAACACTGGATGGACAGTTATGCTTGAAATTCCATCAAAATTTACCTGAGCACAGTAAAATATGCCATCAAAATGTATTACAATTGGTCGAAAAGAATATGCATTATTATGGTAGTTACAGCTTGAAAAGTTATTGTGTTGAATTACTCCAATTATGAAAAAGTGCTTTTGGTAATTGATTGCACTCATCATGTGGTAATTAATTGCTGTTTCCTTATAGATAATCAATGCATTTATATGAGGTCATACAGGGTGGCAGAAAAGTAACTTTACACTTTTAAATGTTTATTGCAAGAAAACAAATTCTACAAATATCAAATAAATATGAATTTATAGACAAAATCTTAAGTTTTTTCACAATATATATGATGCAGATAAAAAACTCCCGCCTGATAAACCATGGCCAAGTTTTGAGAAGCACTTTCAAGTTGCTTAATTCGACATTGCAGTGAAATCTCATGGCCTGTTCGATCTCCTGATTTAGTCCCTTTTGACTTCTTTCTTTGGGAGTATCTTCAAAATTGAAAGCTTACAAAAATAGGCTTGAACAGCATAAAAAGTTAAAGCTCAACATATTTGAAGAAATTAACTAAATAACGAGGGACACATAAGAAAATGTTTTTCAAAATACCGTGCAAGGAGTGCGCTCTTTTTTGATCAATAACGGAGAACATCTTTAAATTTTTTCTGTCTATATATACATACTGCAAAAAATTCTTTGAGATTTTGTCTTCAAATTCATATATACTTGATATCGATAGTTGAGTCAGTTTTCATTCAATAAACATTAAAAAGTGTAAATTTACTTTTCCGCCACCCTGTATGTATAAATGTTGAAGGTTAAGTTCATTATTTCATCACATTAGTTGATATACATGTTCTGATCAATCAGGCATGTTCAGTGTTGTATTTAGACATGTTTGGTCTTACATTTCAGGTTTTCCATTCAGTTCAACCCTGTAAGGTTTCAATGTAGGTATTATATATGTCATGTGCGTCTGACTGATATGTAATATCTCTGCGCGATCTGTTTATCAATCGTTAACGCATTCATCAGTCTATTGCTGCTCGTTCAAATGATATGGACATATTTTAAAGCATCTAATTGATACATTTCATAGGGTAACCATCAATCGATTACTGAGTGTTCAAATAATGTTTTTTTAGTTCAGGCATCTAATTGTATGTTTCATAGGGTATCATCAATCAATTGCTATGCATTCTAATGATATGGATTTTTTTTATCTATGTTAGTGATAAACTTAAATCTTTCATATCAATCGAACGCGCAGCAATCGATTGATGGTTACCCTATGAAATGTACCAATTAGATGCTTTGAAATATTTTCATATCATTCGAATGAGCAGCAACCGATTGATGGCTGAACTATCGATTGATGAATAGATTGCTCATCCAAATCGGCCGGTATTGTAAATCATTCACAAGGTTGTGACATATATATTAACAATTCCATAACATTTTATCAATTTTTTTTTAATATGCCTATTTATATTTCAACTGAATGTAATGCAGAGCAGCAGAAATGAAAGATGGCAAACCTCAAATGTAAAACAAAACATGTCTAAATACAATAATGAAAAATTGCAAACCAAAGATAGTTAACCATTGCTATGTTGTGTCCCTCCAAAAAGAACAGTCGTAGTACATGGGTCTTTGGGCAAACCTTTAATAAAGATAATTTTTTTGGAGAGGAAGCCATATAATGAGTTTGTGTGGCCAATAAAAAGAAGGTAGAGGTGGTGAGACTAGAACAATTCATTTGTGGGCTGATTGCTCTTACTGGTTTTCTTCCAATTAAAAATTCCAGGAACATCTAACATATATTAAAAATAAATGTCTGATTTTTGATCAAGAAAACTTTTGAATGTAGATATTAATCTATTAACAAATGCACAGGAGCATTAATCTCAGATTTTTGAGAGTAAAATTGGGGGTTAATAATCATCCCCTGTCTGCCCTTTTTATTGTAAATATGGTCATTGAATATATGTGTTATTAATTCAAATGTTCATTAACAATTGGTCGCACTTTTGGGGTGATTAATCGAGCTGTAATTATTTACCCCTAAAGTGTGATGCAATGACCCCATTTCTCAGTGATAGTTAATCTCATTGTTTTTTTTTATCAATAAAGACGAACCATAAGAGACCATAGATTGAAATTTGGTACACATCATACTCAGTGATATTTTAAGATGGTGTAAGTAGTCTGCCTTGCCTAGTTTTTATGCTAGATCGAAGTTTGCGGTAAAGTGCAATGGAATACCCCGGTCGACGCTAATGATATAATTCATAAATATAAATCATATTATGTGTGGTGTGTAAAGGTGCCCGACTTATCCCATCTTTACTTATCAGAAATTTGTGTATTTATGCACCCTTATTATCTCGAAAACTAATGACTCCATTCAAATTTGGATTAAGCCATCGTAAAGAGCAGCTTCTGAAACCTCGGAAACAATGTTAAGTATAGGTTCATGTTTGGTGGGGAATTAGATATTTCACGTGGTGTGTAAAGACGCACGATGTAAAGACCCTACTTCTAGAGCATGCAACTATGCGCGAAAATGTCTAATGATTATTTTTTCTCAAGTTAAACTATCATTATTATTAGAGATGCACCGATACCATACTGGTAACCGATATCAGTACCAATTAGCTACAATTAATTTTAAAATGTTGTAACCGATACCGATAGATACCAAGTCTGATACCAGTTATTATTTAAAGTATAGCTAATATTCAAGCCAAAGACACCGAAAATATTAGTTCTAGGTTGGAATCTGTGGTTAAATTTACCACTAATTTATAAAGTTTACATGTACCTAAGTCCTTACGATCTTCATGGGATAGGATTAGGTAAGCTACCTATGTATTTATAACTAAAATTGTTGCCAAGGTGTTTACAAGTATACCACGGTTCTAGGAATTTTGCCCGGGGAATTTTGCCTGGCGGAATAATTTATCTTGACTTCAAAATAATAAAACAATTCATTGTCTAACGTTAGAAGTGCACTCCACAGGTGATACTTGCTTAGTGAGAAAGAAATACATACCTATAAATTTCATTTGTTAGAACATTTTTATGTTATTGTAATTAGCTACAGTGTTTCGAAGTGCAGTGTGCCTAGTTTCGAAGTACAGTGTGCCTAGATTCGAAGTACAGTGTGCCTAGATTCGAAGTACAGTGTGCCTAGTTTCGAAGTACAGTGTGCCTAGTTTCGAATTACAGTGTACCTAGTTTCGAATTACAGTGTACCTAGTTTCGAATTACAGTGTACCTAGTTTCGAAGTACAGTGTACCTAGTTTCGAAGTACAGTGTACCTAGTTTCAAAGTACAGTGTACCTAGTTTCGAAGTACAGTGTACCTAGTTTCGAAGTGCAGTGTACCTAGTTTCGAAGTGCAGTGTACCTAGTTTGGGAGTACAGTGTGCCTAGTTAGTTTGGGAGTACAGTGTGCCTAGTTAGTTTGGGAGTACAGTGTGCCTAGTTAGTTTGGGAGTACAGTGTGCCTAGTTAGTTTGGGAGTACAGTGTGCCTTATTTTCGAAAATGTTCAGTGTAGCTACCTAGTTATTTTTGGAAAAGTACAGTGTAGCTACCCAGTTATTTTCGGTAAAGTACAGTGTAGCTACCCAGTTATTTTCGGTAAAGTACAGTGTAGCTACCCAGTTATTTTCGAAAAAGTACAGTGTAGCTACCCAGTTATTTTCGAAAAAGTACAGTGTAGCTACCCAGTAATTTTCGTAAAAGTACAGTGTAGCTACCCAGTTATTTTCGAAAAAGTACAGTGTAGCTACCCAGTTATTTTCGAAAAGTACAGTGTAGCTACCCAGTTATTTTCGAAAAGTACAGTGTAGCTACCCAGTTATTTTCGAAAAAGTACAGTGTAGCTACCCAGTTATTTTCGAAAAAGTACAGTGTAGCTACCCAGTTATTTTCGAAAAAGTACAGTGTAGCTACCCAGTTATTTTCGAAAAAGTACAGTGTAGCTACCCAGTTATTTTCGAAAAAGTACAGTGTAGCTACCCAGTTATTTTCGAAAAAGTACAGTGTAGCTACCCAGTTATTTTCGAAAAAGTACAGTGTAGCTACCCAGTTATTTTCGAAAAAGTACAGTGTAGCTACCCAGCTATTTTCGAAAAAGTACAGTGTAGCTACCCAGCTATTTTCGAAAAAGTACAGTGTAGCTACCCAGTTATTTTCGAAAAAGTACAGTGTAGCTACCCAGTTATTTTCGGAAAAGTACAGTGTAGCTACCCAGTTATTTTCGGAAAAGTACAGTGTAGCTACCCAGTTATTTTCGGAAAAGTACAGTGTAGCTACCCAGTTATTTTCGGAAAAGTACAGTGTAGCTACCCAGTTATTTTCGGAAAAGTACAGTGTAGCTACCCAGTTATTTTCGGAAAAGTACAGTGTAGCTACCCAGTTATTTTCGGAAAAGTACAGTGTAGCTACCCAGTTATTTTCGGAAAAGTACAGTGTAGCTACCCAGTTATTTTCGGAAAAATACAGTGTAACTACCCAGTTATTTTCGAAAAAGTACAGTGTAGCTACCCAGTTATTTTCGAAAAAGTACAGTGTAGCTACCCAGTTATTTTCGGAAATGTACAGTGTAGCTACCCAGTTATTATCGGAAAAGTACAGTGTAGCTACCCAGTTATTTTCGGAAAAGTATATAGTGCCTAGTTTCGAAGAAGGTTCAGTGTGACTAGTTTCGAAGAAGGTTCAGTGTGACTAGTTTCGAAGAAGGTGTAGTGTACCTAGTTTCGAAGTAGGTGCAGTGTACATAGTTTCGAAGTAGGTGCAGTGTACCTAGTTTCGAAGTAGGTGCAGTGTACCTAGTTTCGAAGTAGGTGCAGTGTACCTAGTTTCGAAGTAGGTGCAGTGGAAGTACAATGTACATATATTTGAACTAGCTACTGTGTAGTTCGCCTCTGAACCTAGTTAGGTTCATTGTGACCAAATATTACTTATCTATATAGAAACTCATTTTAGTTTACGTCATACCAATATTCGATAATGTGAACTCTTTTAAGTTTGACCTGTAATGATTAAAAATTGTTCAACTGAATTGCACGGTCTTTAGAAATGTATTATCCTATACAACTGAAATAGTTATAAACTTACTCTTGTTATAGTAAAAGGAAACTTATTCAAAATCGGGTAGCTATTTGAGTTGGGGAATGAATTTTCAGATACTTTATCCGATACCGATAGTATCAGTGCATCTCTAATTATTATCGTACAGTATCTACCTCTTACTCATATGGTAATATACTAGCAATTTGGTCTCCGTGGCTAATTATCTTATCTATGCTATGGCGATTAGCGGTAAAATGTGTAATGACGCCCGCCTCGACGCTATATATTGGACTTAAGAATAACTTTCAAATTTTTTATGTAGGCTGTGATATGAATTGTTCAATTTTCTTTAATTTTAAACTTTCTCAAATAATAATTAGCTAGGGTAAGTTCTGAATTATCGGTCAGTACTACATCTTCAGTAATAATAATGATAGCTAATTTTTATATCGTTTTTCCTTATATGACCAAAGATGCAGCACTAACTGATAATTCGGAACTTACCCTAGTAGGTCCATCAAAAGTACACTTTGGTCAGTTGATTTCATAGTTTTTCATAATTCATATCATTTTTTTCCATTGCATGAATTTCAATTCTTTTGTACACTGTACCCATGTTAAATTTTCTACTAGACTTTAGTGCATATTAAATAAAATAGAGATTAGACAAGATGAAAACTAGTAATATTATATAGTTACATTATACTTATTAGTTCATCATCTAGTTTTGCTTACTATAGCCTATTTATTGTCTACTCCACTTGTTTCATATATGATTCGTAGATGCTTGAATGATAATAGCTATAAAAGCCTATAACTATTATCTTTTATTAATTTTCAGGCAAACTCGGGGACTGTATCAGGAAGAAATAACATTGCTGTTCCTATAGCTGGACAATTACCAATTGCAAATTTGGGCTACAATCTCAAAAATATTAATTCTAATCTCAATCCTAGTTTACAAAATAAAGGACACTATTCTGGGATGAAGAGAAATATTAATCAGAATGAGACTTTCAACCAAAGGAAGGGTTATCATCAACAACCAGTTCAAAATAATTCCAACAATCTTGTTTTGGCATTACCTCAAGACAAATACAGTAATAAAACTAACATATCCAGCACTATTAATGAAAAATTGCCTGACAAAAATTTAAGTGCTCGTTGGCAGCGCATGCAAAATTCTGGAAGTGATTCGTCAGACTCTGGGTCATCGGACTCTGATAGCTCCAGTAGTGACTCTGATAGCTCTAGTAATTCTAGCTCAGATTCTGATAGTTCCAGTGAGTCAACAAGTACTGATGAAGGCGAAAAAAATAGTAAGTTGAAGAAGAAAGATTCGAATCTAGGTAAGCCTATTGCAGGTAACGTTTCCAAAGTTGAACAAAAAATTAAAGATGAAGTTAACAAGAATTTATCTGTTATGAAAGATTCTAAACGTTCTTATTCGCCATGGAAATCTAAAAAGTATTCTCCTAACTCATCTCCAATTACTGATTTGAAAACTAGCCACAATGAAAGTGTTACAAAATTTCATGATGTTGGTATACCAAGAAAGCAAATAAAATCTACTCAGAATGAGAAGCCTATTGAAATGATGAATCACTCTCCAACTTTGGCAAAGAAATTTACTGAAAAGAATGTTGAATCTATTGGAACAAATATGCATACGTCTCCTTTGAAGGATAATAAACCTGATTTTGAAAAATCTGTTACTCCTCAGAAGTCTCCAGTAGCTCGAAGTCCAAGGTCTTTATCCCCTGGGTACAGATTGTGGCTGCTCAAAAAAGGTTATATACGATCTGTTAGTAGAGAGTTGATGTCACCTTTGAGGAAGAATTCTAGATCACCTCCGTGTAGAAAATCCAAATCTCCCTTTCAAAGAATGTCTAGGTCACCTTTTAGACGTGGATCCCCTGTCTTCAGAAGGGGATCTAAATCCCCATTTAGGAGAGCTTCTAGATCTCCTTTTAGGAGATTTTCTAGATCACCAATCTTCCGTAGGAGATCAAGGTCAAGATTAACTTCAAGAACTCCCACCAAAATGAGTCCACTATCTCCACCTCGGAGAAAATTTATTGAATCCACTCATTCGAAAAAAGATTCTAGATCTCCTAGGAGAAGGGTTTCTAGATCTCCGTATTTCAGAAGAGGCTCAAAATCGCCATATTCTAAAAGAGGATCAAATACTCCACCTTACAGAAAAAAATCAAGATCCTCTCCATTCAGGAGTTCAAGAACTCCTAAAAAGTCTAAATCTCCAATTTATCGAAGAAGCTCCAGATCTTCAATAAGGAGAAGCTCAAGATCACCCTATATTAGAAGAGGATCAAGATCTCCATTATCCAAAAATATATCCAGATCTCTCGTAAGAAGTTCAAAATCTCCAAAAAGATTTGATTCAAGATCACCACGTTCTAGAAGAGACTCTAGTTCACAGGCACTACGAAATTCCAGGTCACCTGTACGACATTTGACTAAATGTGATAAAATTGCAAGATCACCCTATAGCATGGATATACATTCTTCTTCAATGAAAAATCCCAAATCTCCTATGAAATTATCAAGATCTCCAAATGATCGTAGATCTAGATCAGAGTCTCCCGGATACAAAGCTTGGTTGCGTGAACGTATTAGACGATCTTTATCACGTAAAAGAAAAAATTCGGCTGAAAGAGCGAAAGAATCTGTAAATGGACTTAGAAGTCCATCAATGCATAGATCTGAACAATTAACTGGTAGCAAATTGATAACTTCTCCTTATAAAGCACAAAGTCAATACAAAGAGAAACCATTATTCTTTGATGAAACTGTAACAGTATCTAATCTGCCAGGTGATACAATTTCCCATGACCAACATAGTTTAATTCATCCTGTCTCAATGCCCCATGATAAACGTGGGCCGATGCCCCATGATCAACATGGTCCTATGCCCCTTGATCAACGTGGTCTTATGCCCCATAATCAACGTGATCAAATACCCCATGATCAACGTGGTCCAATTCCACGTGATCAACGCGGTCTCATGCCACACAATCGGCGTGGTCCACCGCCACACGATCAACGTGGTCCAGTGCCACACGACCAGCGTGATCCAGTACCACACGATCAGTGTAGACCAATGATACACGATCAGCGTGGACCAATGCCACACGATCAGCGTGGACCAATGCCACACGATCAGCGTGGACCAATGCCACACGATCAGCGTGGACCAATGCCACACGATCAGCGTGGACCAATGCCACACGATCAGCGTGGACCAATGCCACACGATCAGCGTGGACTAATGTCACACGACCAGCGTGGACCAATGTCACACGACCAGCGTGGACCAATGTCACACGACCAGCGTGGACCAATACCACACGATCAGCGTGGATCAATGTCACACAGTCTGCTTGGTCCAATTCCACGCGATCTGCGTGGTCCAATTCCACACGATGTGCGTGGTCCAATGCCACGCGATCAGCGTGGTCCAATGCCACGCGATCAGCGTGGTCCAGTGCCACACGATCAGCGTGGTCCAGTGCCACACGATCAGCGTGGTCCAGTACCACACGATCAGCGTGGTCCAGTGCCACACGATCAGCGTGGTCCAGTGCCACACGATCAGCGTGGTCCAGTGCCACACGGTCAGCGTGGTCCAATGCCACTTGATCAGCGTGGTCCAATGCCACACGATCAGCGTGGTCCAATGCCACACGATCAGCGTGGTCCAATGCCACACGATCAGCGTGGTCCAATGCCCCATGATCAGCGTGGTCCAATGCCACATGATCAGCGTGGTCCAATGCCACACGATAAGCGTGGTCCAATTCCACACGATCAGCGTGGTCCAATTCCACACGATCAGCGTGGACCAATGCCAAACGATCGTCGTGGACCAATGCCACATGATCAGCGTGGACCTATGCCTCACGACCAGCGTGACCCGATGCCTCACGGCCGACGTGACCCTATGACCCATGACCAGCGTGGCCCGATGACCCATGACCGGCGTGACCCGATGCCTCACGACCAGCGTAGGCTAATGCTTCAAGACCGACGTGGCCGTCCCATGCCCGGTGACCAGCGGATGCACGAAGTTCAGCCCGATCTTATGAGTCAAAATGATCGTAATCCAATCCATCCTGATCATTTAGCAACAATACCCCGCATCAAAGCTGATCTCTCCCTTGATGATAGAGGTGAGCCTCAATCTCTTGACAGATGTGAGCCTCAATTTCGTGACAGAGGTGAGCCTCGATCTCGTGACAGAGGTGAGCCCCAATTTCGTGACAGAGGTGAGCCCCGATCTCGTGACAGAGGTGAGCCCCGATCTCGTGACAGAGGTGAGCCCCGATCTCGTGATAGAGGTGAGCCCCGATCTCGTGACAGAGGTGAGCCCCTGTCTCGTGACAGAGGTGAGCCCCTGTCTCGTGACAGAGGTGAGCCCCTGTCTCGTGACAGAGGTGAGCCCCTGTCTCGTGACAGAGGTGAGCCCCTGTCTCGCGACAGAGGTGAGCCCCTGTCTCGCGACAGAGGTGAGCCCCTGTCTCGCGACAGAGGTGAGCCCCTGTCTCGCGACAGAGGTGAGCCCCTGTCTCGCGACAGAGGTGACCCCCTGTCTCGCGACAGAGGTGACCCCCTGTCTCGCGACAGAGGTGACCCCCTGTCTCGCGACAGAGGTGAGCCCCTGTCTCGCGACAGAGGTGAGCCCCTGTCTCGCGACAGAGGTGAGCCCCTGTCTCGCGACAGAGGTGAGCCCCTGTCTCGCGATAGAGGTGAGCCCCTGTCTCGCGACAGAGGTGAGCCCCTGTCTCGCGACAGAGGTGAGCCCCTGTCTCGCGACAGAGGTGAGCCCTTGGCTCCCGACAGAGATGGCCGAAGGCCTAGGAATAAGAATGAAGCTACATCTGGTGCACCTTTAGATAAAGAAGGCGAGATGTTTTATCATGATAGAAATCAAACATCTGAAAGCCTAGATGATCGACACAGAAGAAGAAAAAGAATTCATCCTGAAGAACATGATCCGGTAGATCACTCCAGAAGGAAGCTAATTCACCATGATTTAACAGTACCCTGCCATGATGAAGGAGGTCTAATGTCTAGTAATAAAATTGAACGTAGGAAAATGAATAGATCTAGATCCCCTATTTCTTCTAAAATAAAAGATAATATCCAATCAAATGATCACTATAAAGTTAATGAAAAGGAAATAAAGAGATGTTATCAACATGATAAGATAAGAGCTAATGATTATATTGAAGCATCTAAAACTATTTCACCTAAATATAGATCATCATCCCCCAAAGACTGTAAATCTTCAGATTCTCCTGTGCTTCCTCATCGACCACACAAATCATCTTCCAAAGTGAAAGGTAGTCATGCAAAACAAATTCCTGATGAAAGAAAAGTTGTTTCAGGCTCTAATAATATTGATATTCCTCCAATCAGAAATAGACTTGACAGATCTGAGCATGAAGTAAAAGATTGTAAAAGATCAAACAAAGAAATTGAAGCAAGAAGCAATGGTGGGAAAGGTGATGGTCATCAAAAAAGTTATTCAAAATCTGATAAAAAGTCAGATATGGATGGAAAACGTGAATCTAAAGTGAAACCTAGTTCTCACGAGGACAGAAGCTCTCTATACAAAAGTAAATATGAAGTTCAAAGAGAAAAAGATAGGTCAGAAAAGTCCTCTCATTACAATCACAAGCAAAAACCGAACCATGATGATCTATTGAAGGATTTGGATAAAAGAGCTCATAATAGTGATGAACGTCCAAGATCAAGATCCTCACGCGAAAGAAAACACAGATTCAAGGAATCAACCGTTGCAAAAAAAGTTAAAATCTGTGAAACGGACACTGTTCTTAAAAATTGCTCAAACGATGAAAATAAAGTTTCTCGATCCCAAAAAAATTCTCCAAGTGAAGGATTGAGTGCTTCCTTTTCATCTAAAAATAAAAGTAATGAAAAGCCACTCATTGTAATCGATAAAACTGACAATGATTTTAATCCCAAAGGAGAAAATACAGTAAATTATGTTAAAAATAATCCCAACATCAATTCTTCTGAAATAGCTGATGATATTCAGAAATTCATTCCTGTATCAAAAAGTAACTGGACTGAAATCACAACTTCCAATGATTTTGATGGTGACACGAAATCGTTTGAAAAGGTTTCGTCAGAACTCTCTACTCGTGATACACCTAGCTTGTCTCCCAGCCCTTCGAAAGATAACAATCTTGAAGAAAAGTTAGAGTCAAGCCTAGTTAATCAAATTGCAGCAAAGCCTACTGAATCAGATCATGAAGTGGATCAAATTGATGATGGTAAATCTTTGAAAGATGACTGCTTAAATGTGTTGGATCAAATAATGGATTGTAGTGGTGAATTAAAAGCCTCTCGTGACTTTTTTGAAGATTTTGATGATCAGCCTGAAATGCAACATGATATCAATTCATCAGGAAATAAAATCGAAAAAACTGATAGTAAACTTAAAAGTAATGACCGGTCAAGAAAGGAAAATGAATCGAATCTCTCAAAGGGTAGGGCTTCCAAGGATGAAAAACAGGAAAAGAAAGAATTCAACTACAAATCAACTAAACAAAAATATAATGATGGCGACGAAGAGGAAACTTATAGAAGAAAGAAGTATGATGATTCCTATATCCATCATAAATTACATGATGGTAATGCAAGCGAAAGAAAGTCTTCCAGGTCAAATGAGGTTGCATCTAAATATGAAGACTATCTTCCGAAAAGGAAAGAACGAAATTATGATTTTGATAATAAGCATAGTGATAGATCTAAAGGAAGCCTGGAAAGAAAGAGAAAAAGACATGAAAGTTGCTCCATTCCTAAGCATAAAGAGGACAAGGAGGGTAAAATTAAGGAAAAAATTGCTAAGAAACGTAAGCGTTCTGTTGAACCAGACTCAACTCAGAAGAAGAAAAAGAAGAAATCTAAGCATAAGGATGAAAGTGGAGATAAAGAAATTGAAAAGAAGACATCTAAAAAGAAGAAGAAAGAAAAGAAGTCAAAGAAAAGTAAGAAATCAAAGAAACATCGTTCTGAAAGTAAAGAAGTTGTTGTATCTGTTAATCAAGGTAAGTAATAATTACGTTCGATAATCAATAATAAATATTATATAATCTAATCATTATAGGTTAGATAGTTCCAATTAAAAGATGTGTCAAAGCTTTTCGAATACCTGATTAGACAAGCTCGTAGATTTCTTCATTCTATGAGTTAGTGCAATAAACCTATAACAAGATGTAATATTTTATTCTTAATGTTCAAAAATGACTATACTCACTGATTATTTTCAAAATTAAATTTATAAACTACCTTACATTTTTTGAATGTGGTTTTAACCAAATGTGTGGATCTACCGTGTCTAATCTTCTGGCCTTCTCTATTCATTAGTTTTTAATCTTTCAATTCAACTTTATTATGGATATGAGATGCTTTATATTATACTAAGTTATAATTATAACATAATAATGATTTAAAGTAGCTACAATGCTACATTCTTGAAACTTGCAGAGTTATGTATTCTTCCAATAATATATTCTAAGTATTTTGTTGAATCTTACCGCTCGTTAGTTATATTCACCTCTTAATTACCAAATAAATATTTAGCTTATTGTACTAAAACTTACGTAGGCAACAACTGTTCTTCAATTACTTTAGGTATCTTTTTTGCCACTCCTCACTATATTTCACCCAACAGATGAGAAAAGCTTGCGGAGTAAATCACCGAACGATGATTTGAGGCAAACTCTGGTCAGAAAACCAATCTTGAAAGTGGTTGAGTCCCCTCCTCGTAAGAACAAAACCTATATAGAAGATGAGAACTCTCCTGTCAGAATCAGCAGAAAAGAAGAATATTTGGCTTATAAAAGGCGTAGAGATAATAGGAATGTGGCTGGGATAGGTCATGATGACGGCAGATTTTCATCTAAGAGAGATTCAAAGGAGGATTCTAATAGTGGTGAGTTAGTTTAGCGTGCTAAAGATTTATTTCCAGTGGTATTGGAATTTGCAATTTATCTTCTTAATTTGACACACTAACTCAAAAGAGTAACTGAATTCACTACCTACTCCATCACGATAATTAGTTATCTGCCACTTGTCTTACAATGATTTGATTTTGATACTCAACATTATTAAATTTAGTTAATATATTCAATTTAATATCAAAAATTAAAATTTCATGTATTAATGCTCAGGAACCTCTTCTGTATTGCATCTGAAATATAGCTACTGAGAGTTCCTGCATTCACAGTAGTTTTTTACAAAAGATATTAATAATGCAGTAAGACTCACTTACTCTCAAGTAAGTGAAATTACTTAATTTCTGTTTCAAACTAACTCTGTGCTGCCATCTGGGTTCAAAGTGGTAGAAGAATTCAAGTATACGAGTACTAAGGATAATATATATATATTTTGTGCACGTGACGTCAAAGCACCAACACTCTAAAATCATATTACATACCTCCACTGTCCCCAGTATATTTCATTCTATTTACCACTTTGAAACCCAGATGGCAGCACGTGAAACAAAAATAAGCGAGAGTAGTGTATCTTATTGTAGTATAATACCATTGTAAATTTAAGCATACAGCTGTTCAATGATTAAAAGTGCTTACTATTCGGCTACATGGCGTGATATCAGCATATAAATTTTTTATTCAATGAACAAGGTGAGGTAAAATAACTTTTTTGCAGATTAATTCAATTATGATGTTTTTCATAGCTGGCAGTTAAAACCGTAGTATTTGTGTAGCTACCTCAATTCGTATCGGCCTGGGTTCCAGGGATTGCAAACATTAAAAAGAACTTAGCTAGCTATAGGATGCATTCAGTTTTGCGAGCGTGAAAGAACACCAGAACGAACATACAGTTTTAGAATTTACTAAAACTTATTTTAAAATTGAACCTGACTAAAAGAAAGACATTTAATGAATCTACCATTTATCAAAAGACCAAAACTAACTATAACACAGAAATAAAGCCTAAATGCATAAGCTATCTTAAAAGAACAGAAACAAATATTCAAAGATTGAAGAGGAGTATCCAAACATCAAACCGAATAATCTAACTATTCTTGTGAATAATCCAAACATTGGAGTGAATAATCAAACCATTGGTAGTGTCGCAAAAAAAACAGTTTTTCATTATATTTGATGTTTTTTTAAAAGAAACAATGTTTTTGTCGTGGGCCCAATTGTCTGGGGTTGAATAGTCGTGGGTTCAATTGTGGGTCCACGCTTTCTAAGAAAATTCGGCAGGCTCGTGCAACCAGAATCCAGTCTGGTTTCTTATCCGACAAACACTCAACAGCAGTGCTAGGCTGCTAACTCGCTAACAATATCCTACCCCCCAAAAAGAGCTCCAAAGTCACACAATCCCACAACGTAACACAAGTCAATAGCAGCAAAACGATCGTGCCGCAGCATCTCGTTTATCTACACGACACGATGCGAGATTACTCTGTTCAACTCCCCAAAGCCCATTGATTTGTGAATGATGGTACTGCCGGTTTAATCCATACCTCGTCACCGACAGCGAATCTATCACTGCATTCAAAATCTCTCGTCGTAAGGAAACCACCACGAATACCTAAACAATCGGTAGCTTGGAACTGACACTTCGTTCCCATCTTCACGATGAGTCTCATTGTACCAAAATGTTGCCTCTTCTGGAGAAATGCCACCTCTCTCCACAATTCTCTTGATTGTTCGGTGATTTAATTTCGTTCAACGATAGCATTGCTGCATTGGGAATATGCAGTGCGTAACCGAAGACTAATTTCCCAGGAGTCTGTAAACCTAAAAACAGCTGCTAACCGAAACGTCGTAGAGTTTTCGAACAGAAACTCCTTACACTGTCCTCGCTCAACTACCAATTAATGTAGTTGCGCTACAATACTTGTCACCGTCTCATTCCGCAGCTTTTGCCAAATTTCATATCTAGAAGGCCCACAATCAACTATCTAGAGATAGACAATTATCATAGTGAGTAACATCCACTGCGATTCCAGTCATTTCTCACGGACAGTTCTCCATGTCCTGCACAGCATTTGCTGACTTGCTTCAAACCCTTCAAGACCATTTTTCACTTGACCATGCGTTAGGTCACTCTTCAATTTCATCATCAAGTAATAGATTCGATCAACACTAAAATGGTGCGGAAAATGCACCGCCCATTTGGCATCCTCTCATGACTCTCCTATTGCAAATGCCGCCGACACATCTAGTACCATGTCATGTGCGTCAACATCTCGATAGTTCAACCATTTTTGAACTAATCTAGTCAATCGATCTGCCTTGGTGTTAGACTTTCAATCGTTCATACGAAATAACTTTAAATATTTAGCCCGTACTCGGCGATCACCTGTAGTTGACGCTGATCAGCTTCTCCACAGCACTCTTCGTGTGCACACGCTTACGTGCTTTACAGTGATATCAGCCAGCTGAACACAGTGCTAGAATCTGTTGCAACAGTGAAAGTTTTGAAACTCCTCGCAACTGCCTCAAGCTGTGCAATATTGAAATGATGATGATGATCAGACTTCTTTCGAATTCACGAAGCATCTTTGTACTACATTGCCATCGACCTCTGAAACTACAGCCTTTGCTTATGAATTCCGTCAGTCGAAACAGTGATATTACTATTGGACTAAACGCACCAACGGCTTGTCACTGGATCTTCTACATGAACTCTACTTAACAGCTCTGGTTAATTTAGAGATACGCCTATTAACGGGAGCATCACAACTGTTAAACAAACTTCATATATATTTACTTCGATAAACTCAGCTAAGATGACAAAAAATATATGATGATTACTTTGAAACTCTCAACAGAAATGGCCGTAATGAAGTTTGTTTTACCCACCAGTTTGTTGTACCGCACACTTCATGATTGTTAATGACCTGACAGGGTGGATGGGATATGACACCTCCTCCCCCCCCCTCCCCCTATACACATATATTGATATTTCATAATGATAAAAATGGAAAGTATTAACGCGCGCTCAGCATTAGGGGGTTAACTCTAAAGAGTTTGACTGTCAAAATCAACGGGAAGGTTTAACTATGTGTTAGAAAACACATGTCTTATTTATAAACCTACGGTTCTGTATTTTTTACATGTTGTTAGTATATAAACTAAAGTAATGTGTACCAAATTTCAAGTTAGAATATTGAACATATAAAGAGAATTAAATATATAGGTATGCAAGACATTGGCAACTGAGAGGGCAGATCTATGATTAAGTGGAGTGTGTCCCAATCACAACTCGCCGCATGTTTGTGTACTTGATGTAAACGTGGACAAATTCGTGCATATTGTTTAAACAAACTGTTTTTCTTCGTTGCCACACGTCACCAAAGTACAATTAATTCCGTAATTTACGCTGATTTACGACGATGCGTAAATATTTTCATCTTTTAAATACAAAAATATATTTTTTATTTATGTAGGAACAAATTCAAGATGGCCAGTAAACTTAAGTAAATGTCATGAAAGATACAAAGTAATTTAAAAAGGATGTACCTAAAAAACACATGTCAAACTCATTAGGGTTAAGTTGACTTTCACAGTGAAAATTGAATATTTTTACTTTTTCTTTTTGTGTGTTTTTATGAAGATATATAGTCTTAAGAAGATCCTCATAAATTTTTATGCCAATCTGATCCTTATTACATAAGCTATAAGCAAAAAGTTCCAGCAATTGGCTGCGCTAGACATGCTTTGGACGTAGGCAGCTTGATAGCGATTAGAGGCTTCGTAGGATCTAAAACATAAGGGCCGATATTGCTTGGCACATTATTTGTCCACGTGTAATGAAATATGTGTTGATAATTATTTTCCCAATTACATTCGTTCAGCTTTAGGGTTGAATTTGTATACAATGGTGCGGCCATAGTAAATAGATAGAAAAGTATACTAAGTTGCAAACTCATTGACGGTGAACTTGATTCCGGTCTTCAAAAACTATGTAACCAAATGACGTCACATAAAATCAAATTAATTAATTTCAAAATGAGAATTATATAGGTACGGCAAGTAAATAGATAGAATATGACAATAAACAAGATGTTTCGTTAGCTTCAAGTATCTAGATAACTTTTATATATATAATACCAGGCTGGCAATTACTAGTTGGCTTATTTGCAAACTTAAAATGTAAGGTGGTACCTGGTAACCTATTGTATTTACAATGAAGCACTCAAATGACCATTGTCTAACATATAAACTTGATTGCATATAGTAAAATGTTATTTTAAGCACATTTTGACGAATGAAATTTTCAATAAAAATTCTTATTTAATCAGATAAATGCAAATGCGTCTTAAATCCGTCAGTCACCTTTATTCTACTGGAGATTTTGAAGGCTATTAAGCAGAAAATTATATGTGATTAGAGTGTAAAACGCGATAAAAACAATATTTTATTTAAGTTAATTTCCATGAGAATGCACATTTAACTCAATATAAGCACAATTTTTATTTTGAAATTACTTGTGTGACGTCACTCGTTTTAATCGGTGTCACGTCCGTGGAGTATTTTCGGATGTTCCAATATTGTACTTGGTATACTTTCTATTTATTTACTATGGGTGCGGCCTAGTTAGTGTAGGCGTTTTTGGTCGCTCCTGAACAGTTGTATTTTTCAAATTCTAACTTTAATAACTCAAGCTAGAAGTGACGTAGAGACAAATGGTAAAATACAGAATGATCAGCAATATGTTGGCATCATGTACACGCTTTTGTTTGTTTGATTTAGTGATTGTAATTTTTTCATATAGAGAAGACTAAAAATTTTCATGAAAAATCCACTTTATTTTTGTTTCGCACTAAATATCCTATAAATGAGACATACGAAGCGTACTTTTATGTAGAATTGAAACTCTTAGCAATCGATTTTGAAATCAGAACCTCCTAGATTTTGAGTCATTCAAATTTTTATAAACCCCACTTTTTGGAGGATGGGGGCAAGACAAAAATATCCTAAATAAAATTTTGTGCATAAGACATATAATCAACATGAGAGAAGTTTTAAAATGTTATTTTATTAATAAAAAAAATGTTTAAAACCATGAGTCCCCTTAAATGGGTTCAAAAACGTGCAACACATTCTCTAGTTTATTTGAATCGGCAAATTTCGAGGAACATATATATATATATAGCTATGGTTTTGAGGGCTAATTTAATTTCACCTAGGCTGATCAAATCAAATTAGCTATAGGGAAGTCATATGTAATTAATTAGCCAAGTAATTTTTCCTGTCAAATCTTACAGTTGCCAATACTTGTATGAAAGATGATATTGATTTCGCATTTTCAACCTATGATTGCTTTTTCAGGCTCGCGATGCAGAAATGTTCGTTCCAGGAGCTCCAATGGTCACCATTCTAGAGTGCGTGATGCAGAAATGTATTCTCTTCCAAAAAGAAGAATGGGAACCATTCAGCGTACAGTATATCAAGGGGATGGCCAGGAATGGTCTTCAAAGACTGACAGTCGGCGCCGACATCAAGAAAATGTCACCAAGGTCCCACCTCCTCTCATGAAACAGAATGTTGGACCTCTTCTTCCGGGTAAGTTGCTACAACCTACGATAGCTCAATTCCATTGTAAAAGTTTTGCTAAAACGTTTGCTTTTTGTTTGTTGTTAAAGAGCTTGAAATTTTAATGAAGTGTGTGTACCTGCATACTCTATGTCTCACTTCCTCTCTTGTTCACAGATCCAACTGACGAGTTCGTTGACAAGCTCCCAGTTCACATGCGTCTGGGTCCCTCTGCAAATGCCGGTCCACACCCTCCAAAAAAGGCCAACACAAACAAAGGAAAACGAAAAGGAGGACGAGGGAGGAAATCAGGCGTTCTTCCTAAACGACGAAACTAGAAATTTTTCTTGGGAGAGGTATGCAGTCCTTTTACCGTCTACTTTGACGTAATTCTAGTCATCCAACTTTAGAGTCTCTCATCCTTCTCGTAAAGTAACGAATAGCCCTATGATTAGCTTTAACGAGACGGTGAGGTAAGTTTTGACAAGAAAACAATCCTTACCTAAAAATAATCATGGCATTTCTCTTAGCAAATTGCTACCAACTCAAGATTTTAGTGCAGGGAGGTGAATGGTCGCCCTAACTTATCAACAATTGGTGATAAATATGAGGGTGTAGCTCTGTAATGAGAGCTGGAGGATCTTCTTTCACCAGTTAGTACTTTGCACTGCTACATGTAAAGTTTATACCCTCATGATGTTCTTCACTGTCTGCTGATGTCTTTGGTATATCTCTGTGACAAGAAATGAATCTACAAGTTCCTACTAAGAACTAGCAAATGTTAATGCTGCAATATATAGAAAAGTGCAAGGCATCTTTAGGCAAAGTATGAACATGCGTTAAAAAATTAATCTCCATTGTTAGGCCGGCCATACACTATGATGTCCACCTGACAGGTACGCATCCCAATCAGAAAATTAAGGTTGGCAGAAAAGCCATTATGGTCGGGCTGCCGTACCCAATATGGTTGGACATATAGGTGCCAAAAGTCCGCTTTGCCGACCATAATTATGGTTGGCTAATTTTCTGATTGGAATGCGTACCTGTGAGACGGACATCATAGTGTATGGCCGGCCGTACATGTGGTGGTCTCTACGTATTGGATTGTGTGAAATTCTTTGTAAATCGAAATCCTTAGATTTAAAAGAAAATATACACTTAGAAAAGAGAAAATGTGGAACAGCATTAAGGCAGCTATTTTTATTTAATTCGAGTATATTCGACAATAATTAAATTTTCTATTTAATTAACTCTTTTAACATAGACTTGTTGATTTTTATGGCTGTTAAAAGTTTTTCTAATTTAGATTTTTAATGAAAAAATATTGTGTCATACTATCTTATTCCAATAAATGAACTTTAATTAGGTACTTTGTTAATGATCTTCAATGTCGAAGAAGTCACTATTAAAATATGCAATAAGGAATAATATTTAACTAATAGCTACGTATAAAGTTTCTCGATGCTGACATGAAAACATTCTGAACATGATTGCTTAGAGATGTTTTCCGTTTTGCCCTGCAACCTTAAAACAAATACAAAAATAAAAATTTGTAGGTTAAACCTGCATGATGTTTAACATATACCAATTCCGTAATACACAGTTAAATATTGTTAAATAATTTAGATTTGAATTAACAAAGATAATGCTTAAGGCATCGATGTAGCTGTAATGTTTTTTTTGTATCCACTGTCGATGGATTTGCTGATGTTCTTCCAAATTATTATAGGGATATTAAATTCATTGTGAATCTCTTAAATGAGTGATATACGTAACTGTGATATTAACATTTTTTCAGTTGTGGGAGCAAAACGGAATAGATCCTTGCTTAGTAAGTCTCTTAGTGATAATAATTTAGAACATGAGACTAGGGTTAGTTGTATTACAAATTTAAGTTTGTTTCAAATATAAATTTTATTTAGTATCTATTGAGTAACATTAAAACGCTAATTATAATTGACTAGGTATTATTTTAAAAACGTGAACTCATCAGCTATTATTTAAGTTCTAAAAATAATTCTTATAGTAATTTGTAGCTAGAAATACCTAAATGATTAATTATAGCAAGTTACATTCTTTAATTTAATTGGACTTCTAGGTTCTAAGTCTATCTAAACTTCCCTTGCCAGTAAGTTTTTACTATGGATTGTTTTTTTAACTTTTTTAATGCTACTTGTAGTTTTAGAGGATAGCGCTAGAGTTATGCTCTTCTACTTCGAGGTCTTAAATTTTCGTGTTAGGTAGGCTTGTAGTCTTCATTTATTTTCACCTCTTTTTGCTCTTCCATCCGTGGGTGCAGCCACCGTTGCTTGTGTCCCTTTCAGTCACATTCCTTGGTTAGTGACTGCATTCACAGAGTAGCTTTTCTGCATCCATGAGTTCTGTCACTGAATGGTGGTAAGTGACTTGGCTCACGGAGACAGTTTCCTTTCTGACTGCTTCTTCGAGTCCCTTGTACTTAAAATCTTTTTTTTTGACGTCAGCAATATGGCCTTCGATTCCGAAGCAGACGTTAAACCCACTATTAATTAATATATTCTCATTTTGATCTATTTTCATCAGGTAAGTTTTTTTCTGATAAATTATTACGCTAATTAGCTTTAGTGTGGTTATTGTGCTGCATGATTTTGTTAAAGAGTATTTATAATATCTACGATATTAATGGGCCAACCATTATTGTTATTAGCTAGCTAGCTACAGTGGAAAATTAATTAGGGCACAATATTAATGTAGGCTTTTGTTGATATTTGTTAATATATAAGATTTTTTCAACCTATATTTCTTACCGTTATACAAGGTGAGCCAGAAAAGATCCCCGTTGTATCTCTATGCTACTTTAATTAGCATTTCAGTAGGAATTTAAAAATCTAACCGTTTGAGTTATTAATGTTATTTGACTGGGTATTCTTTCTGGCCCATTTCGTAGAATACTTCTAGTCATAAATGGTTTAAAATTTACACTAAGAATAAACATATTACTGTAGAAATAATCGTAGCAGCTCTGAGATATTGCCTGTGTAGTTTATTGTAGTCGTCATTGCATAGACAGTATATAAGATATTCTGTCCTTTGGGACTACCTTCACACTTACATGAATAGCGTTTTATTTTTAATATTTAGAGTCCAATTAACATTTATCTTTTATTTGTGACAGCTTATAATTTATATTTTCTATGTACACTACTAATCATATCTCAAATATCTGTCAAGGTTACAATTGTTTCGTTTAATGTGACCACCGCCTGCCACTTAGCATGCAGAGTACTAGTTTGTGATGTTTGCCGTGAATCCTGAAGATAACTCTTTGAATTACTTAGCCATTTAAATTAATTATAAAAAATTTCTGAATGCATTCGCAGAGTAGTGTTCTTTTTTTACAGTTATTGGCATCTAAATGTTTTCTTGTTTACGCAATTTTTTAAGTTTGACTCTCAAGCATAGAAGGTTTTATTTGTTTCAGTAAATAATACATTTTTTATGTACTTTTGTGGTCCAAATTCACGTCTATAAAATAATTTCATTTAAGGAAGTTCACCGCCAAGCTAATAGGTGGTCAGATTAAACAAAATATACAGGTATTAATATAATAATAATTCTTCATTTAAGTCGCACTTAAAACTTTCAGATTCAAAACAAGGAATTAATTTTTGCTTTACATCTAAGTTTGTTTGTATAAATGACCATGTGATTTGATTATTATGATTTGATTAGCTATACAATTTAGTGGTTGAATAGAATTGTGCGTTACTAAAGTGTTCTTAGTAAATTTATGAAGTGAAGAGCGAGTGAGACGACAAAAAAAGTTTCCATCCTTTTATTTTTCTAGAGCTTTCGAATAATTCAATATTCATTATCAATATTCATTATACTTCATAAATTTACTAAGATTTCCAAGAAGGAAGCCAATTACTGAAATTATTATATAAAGTGTTCTTTTGATGTTGAATATTTTATCAGTGATGGTTACAGTATTTTATCAGTCTGATAGTTAGTTTTTTATCGGTTTACTAGTCTCTAGTTGAAGTTAGCTTTCTTGGTCTTTCTTTGTTTCTCATTTGATAGCTATTGTGTTGAGGCAATGTCTTGCTCTCATTTAACTTCCCTGGTATCGACACAACTCCAGAAAATTGATCATAATGATACAATAAATGTATCGCTGCCAGGTGAAACATAAAAACCGGTGTTTGTGTCCCTTTTCGTCACATTCATTGGTAAGTGACTGCATTCACGGAGTAGCTTTTCTGCGTACATAACCTTGTAACTGAATGGAGTTAACTAAATTATTTGTACGTGGGGCCACTTTTCGTCAGACTGCTTTCTAAAAACGCCTTGTATTTAATCTCCTTATTCATTTAATTCAGAATATTTACTAGCATAAGTAATGGATGTTTTTGTAACTGTGACAATGTATTCCTAATAGTTTTTAAATGACTGCTCACAAATATTTTAGCATTATATTATATTATATATAAAGTGACGTCTTTATATATATATAAAGTGACGTCTTTATATATATATAAAGTGAGGTCTTTATATATATATATATAAAGTGACGTCTTTATATATATATATATATAAAGTGAAGTCCCTTGTACCCCGAACTGTTGTAATTTGAATTAGCTATGTATTTTTTTCATATTTATCATGTTATATATTTTACCCTAGATATAGATTAAGATTTATATTCTACGAGGTCTTAGAGTTTTGTGTTAGGTAGGCTCGATTGTTCATTTACTGTCATCCCTTCATTTCCCTCTTCTATTCGTGAGTGCAACAACCGATGCTGGTCTCTTTTTGTCACATTCCTTGTCAAGTGACTACATTCATGATCATTGTCACATACGTTGAGGTGACTTTGTTCATGGAGCTACTTTCGTTTCTGACTGCTTCTTCTAGTCCCTTGTGTTTCAGTTACTTTTGACGTCTCCAATATGGTTTTTGGTTCCGATGCACAAGTTAAATCCACTACTAAAATAATATTTCTTATTAATCATGTTTACAATTTCGAACAGTAGTTATAGTTTTCTATGATAGCTCTACAGTTTCCTTGTAGGAGTCATCTATCTCCTCTTCATTTTCCCTTCCATCCGTGAGTGCAGACACCGGTGCTTGTGTCCCTATAGCTACATCAATTTTTTGGTGACTGCATTATCGGAGTAGCTATCCGTCATCCATGAGTTATGTCACCAACTGATGATAAGTGGTTTTGTTCATCGAGCCACTTTCCTTACAGTCTCAATCTTTGAGTCCCTTGTATTTAATTTCCTTTTGTCATCAGCGATATTTCCTTTGTTTCCAAACTTCCAATTCAGATGTTAAACTTCATATTAAATTAAAACTCACTGTTTTAGGCATAGACTATAAAAAAATGAGAGCTTCCATTTCACTGAGGATATAAGTCAGTTGAAAAAGACAGTTTTGTACATCTATAGAATGGTATTAAGATTGGTCTAATCATATTTATAACTTGTACTTGATCTATATCGGTTTCTTTTTTAAAAGTTTCCTTTTTTGTGATTAATAAATTGAAATGAAGGCTGTGAAAACATTTGCTCAAAATATAGAAAATTAATGTCTATTGTATTGTTAGAAATTTGAAAGGAAAATAGTCGTGTTTAATTTAAAATAATTTTCTAGTAAACATTTTCTTGTGCTTTAGCTATATTTTTTAATTGTAAGTTGTTCAATAATTGTTTTCATAAGTTAAATTTTTTGACTTTTTTGTTCGTTATGAATATTAATCAATGAATAGCATTGGCTCTGTCACACACAGAACTACAATTTAATATAACAATTAGCTATCTACTATTTTCCAATTTTTGTTTTTCAGATCTTATTTTAGGTAGACTTCTTCATTTCATTTACTATCAACACTTCATTTTCCTCTTTGTGTCTAGACTGTATTATGCTCTTGCTTGTGTTCTATTCATCAAATTGAAGATGGTAGTATTTCTTTCTTGAGCTTTGTGACTGTATGTAGGGTGGTAACTTCGTTCATGGAGTCACTTTCCTTCTTTGATTGAAAGTTTATTATGTGTATTTATTGTCTTAAGACTTTTGTGATATGCTATCTGTTTACTTTTTAAGTTATTAACTAATAATTTTTTTCTAATTATATAAATTTTGTTAGATTGTATAGGCGAGAGAAAAGGGTTGTTTTATATCTTAAATATGACATGTCTACTATTGTAATTACGGTGTCTGGTTAAATTTATAACTAAACTTCTCGCCTATCAAATAATGGCTGTAATTCATCTGTGATATAGATATTTCCCATGAAAAGAAAATAAATGTTCAACTCAACTGTACAAATTATTTTGTTGAAGTTACATTATTATGTAGTTGTTTTTTATAATAAAATGTATAATAAATGAAATGATGTATTCTTAAAGGTGAGTTACATGGTTGAATTTACTAAATTTCTTAACCCTGACACTTAAATAGAAATGTGATCCGGATGAACGGATTTCAACAACTGTAATTTATTGAGAAAATAGCTTATTGTTCTGAATAATGATGCAAAAAATCACGTTTGATTGTAATTAAGTAAAAAAATTCTCTACAATACTCTATTTTAATATTATTCCCTGTTTCTTAAAGGTTCAACTGTTGAGATCAAAACGGGAGGACTAACTGACGGCAAAGCAGTGCACTCTACTGCCACCATTGTCTCGGATGTCTTTGTGGATTTCTTCATCTAGCTAATCGTCATCGTTAGCTTGTAGTTAATTACCTTAATTTCTATTATAGAAATAGAGTGTCAAAACTATTTCTTGTATATTTATGGATAATTAAATTTCATCTGCTTCGTATTGTGTGCGAGTTTTAACTATTGTAATGATTTATAGATTAGCATTGGTGAATGCGAATGTATATTGAAACAGATTACTCTGTCTGATGGATAAGAATGTTGTGGTTAATGGATAGAAATGATGTGGTTAATGTGTAGAAATGCTGTGGTTTAGGTTTATTAATATTTGGATTAAGTAGTGTTATGTATGCTAATAATTTTAACTACCTAGTGATTAGTGTTGGCTATGATGGAGTTAATATAAGAAACCCTTTCAGAAATTCAATTACGTAGCTGTGTTCCTATGTAGCTAATTCTTTTCAAGAACAAATGCAAATTTATTATTAATAATGGACTCTTTCTTGGTTATCAACTTATTCCTCATTTAGAACGAGAATTTTTTTTTTTACTTATGAGTACATAATTATACCCCCTATGTCTTCTATGATGTATGATTCCCTTATTATATGATGGTAATTAATTGAATACTATTATTGTAAATAATTAGCTTTTATTATTAACTACTATTTATATGATTAAGATTATCCTTCTAACCAATTGAAATTCTCAAGCTGTAAAATTTGCTTTTTATTTGTATATTATATCTTGTAATTGAGTGCATTATTTTATTATCATTATTTTTCTATTTGTGTTCATTGTAATTGGGGTCCACAGTTTCTTCCTGACTCTAATTGTTGGAACACGATTTTTTTATTAGATGCAGGAGTGGGAAAGGACTCATTAAGCTACAACAAATTGTCAACATTATTCAGCTAACTTTTTAATTTGTTACTGCCCCTAGGGGTGCTATTAGTGAATTAGTTGTGGTAAATGGAGGGAACCCAGAGTTTCCATTGAATTCTTAATAGCTTGAATTTCAAACCTAATTTTCATTTAACTAATTCTTGGGTTGTGATAATTAGGGTTGAGACAATATGCACTGCATATTTTGCAGTGTATGCACATAAAAATTTAGTGCATATTCGCTTGAAATATGCGTTTCATAAAATGCATATGCATTTTATAAAATGCATATGCATTTATAAAACGCATATGCAAAATATATGCATTTATAAAACGCATATACAAAATATATGCAGAAAATAATTTTAATTGAAAAAAATTAAACGTATTTCAGTTAAGTAGACATTTTAGATTTCCATCTATTTTTCGAAATAGGCTGTTACTAAGAAGCCCATGTATTTTTCACCAAATATTTTTTTTATTAATTGTAAAAATAATAAAACACTGAGATGTACAAAGAAAGTTAATATCTTTAAATTGTCAATTTTTATATATTGAAACACTTCTTATAAAGTCTGCTTCCAAGTACATTAACAAGTCATAAATATGAAGTATCTTTTATACAGGTAAAGCTCGTACAGCGCACGATCTTTAAACGGTCACCCACTAAAAAAGATCAAAATTATCCGTTCTTCTGACCATGCAAATCCTACAATGGCCCCTCAAATAATATTATTTATAATTTAACAAATATTTTATTAGTTTACCTAGTATCTAGTCAAACAATGATTATATTCAGAGGTAATACAATTTAAAACCAACACTTAACTTATTGTTTTTTCAGTAATTTTATCTTTGTAAACCTATTCCTCCACGTTTTCTTTGATTAGAAAAGTTCTATACAAATTAAAAAGAGGTGTAACTATTTTATATTATAATGTAGTAATATATATATTTCATTTATTTACACCAAAAAAAAATTAAGATAGTAAATTAGTTATTTTTATTTTGTTTTTGGTTTAATTAATGAAATATACCATCAATGAAAACTCCCAATTACAATTGGCCTTATTTCAAAGAAATTAGAACATATAAAGCTAACCTGAACGCATATCGTTGAGCATATAACGCTAACCTGAACGCATAAAAAGTATATTTTAAGCATAAAAAAATATATTTTTAAGGCATAAAATGCATATATATAAAGCATAAAAGCCTTTTTATCAAGCTTAAAGCATAAAAGCCTAATTTTCATAAAGAATATTGTCACAACCCTAGTGATCACTTTTGAGATTGACCTGCCTCGCGCCTCAATTTGCTCTATTGTTGCTGGAATTACTGAGAATGTTAAATCTATGAACGCAAGATATATTTTTATTATTTCTATGCTCTGTAGAAGTTTTTGAAGTTCTCTCTAATAATTATCTGGAATATTTAGAAGCAGAGTTCAACCAAGTTCCCACCTCGTTATAACCTAATTTCTATAATATTAAAATTTTTGAAGTAGAATAAATATCTAGCTCTTATTCATTCGCCTGATGTTAATCATTTATTTATGTAGAAGTTTATCATTTGAACATCGGTTATCAATTTATTTTAATAAGCACTTTTTATATGTATGTATGATCGGGAGTTTGAAATATTATTTCTTTCATTTAATTAGTTGATTAATCTTTCTTTTCTTGTTCCATTTTATTATTCCTTCCGGTAGCTAATCAGTTATATTTTATAAGACAGTCCGAGCGTCACACTAGCGTGAAGTTCGTCTATTCGTAAATAGATTTCAATTAAATTTTCATGATTGCAAGGATTTCCTGAAATGACGGGGGGAATAAAACGACATATTTAACTAACTAAATTCGCTATTGAAACATTCATGCAAGACATTACACAAAGAAATTATTCGAAACCTTTATGAAATACAACTGGATATGCTAAATAACCGTGTTACAAATTCACACAATAACCATGGGAGAGACTAGACCCAAGAAATACTTATGCTCATTGAGAGGAATGGTCAGAGGCTTCAGGTCAGGACTGGGACATCTTCAACTCAGTTATTCACAACACTTGATATCAAAGATAACTTGCTGTCGGAACTAAGATGGTTTCTCTCTGGAGTCTGGTCAGGAACTAATTCTTCTCTAACTTCTCTTCCCTCAGGTCTTCCTAAATCTCCACCTACTTTCCTAACTAACCAACCCTTTTCCCTCAATTCTTGAATTCTATTGGGCTTAGTTAAACCCGGGGGAGTGCTCTTTTCCCACTCTATCCAATCCTAATTCAGCCTAACTATAAACAATATTTCGTATCCCCGCCCAGAAACCGTTATGAAATCCTTTGCTAAACTATTTCATAATCTATCAACCTAAACATTAACTGTTTTCTAGAGCATGTCAAACGTCACCTTCTCACCTATAAATCTTCTTGGAAATCTACAAAACTATTCCTACCCCAAACAATATACATGAGGCATAGAGTCCTCTTGTTTCATTCTCCTAAAGCTTTTCTCAACAACAATAATTAAACTGTTCCCAAACTCCTAAGTAATTATTCCTTATATTCCTGAATATATTATTCCTAAATTTTAAATATATAAATGTACAAATATATATATAGGGGTTGCATATAGAATCTATACACAGCCCCCCGTTTAAAATGCAAACCCTATCTAGATTTTCTTAGTTCCCTTTCAAAAATGTAACTCCTATAGGTGAATACTAAATTTATTAGGGTATTCCCTCCACAACAGGCTACTCGTTTTCTATGACAACGTGTTTCCTATAAGTCCACGGACCAAATCCTCCTCTAAATTAGTCAAAAGAAAATAATATGCCTATCATATTCTACCTATTAGGGTCAGTCTCAGTAATTACCAAATAGCACACAGTTAAATAATATAAAGAAAATGATAATATAAACATAATGAATTAATATAGAGAATAATGAAATGCTACAGAAAAATGAAATAATATAGAAAATAATGAAATAATATAGAAATAATGACAATGTATGAAAATGATGAAATAATATAGAGAAAGATCATTAAGAAGTAATATAAACACATCTTGAAATTTAAATTTTTTTTTTTTTTTTTTTTTTTTTTAAGGAATAAGATACATTCAAGTTTTCCTGTAATTTGATTAGCATCTCTATTGGCCCATAACAAAATTTACCTTTCGCAATGGAAAAAAATTTCTTCGAGTCCTTTTTAGTTTGAATTTTACTGACATCTCATTTAACATCATTCACCTTATCTCCCTACCTATTGTTACATTTCCAATTAAAAAGTTCCAAAGTATTTAATCATGTACATATATTCCATGAGATGACAATCCTTCCAGATTTGCAACTCTCGATAATAATCAATCTATAATCATAAAACCCAAAGAATGAGTTACCTCTGATTTACCTAATCACTCATAGTACATATCTCGACTCTTTCTACACCAATTCATAAGTAAGGCAATTAGAAATCACATTCTATTCGGGTTTAAGTACCAGATGCATTGTGACATTTCAGAAGATCAAGTTCAGGGCAACAATCGTAAGGCTGAAGGCCTACGCAAAGAAATTGAATTATACCAAGATATCTAAGTGATCAAGGATACATTATAGTAGGACATCAAATAAAATCTTAATCTAACTTATCTACTAAACACAAAATATGAAATGGCCGAATGAATAAAGTAAAATCTTACGTTAACTTATAGACTAAAAATAATTATATAATGACCATGGGAATAAAGTAAAGAAAATGATCTCAACCTAACTTATACTAAACACGAAAATCCAACTACTAAATAATCTTAATTAAACTCTTAAAAGCTATCATTATTGTTATTATTATTATTATTATTTTTTTTAATTAACACTACAGTAACTCTAGTCAATTGACAAGAATCAATCAAGTTCATTTTGTTGCGGGACACTTTCCTCACGCAATGACATTCAATTTGATAGGGACTTAATTTCGCAGTCTCCCCTTTCAAAATTCATTTTATTAGTCAAGTTCTTACACTTGCATTTAATTTTTCACACAATCTTAGTAATCTCTGGTCGATTACTTGTTTGAAGAACGGCTGCATTAGCACCTTCCAACAGTATATGTGATGCTCCTCGTCGTCTTTTGTGTCTCGAGCTCCGTGTGGTTTGTCAACTAACGTGTGCGTGATCTCGTCAGTTTTGTTGGGTTCCCTTTTGATTCTGGTATCAGTCAACTAGAGAACCTGCCTCAACTTAGGCACTTTTGCACGGCGAGTGGATCAATGCATCATTTGCAACAGACGTCACAACCATGCACCGAGTAACTCAGGAGATACTCAAGCCGTTTGAAGACGCAGTTGTGGTTATCGCTGCTTGTTTCGTGGGACCTTTATGTCTTGCACGCAGTTGACATAATATGTGCCATGTGTGAACATACGGTCATGGGTGTCTAGCCGGAGTCAATAGGACTAGGAAAACTGTCTGCCATGGACAGCATTTCTATGGCTAATGGATCTTTCACCTTCTGCAACTATCGTCGCAGACTTCGATCCGACCACGCTGAACGCGTATGTCTAGGTGACACCTTTTGCCGCTAGGTAGCACAGTGACGTCTATCTGGTGGCGTAAGATGAAGTGTACACGCCCTGCATTGGACATCTTTAGAGACCTTCCTGGGCCTGCCATCGTCACAGGGAATCTGCTCGACCAGTCAGTGAGGTGAGGTGCATCAAAACCTGTTTTGATTTCACAGGAGTGAGTAAGTTCTTCGGTATTACTGCCGAGCACTCACTCGCAGCTCGGACCTCATTGCGCTCTCCGCCGGGCCCACATCTAAAGGAAGGCTGCGCGGGCCTCCCTCTGCTCTGCTGCTGACCTCCGACCTCGTGTACTGTGGGTTAGAGGGTACTTGAGTATACATTCAAGGGTTTTCCTACCTAGTCTCTCCCTTTCTACCTATCTATCCAGTTTTACACCTTAATTTATTTCGTAACGTTACAATACTTAGTTCTATGGAAGTGATCAATTCTCCTAGCCAATTCTACTTTAACATATTTATTCCTCTTGTCCTTTTATTTATTATTCATATTTTTGTTACAAACATTATCTTTGACTTGCATCAATAACTTTTAAGAATCGAGATGGCTTCACGTTCAATAAACTTTTACTGGAATAGGGAGCAGCATATTCACAATTCTGCATAATAATCATTCAAATGAGCCCATTCCAAGGAAAAAATTCAATCAAGGAACAAAATATCTCATGGTCAGCCTATCGTAATTTATATTTCACCCTTACCTGAACCGAATACATGCCTATTCTTCGGAATACCCTTCTCCGTTACTTCTTTTGTGGGCTTCCTTCTTTCCCTCGTCTGTCTCCAACGGCTCTCTCTCCATAGCTGTTATTCTACTCTTATTGCAAATAATTGTATAATCTACCATTCACTACAACTAGCATGCACTTCTATCTACTTCTATTCTACTGTTAAATCTACTCGTCAATTCTGCTTATTTTTCGCCAATAATGGCTCCCGTCACTTATCTCCAATCCATCATTATTGGTCTTTCCTTCAGGTCCGCCATTCTTCCTGCCTCTCTTCCTCTCGACCAAAAATATTAATCAGCGTTGAAATGCTCCATATCGCCCGAGGATCTCAAATCATTACATTTCTCGAACATTCATCAGTTGACGAATTCTGACTCCATGTGAAGGGATGTCGATTTACTCGACAGTTGTACCCGAAGGCGTAAATTATACTCCACCATCTTTATAACCGGCCGGGAAGATAATGGAATAATTAACAACATCAGCTATCACAATCAACCGAAAACAGAGAATCCTTTTGATACATAGCAACTTTTCTAAGTTCTATTACCATTGGCCACCAGCTGGCATTTTCTTTGTGTACACATTTTGCAGAGAGAAGGCGACCATTCTATCACTTACCCAAGACAGTTACATCAGTCCTGCATCATTTTTCCCTTTCCTACTCTTTACGTCACGTTACGCAATGTTAGCTTCCTTGCCATTTAGTGTGTTCATTCCCAAACTAAACGAACGTTACAGCTACTCTTACATGCTCGTCAAATGTAGAAATTTATTAATATATATATATGTATTTATTTTTTTTTTTATTATTTTTTTTTTTTTTTTTTTTTTTTACTAATGACTACGTTTAATGGTAACATGCAAAAGAAAATTAATCTAGCTTCTTTAATCTAAGTTTATTAATCTACCCACTTATGTCTGAGAATTATTGTCTATAGGTATACTTAATTATCTCTAACACAAACTAAATTTATTAATATACGTACTAACATGCAAACAAATTCTACGTGTAAACTATTCAAATCATGCAAATCCTTATATTAACATACTAACACACTCTCATTCCTGAGGGTGTCTTTATTTTACCTGTAGATCGTAGATTGTACCTGGGAGGAGTATTTGGAATTGAAGGTTCCTTCGATTCCTGGGTCTGTTCGGCTGGTATTCTCACTATGTACACGCCATCTTCCTCTTCATCCTCAGGTGAATCTGAATTCGTTTGTTCTCTTTCAGTATCCTTCGTATGTTCAATTTTTTCATTCGCTAGGTACGGTTGATCCTCGTAGATCTTTCCCAGCTTTAGTCTGTTGACATGAACCACTTGTGAGGAACTTGTCCCTTTGCTATGAATTAGTTTGATCCTGACGTTCACTTCCCCCAGAACTTCTGTCACTCGATATGGTCCAACCCAATTTGGAAGAAACTTGGCGTGTGGAGCTCTATATTTCTTGGTATTGTGAAGGAATACCACATCACCTTCCATGAACTGGTGCTTGCCTCGTGGTTTCTGGTACTTAACGTTTTGCTCATGAGCTTTATCACTAGCTATCTGGGCCTCTTTAAAAGCTTTCTGCATTCGATTAAAAATTGAACCCGATGTATCGTCTTGAAGTGAGTAATTCAATACCTCGTTCTTAAGCAACTCTCCGTAGGGTAATATTGGATCTCTCCCATGAAAGAGATAGTACGGGGTATTATTGATTGGGTTGTGGAATGAAACATTCAGTGCCAATGTGGCGCTGGACAAACTCTTATCCCATTCCTTAATATCGGCTTGGACAAGCGAAAACAGGGCGTTCTTAAGTAGTTTGTTGAATGCTTCCGTCATGCCATTGCTCTGTGCATGGTATGGTGTGGTGAAATGTAATTTCGTTTGTAATCGATTTGCTATCTCTTTGAAGGTATTCGCAGTGAATTCTCTTCCGTTATCAGTCACCAAACTTCCTATTCCCCCAAATGTACACACATAGTGTAGCATTGTTTTGGCAACCGTCTCGGCCATTTTATCGGGGATTGCATAGGCTTGTACGTATCGCGTAAGGTGACAGACCATTGTCATAATATATTTATTTCCACTGTATGATGTCGGTAGGGGACCTATTAAATCGACCCCGACTCTTTCTAGAGGTTGAGTGACAGTCGGAAATTTTTGTATCGGAGCTTTCGTCAGCCTGTTAAAGTTCCTTTTTTGACAGGGGATACATTTATTTATGTACCCCTTCACATCTGTCGCCATGTTAGGCCAATAGAACAATGAGCGGGCCTTGGTCAATGACTTCCTCATCCCAAGGTGAGCGCTTAGTGTGCTGTCATGACATAAAAAGAGGGCATCTTTCTTGAGTGATTTCGGTACCACTAACCTGGTTCGCACTGGTTCATCTTCATTTTCTGGCACCTTCATATAATAAAGACACTTGTTCTGCATAACAAACGTGTCCACTTCGTTTGGATTTGCTATTTCTTTTGAAGTTTCCTCCAGACTTTCTATTATCTTTTTCCACCCACTATCTTCCATTTGCTTTTCTCTCACCCTTTCTGGGGAGAATATTCCAGCTGGATTAAAATAGTTCTCATCTCCGTCTGTTCCATTTATGCATGCTACATTTCGAGAGAGTGCATCCGGTATAATATGATCCTTTCCAGGTTTGTAGATGATCTCGAAGTCAAAATCTCCGAGATATAATGTCCAACGTGTGATCCTCGGCACTGTATTCTTGCTCTGAAAAAGAAATTTTAGGGGAACATGGTCGGTATATATCTCAAACTTACCCCCTGCTAAGTAAAACTCAAAGTGTTTTACAGCAGACACGATGGCTAGGGCTTCCTTTTCAGACACCGTGTAGTTTATTTCAGGTGCCTTTAACTTTCTAGAGTAGTAACTTACCGGGTAGTCTAATCCATCGACTGACTGTATAAGCGCAGCTCCAACACAGTTATTGCTGGCATCTGAATGCAGCTTAAATGGCTTACCAAAATCAGGATACACTAAAACAGGGGCTTCACTCAATACTCCTTTTAATTTCTCGAAAGCTTGAGCATGCTTATCTTCCCATTTAAATTTCGTGTACTTCTTTGTCAAATTAGTTAGTGGCGCAGATATCTCAGAGAATCCAGGCACAAACCTACGATAATATGAAGTCATACCTATAATACTCCTGACTTCCTTTTTAGTGGACGGCTCTTTCAGGCTTTTAATTGCCGAGACCTTTTCTGGGTCCACCCCTACCCCATTTTCTGATACAATGTGACCCAAATACTTAACGGATTTCTTTGCAAGGGAGCATTTATCAGGTGCTATTTTCAATCCCGATTCCTCTATCAAGGTCAAGATTCTGTCGAGGTCTTTAATGTGTTGTTCGAAAGTACTCGAATAAATCAAAATATCATCCAAGAATACTTGAGCGCATTTTCCCAATTCTGGGTCGAGGATTTCTTGCATGCATCGTTGGAATGTTGCTGACGCGTTGCAGACACCCATTGGCATTCGATTGTAACAAAAAGTATTATCATCTGTCGAGAAAGCAGTCTTCAATTTGTCCTTTTCCGCAATTGCTATTTGCCAATAACCCTTTTTGCAATCTAGACTAGAAAAATACTTCGCCCCGTTCAAGGATCCTAGCAGTATTGTGGTGTTAGGTAACGCGAATTTGTCTTTTTTAGTTACTTTATTCGTACCTCTGAAGTCAATGCAAAAGCGATATCCTTCCTTTTTCTTTACACATACCGATGGACTTCGCCATGGACTAGCACAAGGTTCGATGACTCCCATCTCGAGCATTTTATCAATTTCTGTCTTCATTACTTCCTTCATGTGATAAGGTATGGGCCACTGCTTCGTAAACACTGGTTCATTATTTCCTGTGTCTATACTATGCTCCACTAAATCGCACTTGCCAATATCGGTGGCATGCTGTGATATGCCGCCCTTATGCCTCTGCCAAATAGTTTCCACCTGGACCTTTTGGTCATCACAATTAAATGATCTAAACTAGGCATGTCACCCATTGAACCTCCTAGTTCTATTCCTTCAATATCTAAGCCACCGCCATATATTACTTCCTCGGTGCTCACATTTGCACACCTGCGATAGCTTTCTGACTGCCCTCCATCGTATCCTGTAAAATCAAACTTATTGTTGCCTATTATCGCCTGTTTTCTTTCAAAGTCAAAACTCGATTCACCCAGCCTACCTAACAGATCCACTCCTATTAATACATCCCCTGGAAAGGATTCAACTTCTACTATTAGTAATTCGTGATTTATGGTTTCATTCCCAAAATGTAGAGGTAAAGTTACTTTTCCTAACACTTCGATAATTTCATTGGACACTGATCGAATTACAATTGAACTATTATTAATTTTGGGCTTATATGATTCTGGTAGCTCTGCTAAAAAAGATGATTTAACAATCGAACAACATGATCCGGTATCTAATAAACAACTACCAGATTTACCTGCAATTTTGATATTTATCACGGGTCTGCTAAACTGATCTAACGTCCCAGGGGAATCCACTAGTTTTTTGGAGGAGCTTCAATAGCAGGTTGTCTTGGGTTAACTCGCGTATTATATTTACCTCCTCTGTAGTTACCGCGCCAATGGCCTCTTCCTCTGAAACTGGGCGCAGTCTCCCTAGAGTTCCTCATCCGTCGACAATCTCTCTGCAGATGTCCGACTTTCCCACACGACCAACACTGACTTCCATTTCTTGAAAACCGGGGTCTTGGTGGACTCCTTCTTAGGTTAAATTCAGTTGCGTGTAATTCACCTACTTGCCTTGAACCCGAGTTTAGGGAAATCTCACATCGCTTAGCTGCCTTCACTGCAGCGTTGAAATCCGTGTATTCCGAAGCAGACATAACATCTCTAATGTGTGGCTTTAATCCTTTTATAAAACCTGGGATCAGTGCTCCGTCTCTAGCATTCTCGTCATTAAGTTCTTCTAAGATTGACGACAATTCAGACGATTTCGCTTCAATATTTGCCGCATATTCGTCCACATTTAATCTTCCTTGGGTCACAGTGAGCAGTTCTGCATATGCTTCCGGTCTACTCATTTTCAATGAAAATCTGTTATCCAAGGCATCACATATCTCATCAAATGATGCATTTTCAAGTCGTTTATTAGCATCTATGAAGCTTTCCGCAATTCCGGAACATACTATCTTCAAGATACAGGCCTTTTGGTCATCGTTCCACCCTTCCAAGATCGACCTCTTGTTGAAAGATGTAATATACTTACGGAAATTACTTTTGCCGTCATACTGTGCCACACGTCCCAACATGGAAATACCATTGGTGATATTAGCCACCGCAGTGGGAGCTTCTCGATCACCCATAATTCTATAATTACATGCACTGTTAACCGAACAACTAACTTGAT